>OX384047.1:10831568-10936568 GCA_947534325.1 Agonum fuliginosum | reverse complement strand
CTATATATTAGTCCACAACTAGAACAAGTATTATTATGTAATAAAATCATTGAACCGGAGCTTGAACCGTTTTTTTTAAAACCGTTAACCGGTTTATTTCAAAAAGAAATATGAAAACCGGAACAAAACCGAACCTTTGAAAACACAGTGAATCGCAATCGCAGACCGAACATGAACCGTTATTGTGTGCGGTTCGAGTCCCTAACAAATGAACATTTTTATTATATAATTTATATTTCCATTATTAATGCATTATTTCTATCCTTAAAGTTTTAGAATATTTTTCACTTGAAATTCATTATTTTATTTATACAGAAACGCCAAAAAAATACATAAAGTATATTTGAAGTTGACGTCTAAATTTTATCAAAATATCTCAAGTAGGTATTTGTTTTCTGAAATAATAATAATAATTGCATTTTTTGGCATTTTATTTTAAAAATAACAAAAATTGTAATAATTTGCAGGTTAACAAAAAATTTTCGACGTTTAAATATAGGTAAACATCAATTTAATGTTACAAATTATTGTCTTAACGACGGGAAATTCAGTTGTATTGCATGTCGATCTCGATCTCGCCTGGTCTAAACCGAGTACCATATTTTGTGTTATTTACTTGGCGTTGAATAATATAGTATATATATACAGGTGAGTCATCGAAATGCCCGTCGTCGATATCTCCCTTGTCGTTAAAAATACAGCATAAAATTATTAACAGAATTTTTCGTCTACTCAAGGAGCATAACTTAAAATTATTTTCACATATACAGGGTGTTTCATAATGATTTGGCAATAGTTGTTCGTCGTTTTTTAAATGAAACACCCTATATATTTTTATATATTTTGAATTGTATTTTATTAACCTATACGAACATATAAGTTTCATTTTAGTTTTCCGCGGCGTTGCCAAGTTATTCAATTTTTTCTCTAAAAAAAGCCGAATACACGTATTGTTTTATAAAGGCGTACTGAAGTTATTTTAATAGTAAAAATTATGAATTTTTTTTTCTGAACAACTGTAACTATACTCTTTGTTCTGCCATAACTTTTTTTAAATGTTATTATACAGGGTGTTCAGTACAGATAATCAAATTTAGTCAATTTCAAATGGCTATAACTCGTCATTTTCAAATGGAACACCCTATATTTTATTATTCTGTTGTGTGTAATTTTGCATCTTTTTATGTTATAAAAGGTGTCCCATGCATAAAAACATTAATTTCGAAATTAATTAAATTAATGTTTTTATGCATGGGACACCTTTTATAACATAAAAAGATGCAAAATTACACACAACAGAATAATAAAATATAGGGTGTTCCATTTGAAAATGACGAGTTATAGCCATTTGAAATTGACTAAATTTGATTATCTGTACTGAACACCCTGTATAATAACATTTTAAAAAAGTTATGTCAGAACAAAGAGTATAGTTACAGTTGTTCAGAAAAAAAAATTCATAATTTTTACTATTAAAATAACTTCAGTACGCCTTTATAAAACAATACGTGTATTCCGCTATTTTTAGAGGAAAAATTGAATAACTTTGCAACGCCGCGGAAAACTAAAATGAAATTTATATGTTCGTATAGGTAAATAAAATACAATTCAAAATATATAAAAATATATAGGGTGTTTCATTTAAAAAAAGACGAACAATTATTGCCAAGTCGTTATGCAACACCCTGTATATGTGAAAATAATTTTAAGTTATGCTCCTTGAGTAGACGAAAAATTCTGTTAATAAATTTGTGCTGTATTTTTAACGACAAGGGAGATATCGACGACGGGCATTTCGATGACTCACCCTGTATATATACCGGGCGTTTCCTGAAACAGGCGCACCCCCCAAAAAATTGTATTTTTATGTCAATTACATTTATATTATAGGTTTATGAACTACATTCAAAGGCGCATTAAACTGCATAAATAATGAATTTTTAATACTTCCGGTTTAGCCGGAAGTGACATCAACTTCCTTATTTTAAATGGAATACCCCGTATATTTTTTAAGATTTTGATTCTACATAAAATTCTGACTACAACCATGTATAATAAGCTACTATATCGTTGTAAATTTCTAACTAAAATAATAATTAAAATATTACAGAAACAAATTGAATTCCTAGTTAGCTATGAAATAAAAGATAAAAAACAGAAATTATACGAAGAGTTTTATTATGTATTCAAGAAAATGGAGGCTGTTTTGAAAATTTACTATAAATAATATAATTGAATTGCAATTCCTAATTAAATATTATTTATTTTTGTTAATGAACTGACATTTTTACTATCATAAAATCTGTTTTTATCATTTATTTCATAGCTAACTAGGAATGATTCGATTTGTTTCTGTAATATTTTAATTATATTTTACTTAGAAATCTACAACGGAAAAGTAGCTTATTATACATGGTTGTATTCAGAATTTTATGTAGAATCAAAATCTTAAAAAATTAAATTAAATTTAAAATAAGGAAGTTGATGTCACTTCCGGCTAAACAGGAAGTAATAAAATTCATTATGAATGTAGTTTAATGCGTCTTTGAATGTAGTTTATAAACCTATAATATAAATGGGGGGTGCGCCTGTTTCAGGAAACGCCCGGTATATATATATATATATATATATATATATATATATATATATATATATATATATATATATATATATATATATATATATATATATATATATATATATATATAGAATACCGTTCGTAGTCATAGTTAAGTAAAGTAGATTATTTTATATATTATACACTCATGTTCCTTGTGCTTGCGGGGGGCCTCCAAAATCAATATATTTTTTAATAATTTCAAAATTAAAAGTATAATTTTCACTAATTAATTGTAGTTTATTTTAAAGATGTTTTATATTCTTGTTAATGAAAATTATGTTCAGATTATAACTGACCTACCTGCTAAATAATAAAATAAATAAATAATAACGCAAATAAATATACACAATTTCGTCAATTTCTGTTGTTCTGTTATCTGTTGGTAGAGTATTTGAGAGAAATTTTTTAGCCAGGGCTAAATCGCATACCTAGCTTTTTATCATTTCAAAATGTAGCTTAAATTTAAAGGCATTTGACCTTGAACTACAGAAAAATTTCGCATGCGGTGCATTTCATTTTCAAACAGCTACTAAATTTAACATATGACTAACTTATAATAAAACACGTCAAAGAATAATAAATGTAATAGTTCTTTTCTCTTATCGCTACTTTTATTGCTCCTTATATTCATATTCGAGCACAAAGAACATTTTAATACCAGGTAATACTATCAGAAAACGATCTGTGCCTTATATAATATCAAAACACGTTCGGATATAACTTATGCATTGTTTATACGACATCATGAATATCTATCCGTAAAAAATAAAGACAAATGCAAATAAAACCGTAAGTTTCACGACGTTTATTAAAATAAAAAGATCGAGTTGAAGTTAGAAGCGAAAGGCAGCAAACTGTTGGGAAATTCCTGCAGAGCGCACAACTGCCCTAAAATAGTAGGTATGATATATTGGAAATAAACCTGATTGTAAAAAGAAATACACCGAAATTGCGTCCCGCTAATCCTCATAAATACAGAAATGAATTTCTCAACGTGCTGCATTATTCGCGAACATCATCAGTCACCCACTGTCTTCAGGGGCTCGATTCTCAACTTCATTCGCGTTCACACGCATACGTGACAACGCGAATGGCTTCATTACGACTACGTCTCAAATGTAAACAAAAATCGTATTCTTAACAACCCCTCGCATTCGCCTTCTTACTACGCGAATGGTCATTATTGACAACATTGTAATTACGAGTGAAGCTAATTTCAGAGTTGATTTTGACAGAAATAATTTTAAATGAAAAGTGACATAAGAACCACATTTTTATGTTAAATAGTTTAAAAATTGTAAAGAATCTAAATAATACATTACTATAATTTTACAAATTTATTTCAAATATTTCGGCAAGGGATGCTCAGCAAAAATAGCAAGAAAATTAGGAAATTTTGTGTAGCACCTATGTCAGGTGCAAAAATGACAATGTAAAAGAACGAAATCCAAACAGCGTACAGTGTACTTAAATAGTTTATTTTCGACTTTTAATTTACCAGGCTTTTATTCAACTGATAACGGTAACATGCCTGCGCGTAAAATCGTAGAGTAGGTACCTAATCAATATAATATAAACACCATCAGGTTTCATTATAGGTATATTGAATTATTATCTATTAACTTTAAGTAGTTCTCTATGGTCGTCCGGAGTTACCATCCACGGCGATCAACCGCGTAAAAACGCATCTTAATTTAAAATTAATACTATCTACCTACATCTCAATGTGTTTATTCGATTTTATCTTTGATTAAAGCTAAATGTCTAAACATAAGCGTATTAACTGTTCTCAAACAATACTTTTTCTACTCCAAACAATCTCATAATTTATTTTCATGGAATTCATTGACAGGATCTATCTAACGAATATTGTCATTTCGGTTCTCAACTAGTTCTAATGTATTTTGTAGCATTTGTATTATTTTATTAAATAAAAGTGAAATAATTTATCCATTTTCTACTTAATTTAACGGTTTTCTTTAATTTGAGTTGATATTAAATAAATGTGTCACATTTGACACTTAAAAATTAGTATAAACAAATGAAAAATTTCATATACGAATGCTTTAGCACTCGTCACGAGTGGTCCGAGGCATTCGCTTCGAATGCGAACATAACAACGCGTATACGTCTCGAAGCGAACAGTTGAGAATACGATTTTGTAAATTTCATTCGCATTCGTCTGCGATGCGAGTAACTATGACGAATGCGAAGACTTGAGAATCGGGCCCCTGAACACATTACACTACTCTAATTATTCTGCGCCAAATACATCATACCGCCAAGTTATGATGATCTTGACCTACAGTACTCAACCTTATCTATATTCAATTTTGCCACTGATTGAATAAAAGAGCACTCTATAATTTACTGCAGGAGTCACATAACTATAACTACTTTTGGTATTATAAGCAGGGACTCGAACTGAACCGGAACGAATCGCAGCTATTTTGGTGGTCCCGGAACGAAACCTGAACCGTTGAAAAATATTTTATAACTCATAACCGGAGCCGATTTGTTGGTTGTAAACTGGTTCGGAACGGTTAAAATTATAACTATAATTAAACATTTTTTAAAAATGCTGTTTAATTATTCAGAAAATTGTTTCATTTTCTAAAGATTAATCTAATTTTGTTCGGATTTAATTTTTTAAACATTATAGCCCAAAGTTAAAACGAAAATTCTTTTAAAATAAGGTATTGAACCGAATCGGGCACTACTGTTTTGAAAACCGTTTACCGGTTCATTTGAAGAAAAATCTGTGAACCGGAACAAAACCAAACCCTATTAAACCGATATTTTATGCGGTTCGAATCCCTGATTATAAGTGATTATTTTTTCAGATGATATTTACCAATAATTTTGCTTAACGATGACGTCGAATCTCAAATGACTTAAACATGTAAAATGATGTAACTAACAACATACATCATGTAGATTATATTATATTTATTAATGTTAGTTATAATAAATTAATAAATTTGTCAAACTAAACGTCAAAAATGTTTGGCAATATGAGTTTTCCTATTTTCAAATTAAAAGTTTTTTAAAAATAATTTATTATATTATATTATTGCATCAATATATTTATTATTTATTGAATATAGGTTGTGAACTCACCATACCATGGAAAAGCGTCGTGAATCATGAACACTACTGCGAGTACAGATCAACTGAGTGTCCAGTGACGTCCACTGAAACCTGTAAATGGATGGGGCCACAAAAACTACTTCTTAACCACTACAGAGACACGCATCCAGAATTCATTTTAGAACACCCATGTTCTTTAGACGCTGACATTGTTGTCAGCAACGACAAAAATATGTTAACAACTTTTTTGGGTTTTGTGTTTTTAATACAAATTCGGTGTAATACGGCGGTGTCAAAAATGTGGCATTGTGTACATTTTTTTGGACACCCAAAAATTGCAGAGCAGTTTAGTTTTTCCATACGGTTTAGTAGCAACGAAGGAAATTTCCAAAAAGAAAAGTTTGTTCTTTCGGAAAGAAATCTAACCATGCTAACTGATAAATCTGTTGAAACTAATGTTCATATGTTGTTAGGTTTATTAGGAGATTATAAAAGTATTAAATGTGTTCTATCCATTATACCGAAAATACTTCCTGAGCTACAAAATCTTTTCATGTGTTCACAATGTAATAAGTCTGATAAACCGGCAGTATTTAAATGTACCGACAATAATTACATTTGTTTAGATTGTAAGGAAAATAATTTTGTAGTTGATCAATACATAAACTATTTATGTAACAATACGTTAACATTATGTGAAAATAATATAGCTGGTTGTACTTACATGAACACTAATAAAAAATTAGTACATAGACATAAATTAAGAGAGTGCAAATGGCAAAAAAAATGCTTTTTAAATTGTGAATTGAATTTCAACGAATTAGAAAATCATTTTGCAAATAAAAGTCATAGAACTTGTCTTAATTTGACAAAAGATCCGTCACCCGACTGGCATTGTGGACAATTAATCAAAGATGATGAAATAATATTCATTAAATATATAATGACAGAAAGATATTTTAAAGCTTATATTTATACTAATATACCAGTAGAAGAATTACATTTATATAAATGTGAAATTAATTTTTATTCTGCCAAAAAATTAGAACTAAAATGTACACCATCAGCTAAACATGATTGGACAATAAACAAAACATTTTTGGATACTAATCCTTATACAAGTTTGTATAAGTCTCTACAAAACAATTGTACAAAAAAATTGTACGGACTTAAAGATATAATTCTTTCCAAAAATATTGATTGAGTAGAAACTGTTTCAATGCAAAATTTCAAAAACCTATATAAATCGGCTGTAGTCCGCTTAGTCTCCCGAAGGGACGTAGAATAAAAGAAATCGACTTAAATAAATATATCATATTTTCAAATTCGCATTATACCGATTAAATCGATTTTTTTAAATTTTGTACAAAAATCGATATTAAATCTATTTTTTAAATCTTGTACAAAAATCGATATTAAATCTATTTTTTAAACCTTGTTCAAAAATCGATATTAAATCTATTTTTTTTTAAAATTTAATTTTCTTGATATCCGTAACTGAAAAAAATGTTGCACCATTCGAATTGTGCTACGAGTATTTTATGCTCAAAGTAGCAGAGCAAAAATAAAACATAATTTAATTTGAAAAATAATCAACATCTCGAGTGCTATGAATTTAATCGATTAAATTTTACAAGTCTTATATTTATTATACGATAACAATTTTTAAAAATCTGATGTGGCCAGCACATAACCTGCCGCCTTTGGCACAGTAATATGGAATTTGTTTTTTGTTAGGCTACTTTTTGTAAAAAAAAATTATAGTTCTTCAAGCAAAGTACCAATTCTGATTGGCATTAATATAAAATTAGGTCATTGTAGACAATTTTTTTACTTTATTATTACCTTTATTACATTATATCCAGTTAGTACTGAATCGATGATGCTTCTTGACTGGATACTTTTAATAAAAGGATAAAAACTTACTGGAATTCAGTCAGTTTTTATTTATTAAATTTCGGCTCCTATGTACAACTAGTATCAAACCCAGTTAACAATATTTATACATTTCAAACCTGGATAGCTAACATCAATCTGTGTTACTAGTGAAACAAGTGGTGGGGGAAGAGTTAATACGAGTGCATGCCGGGCGGCCTAAAACCACGCCGCCTAAAACCCACGCGGCCTAATTCCACGCCGCCTAAAATGCATAACGTCTAATTTTACCCCCACCACAATATAAATTGACTACGATAAATAATATGTAAATTCCAAAATATACGTTATACTGGTGGAAAAAAATGAAACAATTGAAATTCGTAAAATTTCTACCATTTCCTACGATGATTTGGCACAAAGGTAACTTTGTGCCAAATAATCGTAAGAACTTCGCTATTTGAGTCCTGTACAGGGAATTGAACAAATTTTAGTGTCCTTTTTGTGGATCGAGCCAAAAAAATTCAACTTCGTACACATCGCCAAAGTTGGACATTTTTCCATTAAAAATTTTTTCACAGGGGTGCTAGAGGGGGGCGGAAGAGGTTGCGCTTAAGATCGCATGCATGACTTTAAAGTAGACACTTCAAAGTTTTTCGCCCGCAAAGATTCATCGAAATCGATTGAAAATACGCCGAGTTATGGCGGTTTGAAAATGGTCGAAATTTCACGAATTTCAAGTGTTTCATTTTTTTTTCACTAGTGTATTATTAGTGATAGTGATGATATTGTTCTATGCATTACTAACAGTTCAGTTTAGTACCTACCTATTTAATTTCATAATGGTAAATAACATGTAATTTAATTATTCTTTTCAGGTAGAGACGATTTAAGGGTATGTTCCAAAATTAAACCACATGTACCATGGTAATTTTTTTCAGGATGTCAGTACTAATTTGAAAC
The DNA here is from genome assembly GCA_947534325.1 of Agonum fuliginosum. Lineage (NCBI taxonomy): Eukaryota > Metazoa > Arthropoda > Insecta > Coleoptera > Carabidae > Agonum > Agonum fuliginosum. Next base: position 10,928,020 of record OX384047.1, on the reverse strand, counting down.
GCGGTAACTGAAAACGGCGGTAAATTTTCGCAAATATTCGTTACCACGATCACCGTGCTAGAGAGCACGATATTTGTGGTAAATTTGTATTTGTGTATCGCGATCTCACAGTTTTAACTTAAAAACGTTGGTTTGTTTTGCTGTTGAATGGCTGATTTTTCTCTGTTGGAAATGATTATATACAAACGGATTTATCTATTCGAAAAATTTGCGAAATTGTATGTAAGCATGTATTATTTGTGTAATATCATATTATGCTTTTATTTAAAGATGAAAAAGTTATTTTTGTGACTTTTGTGCTTCCATTTCAATAAATACTCTAACCTAAATGTCAAAATTTTACCGAAGCGTTTCACAAGTTTCTGAGAGAAACGTCACATTCAGTTACCAAAGAATTACCGTAGCATAATACCACGGTAAACATGGTTTAATTTTGGAACATACCCTAAATCCATATAGGAGTGACGTCATAAAAAACAAGCAAATTATTCGTATGAATCAAGATTTGCCTTTTTAGTACAGCATGAGTTTGGTAGATGGTGCTGGCAGTCTTTCTCTATACGCGAAATTTAAAAGCAATATTTTTTGTTTCTATTTTAACGTATTTTAAGGATTAATCATTATTTTACCATTTTAATACATCGCATGATTCTGTAGGAAATAATCAAAGATTATTAAAATAGAACAAAACGAAACAACAAAACACGTTAACCTCAAAAAATTTTGTTGACACTTGACACAACAAGAAGGAGAAAATTGACAAGTTGTCAGCAATAAACAATAAAAAGTATATAACGAACTTTTGTGAATCTAAAAGAAAACAATAGTATGTTAGAAAATATATTTCATATAATGAATACTATATTATATGAATAATTGTTCTGCTACTGCCGTTAAAACACAAATTGATAAGCCCCGCCCCTTATGACATACGATATGCGAATAGATTTATACGAGTAAAATGTGTAAGAAAGAGATAGCTTATTTAGTGAACGTGGTGGATAGAATTTATCTGATATGACGTCACTCCTATATGGATTTAAATCGTCTCTATGATTATCTAATTTAATAGTTTATCACCTAAGTTTGTTTATTTGTATTATTATCTTCAGAATAATAAAATATGTTATTGAAAACTAACTTAAATATATATCTGTGAGATTTTTTTGTTTAATTGTATTATTGTAGGCTTCTATTATTATTAAATGTACTAATGGGCTATTTGCATGATTTTTTAAACAAATATTTTTAAAGAAAAAAAATTCTGGGAATCGTATTTTTAAATTTCACAAAATTTGTAAGAGCCCAAAATAATTAAGGAAAATTGTTGAGGGGTTGATTTGATTAGTGTTGCCACGAGACGGGACGAGACGAGATAATTACCTATCTCGTCTCGTCTCGAAATACCGAGACAAAACCTTGTCGAGACGAGACGAGATACGACCGAGACGAGACACTCTCTGTCTCGTCTCGTCTCGTTTTATCTCCTTTTTAAAGATATAAATATTTTGTTGCACAATATACATTCATACATACATAAATTCACGACATTTGAACAATATAATAATATCTAAACTCGTAAATATAACTCGATTCGATAAGTTTGAGCCGGTTTTAAGAATAATAATCATGTTTGGTACAAAAGTTTAATTCACTGCCACTAGATGTCTCTGGGACTGGTTCGTGGTGTCTCATATTCAATTTTTGTGCTTCTCCTTCATGTCTATGTTATTACAAGTGTAGGTAGGTACTACATAATGTTTGTTACTGTTACTCATACTTTTATGATCCACAGTACCTTCACAACAATTTGCTACTGTACTTCTCGTAAATAAACAATTAATATTCATAATTTGCATATGAATAAAATACGTACCTAGGTATATTATATTTGTCGCACTAATTGTTGTGTAAGCCTATACACTGTTAGAAATCGCCAAAATCAATGACGCTAGTCGAGCATTTTTTACTATTTTCCAGTGTCAATTTAACTAAATTCAATTCAGTTAAATTCATTTATCTTTGAATAAAGTCATTTTTACAAAATAAATAGTCATAAATAATATGACTATTTTACAATGACAATTTATCTTTGATATAAGTCAAAATTTTAATTCGTCAAAAGTTTAGTAAATTTTACTAATGACACGGACAATTTTACTAGTAATGCAAGTCAAAAGTTAGCAAGTTTTAATTGGTTTGAAATACTACCAAGGTGGTCTAGTAAATATGACTAGTTACCTAGACAAATCTAAACTTGCGCGTAAATACTCGTGTATACCGGATTTGTAGATACGCTATTTTATTTTAGTCTATCAATGTGGTGCGAGGTGGTAAGTGCTGCTGATCAAGTGGCGAAATATTTATTCGTTTAAAATACGAAAGACAATTGAAATGGTATTTATTGAAACTACCTGCAACGGTTTTGGATATAAGTGTTGGTGGTAAGTACATATAATAATTTGTGTTTAGTGTAATAACGAAAATTATTTTCAAATTAATTTTAGTGTACGAATTATTTGATCAAGTTCCTCTTAATGCAGACATAATCCTAATAGATGAAATTGGAGCAGAAATCCCAAAGCAATTTTTAAATACATACTTCTCTAAATTAGGAACAGGGGCTATTATCGAATTGCAAATAAAAAGGCCAATAAATGAAGGTAAATATATTTTGTATATATTCGTATTCATAAACAGTTTGATACCAATCAATAATTTTTTACTAGACTTTTTACCTGTATCATCGCATACGGCGACAAGAACATCGGATTTATCCAGTGACCAACAAAGCGAAGATAGATTAGCATCATCCCTAAGATGCTTTAAGAAAATTTGCAAGTCTTTGTCATTTAGGCATCAAATATGTGCTTGGCATTATTTAACTAATTTTACAAACAAGTTTATTCAAAGCGTAGGTCCTTCACATAAAGTTAAGGAAAACTTAAATTATCTAATTAATGATTATTTTGGTATATCACAGAAAAACTTTTATTTTTTCAAATGGATTCAAATTAACGGGTTGAAATTTAGTCTTAATTATTTTATTTGTCTAGGTTTTGGCAAATTTAATATAGTACAGTTTGTTGGAATGTCGATTATTTTTTATAAGAATGAGCCTTATGTTATATGTGTAAAGTGGAATACTATACAATTTAATAATGAGTTGAAGAAAAATCAACTAAAGAATATATTTATAGTAGATAAGTTTGTGAACCATTTTGTTTGTTATGCTCCAATGCAAGATTATTCTTCGGATCAAATATGCATAATATTAGAATATGCAGTTCTTTTAGACGATAATTACATTGATCTTGCAGTGGCGCAGTAATTGTTTATACCTTTGTAAATAATAGAATATTTGTTTTGTTATATGTTATTTTGTACCAATTTATAGTGAACGTAATTTTTTATAATATATATTTTTTTAAAATGAAACACAATTACCTATATTTTTTCCCTCCCTTGTCAAATATTGCTAGTTAAAATATTATAAATTCATAGTAAAATTGACATTATTTATCAGTCATAATATTTTAGTCAAACTGACAAAATTTTAGTCACTATAATGACTTCTTACCAAGTAAAACTTACAAATTTAGAATAGTCAATTTGTTTTAAAAACTAGTAAAAATTGACTTACGGTAATTGTCAATTTGTCTGTTTCAAACAAGACAAAATGATTATGATTCATGTCAATATTTTGACTGGATCTAAATAGTAAATAATTGTCGAGGATCAAATTGTCATTTGTTTGACATAAACGCTAGTAAAAATTTGACTTTATGCGTATTAGATAATATGTCTAAAATATCATAGTGGACCTACTGGTACTAGGGCAATAGATTTTCGTGCGTGTTATTTGTCCTATCTATTTCTAACAGTGTAGGCATTACAAAATTACAATAATTTTATTGCCTAGGCACCAAAAGTTACACTTCACAGACTGCCAGCTGTCAATAAGATAGCACTTGGTCAATCTGCGAAAGTTTATTTTTTTACAATAATAATTCGAATTAAAACAAATATAATTCTGCATTTTATTTTAGTGTTTACCTTTCAAACAAACCTAAATTTGCTTCAGTTCTCCAACATTTTTTGTATTAAAAAAATAAATTATTTTCAGAAACAAAATCCTATACTTTTTTGCTTGCTTGCAAGTTCCAGTACGTAAGCAAATGTCTATTATAGCACATACACACATTATGAATCTAGCAATTCAAATACATGGACATCTAATTAATCTACTTAATTTATTATCATAATCGAGACATTCGAGACGTCTCGTCCTCTCGTCTCGTCTCGTTTCGACCCTATCTCGACTTATTTTATCTTGTCTCGTCTCGTCTCGAAAATCGAGATAAATATCGCCGAGACGAGATAAACAGTAGGCGAGACGAGACGAGACATCTCGTTTGTCTCGTCTCGTGGCAACACTACTATATATCGAAAACGCATAGTTTAAGAGTTATTTATTAGGCAACAACTGAAAAAATTCCGAAGATTTTGCAGGTTTTTACGTATTACGCAGGAAGCACACGTTTTTCGAAGCTGCAAACTTGGATTCACACTATCCTAACTGACCCTAACAACATATTAAAAAATCAGAACTACATCACGCTTTGCGATTTTAATGTCTAATTTTACTGGGCTATTATGCTTATTTTATTCTAATGTTTGAAGATCTGTGCAGAATCTTTTTAGGTACCGACATCTTTGACGATTTTAAAAATACTTGTACTTAATGGTATTATTTATACTGCCTCACATTTAATTGATACTTATTTAAAATCATTTATACTTTTGTGATCTATGATAAGTGCTAGGCTGTATAGTTTCTAAAATAATGACATAAGAAGGTAATTGTTATTTAACCTGTTAATTTATAAACTTTAATTGTTTAAAGTTTAAGTAAATAAAAATATCAGGTAGTTTAAATATTATAAAATGTTCGTATAAGATCGATCGGCCAATAAATATTCTTGTACTTCCTGCCTTTTGCGAGTATAAAATTCAATATATCCACATCACTAGTGGAGATAACTTTACCTTACTCACCCTCTACAACACCCGATGATATAATTAATTCAGTTCAGCGTTCAGCCAAGACACATAAAAACCATTCGGAATAAAACGTAATAAAATATGTTATCTTTATAGTTCTTGCCGGCTCTTCCATTTTGCTTGTTGTTGATATGTTGATTTAAATTTGCTAGAGCACGTTATTGAGAAAAGCTTGTAAGATATTTTTCGTTTGTAATCACTAATCAGATAAGCAAGTTCCAGTCAGTACCTACATACGAATCTAAACGATATAATAAAATAATGAGTGCATAACACATACGGCGCCTGTATTCATGTTTAATGGTGTTTTTATTTCTCGGTATTATAACAGCAACAGCAGCGCTAATGTATGCAAGTAGTGATGGGTCTTTCGTTCATTTTTAGTGAGTCAGTTCATTTCGCTCCGCTCAGTAAAGTGAGTCGTTCACACTGAGTCGTTCATTTGAACGACTCTGTAAAACAGCACTGTGCGTTTCAAATGACACCGTGCTACCGTGCTAGTGTGCTGCTCAGCTGAGCTGCTTTGCTCATGTGCTCATGCTCACAGCACTGTACGCTCGCCTTGTGTGCATGTGCGATGCGCAGCGATATGGCATGTGCCAAACTGCATGAACCTAGCATTTTAGTTAGTTGATAGTTGTGTTCTCGTCTTGATTACTCGTTGCTGCAAACAATAGATTATTGAACGTTGCTTATTGTAGTTGTATATGTATATTGACAATAGAAAATAAACAAAATAAAAATTCTGCAAAAAGGAGTACCTATTGTCTGGCAACATTTTGAAGAATGTTCAACAAATTTAGCAAAATGTTACTATTACTTTTACATTAATGTATTTTTTGCATTTACTTTCCAGTCCTACATTGTTTCCACTTCCCATATTGTTGATTATTTTCATTGTTGTCCGTACAACAGAAACGCCACGCTTCTCAGAATACACAGCACCGTGCGCTGTATGTATGTTTCGTTCGTTTCGTTCATTCCACTCGCACTCGTTCGTCTTTCTGCGTTCAGCGAGCGGAGCGGTGAGCGGAGGCTAAATAGTAGCACGGAGCTAGTGTGAACTGGTGTGCCGTGCTGAACGAACTAAAGAGTCGTTCGTTCACGGCACACTAAAATGAGTCGTTCATTTTGAACGACTCGTTCATGAACGACCCATCACTATATGCAAGGCATAATTAAAAGCTTAACGAGTGCAATTGTCACTGAACTACGATCAATTCTATACAGCTATGTAAAGTGGCTTGCGTGTGCGTGCTGCTTCACTAACTAATTGCAATGCGTAGGACATAATGTTGATAGCGTTTCCTTTATTTTTTACTTGATTATCTTAGAAATCTTTGTGAATGCGTGAATACAACAACACACACGTTTGTCTGTCATATATAATCTGTATAAATTATGCATGTGTTGTTTATCGTTTTTCAGGACGTGTGTTACTTTGTTTCCGATGCAGGTTTGTTATATATTATATTTGTATATTGCTCAGAAGAGAAAGATAAATATTTACTAATTACTATCTATGTTTTAAATTTCAAACTCAACAGATTCATGTATAAAATTGACAATGATAAAAAAACCTGCCTGTCTGTCACAAACTTTAAAAATAAAATGCAAATTTTTTTTATATAGCATAATTTTTGTATAAGCAAATAACTATTTTAGAGATGCTGTACTCAGAGCCATACCTACATTGTTCAGCGCCTGTGGCAAAATTTTATTTGCGCCCCTTACAAGGCACGTATACAGCTTGGAGTTAGCAAGGTTTGATTGCAGTAATATCTCGTATTAAAATGACACATTTTTAGAAACTGTTAACTTCAATGACGTCAATATACATCATCAAAAAAATTCATATTTTGGAATAGTGTAGTTATAAGCTTTATAAGTTATTTGTTAATATAAATTTTTTTAAATGTTTATATTTTTTCACAATAGTCAAATAAGTGTACATGTAAGATCTTGGTTACTGGTAATCTTATAAAAAAATTTAGGTTAACGATGCCTTACATAAAATATATGCTTATACATTTAAATTAAAAAAATTGTTACTGGAATTTTAATAACTTTTGCTGAAATTTATGAATCTTTGCGGTATCACATTTTCAGAAATAAATTATTAAAATTCATATAAGTTTAAAATATAAACGATAAACAATTCTTTTTTATAATAATTATATAAGGCATCGTTAACTTGAATTTGAATCTTATTAGATTACCAATAACCAAGATATTACGTGTTCACTCATTTGATTATTATAACCAAAATACAAACATTTAATAGTTATTTATGATATAAGTGTTAAAAGTGACATTTTATTTTGTGAGACGGGAAGTTTAGGACACGACGCGAAGCGGAGTGGCGTAACCCTTCGAACAAAATAAAAGCACTTTTAACACGTATATCATACACTATTTTTTCTACAAACATCGTTTTATATTTTAATATAAGAAATAATTTATTTAATTATTTTTGACAGTTCAGTAACAAAAGATATTTATATAGTAATATAATGAAACACGTAGTCTATGAATTCAATAAAAATTGAGAGTTGTTTATTAAGAGATGAAATTTACTTTTAACGTGCGTTAAAAGTGATTGGCAGTTTACTTTTAACGCACGTTAAAAGTGATTGACAGTTCACTTTTAACACGGCGTCTTATAATATTGCATTTTTAACAGCAGTAGGCCGTGTTAAAAGTTTAATTTTTAATAGTGTTTGTAGAAAAAAAAAATTACGTTAACATTATATCTTAACAAAGCTTATAAGTACAATATACCAAAATACGAATTTTTTTGGATGATGTATATTTATTGACAGTAGACATCATTGATGTTAACAATTTCTAAAAATGTGTCCAAATCATAGCTCATTTTTACCTTCCGCTTACCTGTAAAGGAAGGTATTGGAATCATGCAAAAAATCGGGTGGTGAATTTTTAGTGGATGAGCACGAATTAGGGTCCTTACAACTCATTTTTGATAGTTTCACGATGATGTCTGTGTGTATGTGTGTGTGTATGTGTGTGTGTGTGTGTGTGTGTGGTCAAGGGTTGTTAGTCGCATAACTCAAATACGAATTACCCGAAAATTTTGATATTTGGTATTTAACATTTGTATATAAATTGGAAGAGCTCCCTAGATTTTGGTACAAATATCTTCATCGGAAGTGATATTTTTTGAAGATTGAAAAGGTTAATTGTCAAAATTGTATATAAATTTGGAAAAATATAGTATTTATTTGTAATGAGAATAAGAGGAAAAGTTATTTGCAACTTACGTTATAAAAAAAATGTCTTTATCTGGTAGCATTAAAGAACTGCAGTAAAATTTAAAAAATAAATTTATCAAATAAAACGTTGATATCTTGTAATCCATGATCGGTTGATTTTTGTTTCTGCGTAAAAAATATTGACAGGTGAGACGGGTGACAAGTTGGCATACTAGCGCTATACAAGTCCTAAGTAAGATATTAAATGTAGTAATTGAACGGAGGATGGCTTCAACACAGCGAGTTTTCCTGTGAATGAATCTTTTTATTCAGGTGATGCAAATTTCTGTGTTTGAATATTTGAGATTTTTATTTGTATATTTTAAATGGGCACCGGATTGCACGTATACATTTCTGTTTAAAGTCTAGATATGGCGGAAGGTTGTGTGATGGCCACGTCAGATTTTTATAAATTGTTATTTCTACACAAATACATTTAAAAATTTGAAACTTTATATAATAACGTAGAAATGTGCATACTTTATTATAAAGTTTTGTTCAAATTTTTTTGATTACATTCAATAAGTTATTCATCTTTAAACCCAACTGACTATAATATTCTGAATCCGATAGTAGTAATACCTACTTAGGGACAAACACAAAAGGCTCCTCCCATCATTGCCCTTCTTGTATTCGTGCTTGGCTGGAACATTTATATAGCTATCTTATATTAGTAAATTTCAATAAAATCTCCAAATGCAAATTTTTCTTATATTATAATTACAATCATTACACATTTTTATGTATACTATAAATGTCTATAATTATTTAGATATTTTTGTACAAATTAATTCAACTCATAAATTATTAATTATAGATTTCAAGGTAAATGCAAATATATGTACATTATATTATTACATATTATTTTGGTTACGTAGTTACCAAATTGTATTAAAGTTAATAATCCCGATTACTAAACATAAGCAAGCAGGGAAGTTGTGTGCGAGCAGAAAATAAATACATATAATGTACCTAAGTATTATGTGTGTAGTGAACTCAAACCAATGCGATTGCAACAACACCGATTTAGCAGATATAGATCACTATATTTTTTGCTGCAATAAATTTAGTCAGAAACGACAACAATTAGTTAATGCATTAATCCAAGAAAAGACAATGTTCCCCACAAATACTGCCAGTTTATTAGCAACAACCAATAAAGAAATATACACAGCACTAGCACGATACATAAATGAAACAAATATAGGAGAAAATGAACAACATAGCTCCGGACCAATGTACAACCGTACGAGGCCGAAATCGATTAAAAAAAAAGTATTATGTTTGACCACTAATATATCGTAGGTACATAGATATAGTTCTGGACATAACAACTATTTTGGTAAATTCTAACTCATTAAACCTACTTATAAATTATTAATTAAAGTTTGCAAGGTGACAAAACAAATAAATAATTAATTATATCATTAAAAATCTTATTGTAGTTGCCAAATTTATGAGTAACATATCCCCTCTTACAGTAATAATATCTCATATAAATACTTGGCATCAATTTTACCAAATCATACAGTTTTGTACCTTTCCTTGTGAAGAAGTGTTACGATATAATGGTTAGCTGTTTTGTGTTGGTTGTGCTAGCCACGGTGCTGGCTGCGGCGTGTGCAGCTCCGGCTCCACAGGAAGACAAGTACACGGCGAAGTACGACTCGCTGGACGTGCAGCAGATCCTCAACAACGATCGTTTGTTCCAGAAGTACGTCAACTGTCTTCTCAACGACGAGGGATGCACTCCTGATGCTAACGAATTCAAAAGTGAGATAATTTTATATATGAACACAAGTATACCGGGTGGAACAACATACATAGGCGTTTAGCATTGCATTTCATATTTATGCAGATTACTGTCTCCCATTTTCATGTAGAAATATGGTAAAGGTATCACTCGAAAGGTCAAATTATTTCACACCAGATGCAACTAAATACCTAAATAATAACTAAATACGTAGTATATTATTATCTTTGTAAATACCAAAATTACTTTTAATGAACAATATTATAGGTAATTTTAAATTCGATATTTTCATATCTAATCATAAGTACATTGCTATGGTTACTAAGTACAACAAATTTTCAAATTTGTCGGTGATGTCAGATTTATTTTGTAAATAATTAATTAATTTAATTTGAATTTAGCTTATTAATAAAGTACAGATTTTTATGCTTTATAACATTTGTTTAAATATTTTTCGAATTAATACAAAACAAAGAGTAAAAAGTAAAATATAACACAAAAGGAATCGATGCTATATATAGTCCGGCGGCTTAGTGAAATTATTATGCACTTCAAGCCGAAAGCAATTTCAGTTTTTTTTCCACATTTAAGAAACCTAATAGAATATTTGGAGACATTACAGAACTGAAAGCTAGAAGTCAATATTATAATCCATTCGAAAACTACAGCTACTTAAACTCAAAATATGAATAAATATTTCTAAATTCTTTAAATTTCGGTTAATAAACGTGTAAAATAAAATGTGATTTTTCATTTAGAATTTAATTTCCTAATACTTATTTGAAGTATTTTTGTTTAAAATTAACTCGTCACTTTTGAGTAGGTAAAGAAAAACTGATTTTTCATGTTAAACGCCTATTAAACGCTTTTTTATTTACACCCTGTGTATACAGAATATACAACAACTATTTCTAACTTTGCTACTAATTTTTGCTTCATATTTAAATTTTAATATTACTTTATTTCTGAAAAATAAGTATAATTTATTACTTTTATTCAAAAACAATTTGTTCTTCTGAAAAACAAATTAATTGTTTAAATAAACTACTGAATTATTTTTGTCCAGGTTATGTTTATATTCACTTTAAATATAACTGGACCTCTGTTTTATTTGTAAATGTACAATTACTATGTTTAATGTTATACTTACATAGTTATTGTTTTCTTTTGCAGAAGTGTTGCCAGATGCATTGAATAATGAGTGTTTAAAATGCAGTCAAGTGCAGAAGGACAAAGCGGATAAAGTGTTTATATACGTGTACAACAATAAGAAGGACGTGTTTGATAAGTTAGCAAAGAAGTTTGACCCGCAAGGAGAACATAGAGAAAAGTACAGCCGATTTGCTGAAGAGAGAGGAATTAAATTTTAAGTTACACGGTGCACATTGTGATATTTTATGCAAATTAAATGAACTGTAATTTTACGAATTAACCATAATAACTGTATAGTAAATAAGTAGGTATTATATTATTTGTAAATAATAGATAAAATAAATAATTAAAAATAACTTTTGTATTTTTTTCAGGTACCTGAACCGTTGAAAATAACGGTTCGGGTTCGGTTCGTGGTTCAATAAAAAAATTTGGTTCGGTTTTGTGTTCCGGTTCGAAATTTTTATTTTTGTCCGGTTCGCGAACCGTTTCAATTTGGGTTCAACAGTTGATATTTAAATTTATATATATTTTTTTTTTAAACACTCAAATGCAATATTATAAGTTTAATGAAGATAAATTTTTACATTTATATTAACAATAGAAAATAAAAGAAATTATTATTGCAAAATTCAAACACAAACAAAACAAAGTACTAGGCAACTTGAAAACTAGAAACTTAAACTAAGTAACAAGAAGGAAACATATAAAAAAACCGGTTTTTCGAAACGGTTTACTGAACCGGTTCAGTATTTGTGTTCCGGTTAAAGTTCTTGTTCTTTTTACCTTCCGCTTACCTGTAAAGGAAGGTATTGGAATCATGCAAAAAATCGGGTTGTGAGTTTTAAGTGGATGAGCACGAATTAGGGTCCTTACAACTCATTTTTGATAGTTTCTCGATGATGTCTGTATGTATGTGTGTGTGTGTGTGTGTGTGTGTGTGTGTGTGTGTGTGTGTGTGTGTGTGTGTGTGTGTGTGTGTGTGTGTGTGTGTGTGTGTGTGTGTGTGTGTGTGTGTATGTGTGTGGTCCGGGCCGATGCCGGATGTCGCATAACTCAAATACGAATTACCCAAAAATTTTGATATTTGGTATTTTACAATTGTATACGAATAGGAAGAGCTCATTAGATTTTGGTACAAATATCTTCACCGGAAGTGATATTTTTTGAAGATTGAAAAGATTAATTGTCAAAAATTTACATAAATTTGGATAAATATAGTATTTATTTGTAATAAGAATAAGAGGCAAAGTTATTTGCAACTTACGTTATAAAAAAATTGTCTTTATCTGGTAGCATCAAAAAACTGCAGTAAAATTTAAAAAATAAATTTATCAAATAAAACGTTGAAATCTTGTAATCCATGTTCGACTGAATTTTGTTTCTGTGTAAAAAATATTGACAGGTGAGATGGGTGACAAGTTGACATACTAGTGCTATATGTCATAAGTAAGATATTAAATGTAGTAATTGAACGGAGGATGGCTTCAGCACAGAAGAGTTTTCCTATGAATGAATCTTTTTATTCAGATGATGCAAATTTCTGTGTTTCAATATTTTAGATTTTTATTTGTATATTTCAAATGGGCACCGGATTGTACGTATACATTTCTGTTTAAAGTCTAGATATGGCGGAAGGTTGTGTGATGGCCACGTCAGATTTTTTATTTTAGAAAAAGGTTCAAGTTTCGGTTTAGGTTCATAAAAATAAGCCGGTTCACTCCGGTTTCGATTTATGTTCCGGTTCGGTTCAGGTCCCTGATTTTTTTATTTAATAATTTTTTCTTTTTGTAGGTTATAACTGAATTCTTGGAAATTTATTAGCCACACAAATTGATTTTCTAAATAATGTTTTGATGTCGGATGAAGCGCATTTTCATTTAAATGGTTATGTCAACAAACAAAATTGTAGATTTTGGGGCTCTGAAAATCGAAGGGAAATACACCAGCATCAGTTGCAAATCCATCAAAATTATTTTTGGCGAACGTCTGATTTTTTAAAAATTCAGATTTCCCTTGGCCACCTCGCTCGCCAGATTTAAGAGGAATGCCCACCCCTACAAAATTAAGCAAAAATATGTTCTCGTTGGGCCCATGAAATTGACTTTAATTTTGGTCCGATTTGTTTGCTCTTTTTTTAAATTTAAAGATAAAAGATGTCTCTAGGTCTGCCTAGTGGCATTTTTTTTAATTTGAATTTTTACATGTATTTTTTAAGCTCCAAAGTTAGTAAAATTTTAAGAACTTTGAAGATAAAATATTAAAAAACTAAAGTTAAAATTAAAAAAGTGACACTAAGCGGACATAGCCTAGACTTTAATCTTTCATTTAAAAAAAAATTGTTTAAAAACATTTAAAATTAGTGGTAATTTCATGTGCCCAACGAAACCCCTTTTGTAGTAGAAAATGGCTAAATACGGTTCATTCATCGAATCAATCGATGTCGTCACAATGGGTAACAATGGTTTGTGACGGCATCGCTTCATTCGTTAAATGGATCTTCAAAACTAGTGGGGATTCCTCTTAACAGCGCTCGACTTTTTTTTTGGGATATTTAAAAGACAAAGTGTATGTTGTATGTTAATAAACCAGAGACTATTACACAGCTGAAGCAGAATATTCGAGACGAAATACTGAGCCTTCAACCAGAAACATTACGTGGTGTAAAGGAAAACGCGTTAAAAAGAGCCGATCTCTGTATCGAGAATAATGGTTTACATTTGTCTGATGTCATATTTCATACATAATTTCCATAAAATATATTCATTGTATACAAAAAAAAATCAAAATAAATGATTATTACAAGAGTTAATTCACGAATCCGAGGTTTCGGCACACACTTATGCCTTCATCAAGGGATGGTGAAATTTTTTTCCATCCATCCCTTGATGAAGGCATAAGTGTGTGCCGAAACGTCGGATTCGTGAATTAAAGTAAGTATATAATTGCTGCATTTCGAGTAATTTTCTACCTCATTCATTAACCAGTCGAGTAATTATCCTCATTCATTTTAAGTTACGTTGTAATAGGCCTTAGGAATCCTTAGTTCAATAAATAAAATAATATCTCAGGAGTACATCATTTTACTATACATTGGATGACATTCGAATGAGTACATCATTCATCATCAGCAATATAAAATATAGCCTATGAACGTAAAACGACTAAATGAACAACAAGAATATGTTTAGTCGTTTTACGTTCAAATTGTAATAGAAATCATCTGCTGAAAAGCGGAAGTCGATATTTTTGTCCGTTAAAATATGGCAGTCATTATTGTGTTATGAGAAAATATTACTTGATTTAAATAATTGAAAATTTCCAAAACGCATTTTTATATTATTTTGGAAAACTGACATAAAAAACCCATGCATCTTGTATATTACGTCAAATAAATATTTTTTTCATAATGATCATCAGCACTTTTTCAATGGATTCCGGTGCGGTGATTTTCGGAAACTTTTGATATGTTAAAAAGCGCATTTTTCTATATTGAATTCCATCTAGAAAGCTTTTGTTACAGTTTTTTGAGGTTTGATGCATTTTTTAAGTAAATTCGCTGAACTACAGTACATTTGTCGAAACATCGCTTCATTAACTACTTCAAACTTTAACCAGTAATCCGGTGACCAAGAAATTCTTCATTAATTTCCATTGTCAAATTTCCACTTTCGGCTCATTAAACATTATACGAACCTAATATTTTTTTAATCATTGCATTTGTTTTATAGAATAGGTACAAGTTTTTTGGTTACTTAGGGAATGACAATAAACTTTGTATTACAACGGCAGCTGTGAAACGTTTAATACATTAAACCTGAATTTGTATTGTGTACGTCGTACGTACGTCACTTTTGTGAAATACAGGCTGATTCATCGTAACTTACTTATTTTAAAACGCAATAATGCAATATTCACACATATTAATATTAGATCAATATCTAAAAATTTAGTAGAATTAAAAGATAATATCATAGAAAATAACTACGATATAGTTGGTCTAAGTGAAACTTGGCTTACAAAAGAAATTAGAAATGATCAACTCGCAATACCAGGTTACACCATTACGAGGAAAGACAGAGCCTCAAGAGGTGGTGGACTTGCAATTTATGTTAAATCGTATATTCATTTTAAAGTACTAAATTCAGAAATAAGTTCTGACGGTTTAGAACAATTATGGATAAAATTTAAAATTAAAAAAAAGAGTATTCTCTGCGGAGTAGCTTACAAGCCACCAAATATGAACTATCAAGAAATCGACAATCTATTTACAACTATTGAAGAACTCCGTGCAAAGTTTGATGATTTAATTTTGATGGGTGATTTAAACATCAATCTTCTTACGAACTCGTCTTCCAGCAGATATTTCAACAACTCACTACAATCATTAAATTTAGAACAAATTATTACAAGCCCTACCAGAATAACCGAAGATACTGAATCACTTATTGATTTAATTCTAGTAAGTAAAGAATCACATTTTTATGAAGCGGAAACATTTGAAAATATTGGGACGTCCGACCATTGCTTGGTATCTTGTAAACTACTTATACCTACCAGAACCACTACGACTAAGTATATTGCTTTCAGAGATTACAGCAATTTTGACATAAATAGTTTCGAAAATGATGCAAATCTCAAAAATTGGAACGAAATATATGAGTTCAATGACATTAATAAGAAAGTAAAAGTATTTAATTGTAATATTAACCATTTATTTGACAAACACGCACCTATCAAAACAACTACAGTACGAAAGCCACATCGGAAATATATTACTTATAATATTAAATGTATGTTAAAAATAAAACGTAAATACTTATTAAAATACCAAAAAACCAGATCACCAATTGATAGAAAGAACTATGTAGAAATGAGAAACATAGTTACCGCAGCAATAAAGAGAGAAAAATCAGCATACATGCAACATACGTTAAAACTTCATAATAATAATCAAAAAGCTACATGGCGCTACTTAAAACAATGGGGTGTACATAACAACACAGAAAAAACGATAGATGAAAATGCGTTGCCTGGTGTGAACGAAATAAATACGTACTTCACAGAAATAGCTGGAAATACCAAACCGAGTGAAACTGTCTTCGAATATTACAAGAATAATAAACATCCTGTTACTACATCGTTTAGTTTCTCACCCGTATCTCTAAACCAAGTTTTAACATATGTAAATGAAATTAAAACAGATGCTATAGGAATCGACAATATTTCCCGACGTATGCTAATCTTGATTATGCCAGTTATCGCACATTTGCTAGTGCATATAATAAATTTTTCATTAAACACTGGTACTGTGCCTGATGCATGGAAAACAGCTATTATTAAACCAATTTCTAAAAAAGATAAAGCTGAAATCTTGTCAGATCTTCGTCCAATTAGTATACTACCGACTGTATCTAAGATATTAGAAAAAGTAGTGAATGAGCAGCTTCAGCATTACGTAGAAACTAACAACATACTTCCTGAGCGGCAATCAGGATTCAGAACTAACTATAGCACCGCTACAGCCCTGCAGAGAGTCATCACTGATATTTGTACTGCCATAGAAAATGGAAAAGTGTCTATACTTGTATTATTAGATTTGAGTAAAGCTTTCGACTCACTTAGTCATAAACTATTGATCGAGATTTTGAGCTTCTGTGGTGTAAATGATGTATGTAGGGAATGGTTTGTCCAGTATTTAACAAACAGGAAACAGTGTACGCAAATAAATCACAATAAATCTGATATTTCACTTGTTAATAAAGGAGTGCCGCAGGGTAGTATATTAGGGCCTACGCTATTTTTATTGTATGCTTCTGGTATATCAAAACTTATAAATTCAAGTGATATTATGTTATACGCCGACGATCTGCAAATTATCCGGACATGTGACGTACAAGAGCTACAACAAATTTCTCACGAGATAAACAATGAACTAGAGGTTATAAGCAACTGGTGCAACAGTCATGCGTTGGTAATCAACCCCAACAAATCAGTGTACCTAATAGCGGGAACAAAACATACATTAATAAGTGCGAACAACGTTAATATTAACATCACCATTAATGAACAACAAATTAAAAAAGTGAGTGTTACAAGAAACTTGGGTGTCATATTTGATCCAACTGTAAGCTTCGAGAACCATGTAAACCATTTAGTGACTTCGTCATACCTAAAACTTAAGTTCTTATACCAGTTTCGTGATACGCTTCCCTCTAAAACTAAATGGCATATAGTGCAGTCATTAATAATATCCAACATAAACTATTGCGATGTAGTGTATGGACCTATGCTGACACAAGCACTTCAAAATAAACTCCAAAAAGTGCAAAACAATTGTTTACGCTTTGCGTATCCCGAATTTAAAAGAAGAGATCATATCACCCCGCATTACAATTCTCTAGGTATATTAAGGCTTGAGTATGTACGAGAATTACATTATGTATGTTTTGTTTGCAAAATAATTAAAAATAAATCACCTGAATACCTATATAAATTCCTGCAATTTAGACATATAAATAGTGTTACGAACTGTAATTTGAGGAATTGTGATAGTTTATCTGTACCTCCACATAAAACTATAAAATTTAGGAACTGTTTTGCTTGTAAAGCTCCACTGATGTATAATGAATTAAATATAGATATCAACCTCAGCAATAATACGATCAAAGAGAAAATTCGTAACTATTATACATCTTGTCAATTAGGTTCATAATTTATTGTAATACATCATTATATTGTACATATTGTATACTAACTAATGTAGATGTTTTACTAAGTAATGTAGAATAACAATCGATTGTGATTGAAACATTACTTTTTGTGTCAATTGTTGTTTTTGTTTTTATTGGTGCAATAAATATATTATTATTATTATTATTATTATATTATGAATCAGAAACCTTTTATTTTTATTTTATAATGTAGGTACATACCTATCTAAAGTTTTGTTTAACCTAGTTTTCAAAATCATATCAGGTAGGTAGGTGAAGCCCCCCATTGTCTATACACTGAATAAGCCGATTTCTGGCGTTTGTCACAACCCTTTCCAGCATGGCAGCGGGTATGTTAGCCTTCAGGTCTTCTAGGGTCCTTGGACGGTTGACGAAAACGCGGGATTTCAAAAAAGCCCACAAAAAAATCACAAGGAGCCAAATCGTTCCTTTTCCTTATTGAGATGAGGCGCTCCGGAAAGTGTTCCCTCAAAACAGCCATCGATACTGTTCCGTGCTCCAACGCATGGTGCGGCGACTGACCGGGTGGGAACAAAACTTTAAAATTGCACCTGTCGAATGAGATCACTCTCTCCCCAACTACGATCCCTACAGCCTGAATGGTTCGCATTTTAAAAAAGCAAATTATGATGAATCACACTGTATTTATAGGAGGTGAGCGCATTCGGATAATCCCTTCTCAGTTAATTTGGGAGTGAAAGGAATAGATAAATAAACTATCCTTATGTCTTAATTACACTCTTTAATGAAATAAAATAAGTTTCGCTTTCGCAAAGTTTGGTTTTTCGTTTTTTAAAAATCTTAGTTAAGACTAATATAAAATGATTTTATATGTTTTCATCTACATTCAACGTCTCCTGTAGTATTTTGTGTAAGTTATTTATTTAATAAGTTTTTGTAAATTTTTATATGTTGCGCTTTTCTAATTATATTTTTTCTGTCTTTGTAGTCTCCCCGGTTTTTACCTTGATAATGATTATTTAAATGATCGAAACCGATCGGTAAATTTTATTTCATTAAAGAACAGTGTGATTAAGACATAAGGATAGTTTATTTATTCCTTTCACTCCCTCTAATTAATATTATCACACTTGGGTATACCTACTTTTGAAACCTTCTCAGTTACGTTACTGTTGTACGTCAATGTAAACAATTTAAAGTTGGAAAGAATAATTTTTCCTTATCATCTCTGGTTTTGATTACAAAAAAAAATCCAAAAAAAACCTTAAGGAAACTGTTAGTACACCAGTATTACTACATTATCTGCAATTCTTTTAACCTCGATAAGACAACCTACAGATAAAAACTTAATAATAACTTCATTCACATGTAACATCATAGTTCATTATTGAAGTAATCATCCTATAACGTTTAAATATGAAGTCCCATATTAGTATTATATTGTTTTCATTGTTTATTTATAATATGTGCTCAACACTACCTGTTAATGCAAGATGTAAGTAAAAAATTATTTAAAAAAATATTTATAACAAAACTGCCTATCTTTTAACAAACGTTACTACATCGTTACTACTAATACAGGGTGGGCCATAAGTCACTGACCATTGTATTTTTGATATAATTTTTATATTTTTCATTGTAAATGAATAATTTTGATTAAAAATGATAGTTTTAATCATGAAGAGTTTTAAAAAATTTAAATTTGAAAAATAATATCTTTTAGATGCCTGCCGTCAGCCTCTTCGCAAACTGCTGCTCTTTGCTGTACCTGTCCATAACTGAAGCAAAAACTGGTTGATCTATCGCAATAATTTAACATCTACAAACCGTGAAACGATACGGTTACCAAAAACCGTTCGCATGGGACGTATGGGACGTAGCTCCGTCTTGTCGAAACCACATTTCTTCAGTTATGGACCAGGTACAGCAAAGAGCAGCAGCTTGCGAAGAGGCTGATGCCAGGCATCTGAAAGATATTATTTTTAAAATTTAATTTTTTAAAAACTCTTCATGATTAAAACTATCTTTTGTAATCAAAATTATTCATTTTCAATGAAAAATAAAAAAATTATATCAAAAATACAATGGTCACTGACTTTATACGCCACCTATATAATAACAATAACATATACCTACTCGTAGTTAGCTATGTGAGAATTTCAATTTGAAAAATAATTAAAATGGAATAAATCGTATGTACAAAGTGTTTAAATTGTCAGTTAAAGGTGTAGAAGAGATTCATTATTTTAAATCTCTTCTACACCTTTAACTGACAATAATTAGGTTCATTTTCGGCACTAACATTCACAGATTATATATAGGTAGTATATATAGGTAGTAAAATAAGTACTACCTATGAATGTACGTCACAGAAAATATTCAATTATAAAGTGTCAGATTTTGCTATTACCAAAATAATTTCCTTGCAGTATACAGGATGTAACCCAACCTGTGTAAAAAAATTATTTAAGGGTGTATGTATAGTTTTGGACGCATCATGAATCAAAAAGAATTTTGTTGAAATTCGTAAAAGTAACAGTATAACAAAACCACACATTCACAATAAACAAAAAATATCCAAAGCGGAGAGTATTGAATTTCACTTGAGCACTTTTTGGTTCAATCTCTTAAACTAACTCTGATTTGCAAATATCAAACGTCTTTCTCTTTTAAGAACTTATAACTAAGTAATTCTCAATACCAAAATATGTGGCAAAATCTAGTTCAAAATCATCCCCTATTTTCGGCTAAGCAGATGCTGATTCTAAAAATAGTTTTGACCGTTACGAATTCAATGAAACTCAAACATTTCCGAATGAAGTTGAAATACTTTTTATTGAGCTAAACATTAAACCAACATGTTCACATCTGCCGAAATGTGAAAACTCGTAAATTTTAGAAACATATTTTAACAGCAAAACCAGATGGCCATACATAGAAGTCTTATACAACGCGTTTTTCCAAAAATATTTCAACTTACAGAATCCATAAACAATAATTATTGATTATAACAATACAATAAATTAACCCTGCTACAACAGTGTACGCAACTCGAGTGTAATGGTTATAGGAAAAATTACACTTATGAAAAACTACACTCGCCAATACTGCCCTCCTTAGGAAGAAGGTCCTATCTGCAAATTTTGAGATTTTGTTATCTGCATAAATTATTACAAATATATAACAAAATAGAATGTCCAGCTGCCCTAAGAAAAGGTAGAAATTATTATTAGTATTATATTTATATAAAGCAATTTTAATAGTAAAAATCCGAATAGTTGTTTCCACAAAAAAACTTATATAAAATAATAGCTAAAACAAAAATTTTGCAGATAACTTTTTCCTAAGGACGGCAGTATATTAGAGCGTCCATTATAAATTCGTTGCATTTAAATTACAGACATAGGCAGTCCTTGCACACTGACTTCTGGTACACCTGGTATTTGTAAACCTAGTGTTCTTGATTGCGTCAAAGACTCTACCGATGTTAGTTTAGTATCATTACATCAAGAAGGCATCTCTACATGCAACAGTCCTACAGGAAAGTATCTTGTATGCTGTCCGCAATTCAACCCAAAACCTGTTTTCAAAATTGAAAATAAACCAATTATAGGTAAGATTATTTTTAATAAACATCTAAGTTTAACTTTAATTCAATAAATACCTAGGAAATCTTCATAAAGGTCTCTATTTAATATGTTTATATTTATTATAATAACAACTGCTGTTATCGCGCTCAAAATCACGTCCCACATCATAAATGCCTCATTACGCCCTTAATACATAAATGACTACATATAATTAAATTGATTTCTGCATATTTTGTGCATAGATTGTTACTTTTGTATGTATACAGGGTGTTTCTGAACTTATGGATCAAACTTTAAGGGTTATGTAAAGGTGTGTTTTCGTTGACGCGGTTAGCGGCAACGTCTGGCGGCTGCGGCTAGCGTTCGTCTGTACTGTTTTCGTTCAATGTCTGCGTCAAGCGACTATATTTGGTTGTTTAGTGTTATGAGGAGTTCAGTGCATTACTACTTTTGCCGAATTGCAGTTAGTAGCATAATGGCAGCTATTAAAAAGTCAATTGTAGCATTGATAGCGCTTAAAGATGAGGAACGACAAGAAACTAGCAATTTTAAAAAGTTTATGCTTCACAACATAGGTATTTTATTTTCATTTATTATAATATCATACACGGAATATTTCGAAGATAGTTTTGTTTTTGAATAATTAACTATTCTATTAAATATAGCTATACAAAATTTTAATGTAATAAGTACCTAGTTCCTACTTACCACTTCTGTTTTAATGTTTGTACTTATTTTTTCATCGTTGATTTGAATATCTTTATAATATTTTGATTCAAAATCATACAAAACACGATATTTTCTGACATTTTCCATTAGAAGCTCATCCAATTCCAGTGAAAATTGTTTAAAAGGCATTTGAATATCTAATTTGTGGAGCTCCTAGTACCAACAGACGCAGCGTCTAGCGATTTGACTGCTCACAGAGCAGTCTGTGCGTTCGTTTTTCAGACGCAGCCGCTGTACGTCGCAACCAAAATGGTTCTATAGAATTCCATTGAAGCAGTGCTCGCCACCAGACGCAGCCGCTAAACGCCGCCGCTAGACGCGCCAACGAAAACACACCTTAACACGTTCTACTGATAACGGAACAATAGTTATTTGTGTATCAAGGCTGTAAAAGTGATCTTTTTTAGCCGAATCTGAAGTTTGCAGCCGAGGCGTAGGCCGAGGCTAGCAACTCAGGTGAAGCTAAAAACACTTTTAAGCCGAGGTGCACACAACATTTTTTAGGTGGCTATCAAAAAATATATAATTTTATGTCAAAAAAAGTTTCTTAGTATCATAAATAATTTTATTTATATAATTTAGGCTAATTAAGTTGTAGGTAACTACTTCTACATATATTTACCAATTAAAAATTAAATAAATTTGTTATTTAGCGGCCGTAAAGTAAATGCGGCCGTGAAGTAAAAGCGGCCGTGAAGTAAATGCGGCCGTAAAGTAGTCATTTTGACAGATGTCAAAAAATGTGACACTTTACGGCTGTCAAAGTATACGTAAAACAACTATTTATGCAATAGCCACCTAAAAAAATAATTTTTTAAAATTCCCAAAGTTAAGGCCGGTTTACTTAAAGGAAACATGTTGAGTGCCACTGGTTTCATAGATGCTTGTGTTGTTTTATTCAAATATTAATAATTAGATAACTGCGTGCATTGTTAAAATTTGAATAAAACAACGCCACCTGATTCCTGATTCCCTGTGCAGGACTCAAAGAACGAAGCCTCTACGATGTTTTGGCACAAAGATATGGGTGTTTAAAAAAGTACATTTTTTTGTTTCTCGCACATAACTCAGCGACTTTTCAACCAAATTAGACGATTCTTTGCGGCTCTACTTTAAAGGGGTAAACTCAGATTATCCTTCAAAACCCGAACAAAAAAAACACGTTTTTGGGCCAAAAATCGTCCAACTTTTGGCGATGTGTACCGAGTTGGAAAAAATTTGTCGGCTCAATCCACCAAAAGGGCATTGAAATTTGTTCAATTACCTGTGCAGGACTCAAAAAACGAAAATCCTACGACGATTTGGCACAAAGTTATGGGTGTTCGAAAAAATAAATGCATTTTGTGGTTTTTGACTCATAAGTCGGTAAGTTTTTGGATGAAATTGTTTGTTCTTTTCGCGAATGAAATTTTCTTTCAAAATTTCTAATTTTTTAGGCAATTTGAGTTATTCACACGAAATATCCAATTTGATTTTTAAATTTTCTCGATGCACATTTTTTTCAACCAGGTAGTAATAACTTTGTGCCAAATCATCGTAGGAACTTCGTTCTTTGAATCCTGCACAGGGAATTGAACAAATTTTAGTGCCCTTTTTGTGGATCGAGTCAAAAAAAATTGTCAACTCCGTACATAACTTTAAAGTTGGAAATTTTTTCACAGTGGTGCTAGATAGGGGACGGAAGGGGTTGCGCTTAAATTCGCATGCATGACTTTAAAGTAGACACTGCAAAGTTTTTCGCCCGCAAAGTTTCATCGAAATCGATTGAAAATACGCCTATTTATGGTGGTTTCGAAATTTCTCGAATCTCAAGTGTTTTTTTCCCTCAATATCTTATGTTGTTCAAGAATTATTCAGTTAAATTGATCCCCTATGTTTCATTTTAAAAAGAACGCTAACGCTCTAATACATTGCTGTCAAATTCAAAATAGAAACCATGGATATGAAAAAACTCATGTTTCACGTCTAAATAAATTCACTATTAACTACTTAGGTATTTAATTATTACAGATGTGAATAGTCCTTGTACAATGAATTCTGGCGCATCTGGTGTTTGTAAACCAAGTGTTGGGGACTGTTACAAAGTAAATGCTGACTTCAACTTATTCAAATTGCATCAGGAAGGTATTAATGCATGTAATAGTCCTACAGGAAGATATCTCATATGCTGTCCGAATCCAAAATTAGCTGTCAAAATACAGCAATCCATTAGTTCTCAGAGTAAGTAATGTGGTTTTAAATTTTAACGCTCGAAGCATGTTTTTGCTAACTGTGCTGCACGTAGAACTGGGCACGTATCGAAATCAAAATACTTAAGTATAAGTACCAGTACTATCTATGATCACATGATCAGTACTTGTTACCAAGTACATTTTCAAGTAAAGCTTCACAGTATTTAAGTAAAATATAAATTTATCTTGTCAAAATTACTTAAAAATAAGTATTTTCAAGTACCTACCAATATTTTTTAAAATTAATATTATAAATTGTATGGTTTGTAATCTAATTACCTTTTTATCACAGTAAAAATGTCGTATTCTGTCGCTGTGGTCGCTTGTTGAACAGTATAATAACTTGACCTATTGAAAAAACTTAAATAGTTTTACATTATTTCAGTAGGTATTATTGAAAAACTATTTAAAAAGTACTTCAATATTATTAACGATTTTGAAATGAAAATAAGTCTTAAGTAAGTACAAGTTTTTATTTTAGTACTAAAAGTTTAAAAGTGATAAAAGTACCTACCTACCAAAAAAATATTTATACTTAAGTACAAATATTAAGTACTAGTTGCTATTAAAAATTGATACTTAAGTACCTAAATTCTTAGTAAGTAATGCCCAGCTCTAGCTGTACGTCAAGAATAAATGTATTGATATAAATTTGAGTAGGTTTTGGCACATGCCGAAGAAAGACAGTTTCTATATATTTACATATTTGATTTGTTTTAGAATGTCTGGAATATAATAAACTGAAAAACTGCGGTATAGATATAAGATTGGTAGGAAGGCCTACAATTTATAATGGCGAACTTGTAACTGATGTTAGAGAATTTCCTCACATGGTAAGTTACCTATATTTTTAGCAGGAAGAAAAACTGCATTTTATTCTGTTTTCGTAAGTAAAACATGTCTAACTAAAACGATGATAACTCCGAAACGAGCTAGTAAATGTACAACAAAAATTACATGCACGTTTAGAAAGATGTAATGAAATATATTAAATGTATTATATCATTCTCATATGTCGCAAATAAGATTAACCTCAGTAAAACATGTGTAACTAAAACGACGATAACTCCTAAACGAGCTAGTAAATATGCATACAAAAAATACACGGTTATAGAGATGTAATAAACAATAGATTAAATTTATACATAATTCGCATATATCGCAGATAGGACCAGTACCTCCTTAAGTGCATAAAAGTGTCAGTTCTATCAATAATTGACATCTCAAAAATGCAAAAAACTATAAACGTCAGCCATTTTGTCATTATTACGGTCATATTACAAAAGGAATTAGGTAAAACGGTTTTTAGTGTTTTTCTGTACACATAGGTACGAGTAGACCTTTCAAATAAAACCAAAAAGGTTTCTGAAGCAATTAAAATGCCAGGTATAACCAAAATTTAGAGTTTTTTTTATTGGTCTATTATTATAATAACCAGTGTTGTAATAGATAACAATATTTTTTATCTAGATAAAAATAAAGATAATTTACTTTTTATTTATCTAGATAACATAATAGATAATCATTGAAGAAATGATCTTGATAATAGATAAAAGATAAATAATTAATCTAGATAATTTATAGATAATACAAAAATATAAATAACATATTCTAAAGTATAAGCGGTACCAGCTAGTGAGCCGGCAGAGTTGCAAGCTTGTGAGGTGTATGCTTGCACAGTTTGATTACATTTTTATTTGATTTAAATTACAAATGATAAAAATTGTTTTTAATTTTACAAAGATTATTATCTAGATGATATTTAAAAAATAGATAAAGATAATTTGTAATTTTATCTAGATAAGATAATAGATAAATAAGAAAACATTTATCTAGATAAGGTAATAATAGATAAAAATATATTATCTAGATGATTTATCTAGGTAAAATTATCTAGATAAGTTACAACACTGATAATAACTATACTTATTTTCAATACTTCTAGGCTCATTTGGGTTACAACTCTCCAGACAAAGGTTTACGCTGGGCTTGTGGTGGAACCTTAATTAGTGAACAATTTGTAGCAACAGCAGCTCATTGTTTAAGTTACGAGTAAGTATAAATAAGCTTCTCTATAAGCGCCAATTTGATACATCAAACATATTTTTTATTGTATACAAGATGTTGTGAAATATCGTAAAAGTGGGGCAGATAAGCACTATAATTGTGCACTTTGTGATAAAAGCATGAAATTTGGCACAAAGGTACCTCTTTATATTGTAAAAAGATATGGATATTGGGCCACACGTGATTTTGCCTCTGAAGGGCTAATTATATACCTCAAATTTTCGTTTTTCGCGATTATTTCGTAAATGGTTAACATTACGAAAAATAATGTTAGATAAAAAATTAAAGAGCATAAAATTATCTATAATCAAGGTTATAATCAATTTTCATGTAGATGTTGCGGTTTAAGAGAAAACAAAGAAAATATCGTCACAATACAATGCTTATTAAACTAATTCATAATTTTGCTGCATAATAGAAAAACAGCTGTTGTTTTTAAACAAATTAAGTTCGGATTATATGCATATTTGATATTATTGAGCCTATTATAAATCTTTTTACAGATGTTTATGTTTCATTAAAGAATAATTTGATATTAAGCATAATTATTTTGCATACTGATCATATTTTTATGTGTGTTAGATATTTCTCAATTTTGAACATATTTTAGCTTGACACGCATAAAATTGCATAAGATCGTAACCAAGTTCTTAACTAACGAATTATAAGTAACAAATGTATTATGTTGTTTATAATTATCAATAATTGTTTCATATTAAAAGGTATAATATCAGTTGAAGATAAGATAGGTACATGTTTTTTCCATCGAGGAAAATGTTTAAATTTCGGCTTAACGAAAGCCTTAAAATAATCTGTCTTATAGAGAATTGTTTGTAGAATTTAATAAAAGAAACCAGATATCAAAATTTTTATTCGTTCAGAAACTACAGGTAATTAAACACTAAATAAATTTTGAAAAACTAAAATTTCTCAATTTTCCCGCGGCGAAAATCTTAAAATTTTGGCTTCACTCAGGCCTTTAAGATAAAAATAAAATAATCTATCTTATAGAGAATTGTTCAGAAAATTTAGTAAAGTGAACCGGATATCAAAATTTTTATTCGTTCAGAAACTACAAACACAAAATAAATTTTATAAACTAAAATTTCTCAATTTTCCCGCGACGAAAATCTTAAAATTTTGGTATCACTAAGGCATTTACGATAAAAATAAATTAATCTATCTTATAGAGAATTGTTCAAAAAATTTAGTAAAAGAAACCGGATATCAAAATTTGTATTCGTTCAGAAACTACAGGTCATTGCACAACGGTGCACTTGTGACTGATTTGCACGTTGTTGTATGTATACTAAGTGATTAAAAGTGATTTTGTTTAATATTTGAAAATATTTCGAAAGGTATTGAGTTCAAAATTTGTTCATTGTAGTTTATTTGTTGTGTAAATATACATTAATTTACTATTTATTGCATACTTTATATGATAAGAGTCATTGTAGGTATTTTGTGCACAACTAAATTAGATAAAATAGAATTAATACATTAAATTCAAACTAAAATGAATATAAATGTTAGTGGAACTAATATTGACTTTAATATAAAACTATTATTTAATACTACACTAAGCTAAATCTAAACTATGTAGATTACCAAGCAACCACTTGCTGAATAATGTACTTAAAATGCAAAATAAAAACAAATTTACTACCAAAACTACAACAATAGAAAACATCATACAATATTCTATCAAAATTAGTTGTATACACATAATGAAAACTCCATACAGAAGAAAAATACAACAAAATAATACACACTGCAATGTTATGATTATGGAAGCCAAAGTAAAGTGCACCGTTGTTCAGAATTTCACATAGGTGAACAGCGCCATCTCTTAGTAGTGAAATATCCCACTAAGATGTCTTTTACATTATCTGTAATGTGCCGTTTAATAACTTACAACCAACCCCGGTCTCCCATACATTTTGAGATAGCGATATAAATACTACTATTTCTTATTTCAGACGATCTAGTGTATCCCATGTTCGGTTGGGCAGCTTGATTCGAAACAATGGTACTGTACCTACTTTACAAGAGTATCAAGTCATACAAATATTTAAATTTCCAAATCGTACTCTTAAGCTCGATTACAACGACATCGCTTTACTTAAACTTGATCGTCCTGTGCAGCTAACATCTGCTGTATTTCCTGCATGCTTACATGAGGAAAGAGGAATTTCAGAAGCATCAACTATTGCAGGCTGGGGTGGAACTGAAAGTGAGTATACCATTTTGCGATGAAATTATTGTATTTTTCACGACATACGGAGAAAACACAATTTTCTTCTCGCGAAATAATGAGGAAAGTAAGTTTTCCCTCTCTAAAGAGAGGAAGAGAGGTGGACGACCTCGAACACCCGAAAACATTGTTTCCCTATTCAGGAAACTGTGCACCAAACTGTGACACGATCACTATGCAGAAGCAGCTCGTGGACCACCCTTGGATTATTTTCGGACCCATATCGAAAATTTTGTTTATTTTCACAGCCAGAAAGATGAAAATGTGCCTCTTTGCTGAACAGTTCGAGGTCGTCCACCTCTCTTCCTGATAACAGATCCTGTTTCCCGAAAGTTTTTTACCCACAACGTAATTGATTTTCGGTCCGGAACTGCTTGACGACGGGGAATTTGGAATCGAATATGGAACTCGCGCTGGGTGGCGATTACAGACTCGTTTCCGTGTATATATGCTTCCACGGCAAAAGCGCGTTGCTCGTTCGTCCACATTATGTTTACGACTGAAACCTTTTGTAACGCAAACGGCATATCTACCAGCCGCTATACACGCCATTCCCATCCTTTTACGACCTCTGCTCGCTTCACAATTCTCTATTGAAACTAGGAAGGTTGTTTTGCCCCACCCTATTAAAATAAAGTTTGCTTTTAGATTCAAGTGAGTCGTGGGAACTAAGAAAAGCACGTATTACACCAGTAACCTTTAATGAGTGTGCGAAACATTATAATGCTGATTTAAACATGAATCTTAAAAATGGAATTTTAGATGAATCTCAATTTTGTGCTGGAGGCAACAATATTGACACATGTAATGTAAGTAATTTTTATTAGCAATCGCTTCCTTGTTTTAGTACAAATTTCGCCCCAAAGTTCGCATCCTTAATAAAATATGCAAGAAAAAACAGCGAGGGGGGCGCAGTAAAAATTTACAAAGGATATCCAGAAAGTACGGTTACAAGTGCTCTGAAGGGTGCAGGGAATTTTTTTCAAAGGTTGGTACACCTGGGTGGAGGGGATTCGTAACGGTCAAACCGAGACCTGGCGCAATTCAGTCCGTTGAGAAATGTCGTCACAGGAAGAGCTTCCGTCAACCTCCGCAGGGACTGTTCGTTCCACCTCCTCGGTCATCAATTTCCTCACTTTGTGCCGTGAAACATATGGGCCTGAGGTAATGTCACGTATGCACGTTTACAAGTGGGTTAGGTTGTTTAAAGAAGGTCCCACTAACACTCATGACGAAGAAACGAGTGAGGCCTTCGGCCGCGGTTCCTCACTTTGCGTCAAGAGTCCGCGGACGAAATCCATCGTCAACTTGTGGAAACCTATGGGCCTGAGGAAATGTCACGTCAGCAAGTGGGTTAGGTTGTTTAAATAAGGTCCCACTAAGACTCATGAAGAAGAAACGAGTGAGGCCATCGGCCGCGGTTCCTCACTTTGCGTCAACGGTCCCTGCGGAGGTTGATGGAAGCTCCTCCGGTGACGACATTTCTCAACGGACTGAATTGGGCCAGGGCTCGGTTTGACCGTTACGAAGCCCCCTGCATGCAGGTGTGCCAACCTTTGAAAAAAATATTCCCTGCACCCTTCAAAGCACTTGTAACGTTACTTTCTGGATATCTCTCGTACAAGAAAACGGGAGGAGTCAATACAAAAAGGTTGAGAAACACTGGCGTAAAAGAACATTCTTAATATTAAATTAGATACAATAATAGTTATTTATTTTGTACTTAATGTTAAAAATTGGTTTTATACGTTCATTTTCAGTAGATAAAGTATTACTTTAACATCGAGGGTAGATAAAATAAAATTTGAGTAGATAAAGTAAAATTTGAGTAGATAAAGTAAAATTTGAGTAGATAAAGTAAAATTTGAGTAGATAAAATAAAATTTAAGTAAAATAAGAATATTTTTACACAAATTAACATTAAGTACAAAATAAAATAATTGTAAAATAAAAAATATATAAAATATATAATAAAAAAGAAACCGGGAATAATGTTTTAAAGCATGTAAAGGCTTACAAGTTCCACCAATAAGTGACGTGTAGAGAAACAAACTTTCTCAAAACAACGTCGGGAAATAACAATTTCCCAAAATACAAAATAAAAACGCATTTCACAGAGAAAGTTTGTTTCTCTACACGTCACTTATTGGTGGAACTTGTAAGCCTTTACATGCTTTAAAACATTATTCCCGGTTTCTTTTTTATTATATATTTTATATATTTTTTATTTTACAATTCTTCGCAGGGCTCGTATTGCAATCGTTTAACGCACTTTCACAGTTTAACCCAGTTACACACTGACGGCAGTTTTTCTGTAGCGTTCTGGTGCCTCTCCGTTTACTTTGCCAACGCGGTAGGGATTGTCTACCCTGGCTTTGTACGGTGTTGGCATCAGACGCTGGGTTGAGTTGTGCTGATGAGATCTATATAGGTCGAAACAGCTGTCCACAACTATACTCTGTCTGATGTGTTTCTGGGTTATCTGTGAAATGCGTTTTTATTTTGTATTTTGGGAAATTGTTATTTCCCGACGTTGTTTTGAGAAAGTTTGTTTCTCTACACGTCACTTATTGGTGGAACTTGTAAGCCTTTACATGCTTTAAAAAATAAAATAATATATTGTACACGACGATAAAGAGTCTTTATCGACACGTGAAAGATAGCCCACTCGTTCCTTCGTCACTCGTGAACTAACATCTTTCACTTTTCGATAAATGATCTCTTTATCGTCTTGTATAATAAATTACTATTATTGTATAAGTGTTTTAGATGGCGTTTTATCCACGAAAAAATGTTTAAATGCGAGAACGAAGTTCGAGCATTTAATTTTTTGAGTGGATAATGCGCAACTAAAACACGAATACAATATAACGTTTTATCCACAATAAAAACTTTTATTCAAAATTAATTCGTTTTACAAAATGTCATTTTATAATTTATCAAATTCTAGATTGCTATGAACAGTGGAATAATAGTATATTATTTAACGAGCAAATAATGTAGGCTATAATTCAAGAGGATGAAAGTTTATTCACGAGCCGAAGGCGAGTTAATAAATCATCCGAGTGAATTATAGCCATTATTTGCGAGTCAAATACACGTTTTATCTACGACTTTTTAAATATAGCAACATTTCTTATTTATAAATTTGTATTCATATAAACCTAACCTAAAAAAATTGACAATTCATACGAGTAATTTTGACAGTTCGGAAGAATAAAGTACTCATTATTTAACAGTGTGAAATAATGAATTCATTATTTCATAATGTGTCCTTATGGAGGGGTTTATTATACTACTTACACGTATATAATGAATACATTATTCTATTGTTGTAGATAAAGTTACTTTATTCCACTAGTAGATAATAAGTCACATTATATAGTTGCAATGAGCACAAATAAATGCTAATTATGAGATGATTGTGGATAAAAGTATTAAATTATGTCTTTCTTTACAAAACCACATAAAATTTATGTACGTAATAAGATGTAAAGTTGAAATCTGTTAATCTCTTCAGATTTATTACGTTTGTTTTAGAAAAGTTTCGTCTATTGTGAATCTAGCCTAATAGTCCAGGCAACGAAGACCAAATAGCGGAAATAATTCATGTAGAAGCCAATTTTGGCACAGTTGTAGGGGAAGGTGTCCTTAACAACATACTAAAAGTACTGAGGTGTGGCGGGGTCTCTAAAGGTTCCTTTTTCAGTTTTTCGTTAATAACTCGAAAACTACTGCCAAAA
Source organism: Agonum fuliginosum (assembly GCA_947534325.1). NCBI lineage: Eukaryota > Metazoa > Arthropoda > Insecta > Coleoptera > Carabidae > Agonum > Agonum fuliginosum. Next base: position 10,895,470 of record OX384047.1, on the reverse strand, counting down.
AATGTTCATATATTAAATTAATCTACATTTAAAATTCTAAAAATTTAAAATTTTCTCTCGGAGAAAATAATTAAATTTCGGATTATTAGAAGCCTTTAAAAAACAATAGTACAATGTATCTTACATAAAAATGTCTAAGGAATCTAATACTGCACCTCGGACAAAAATTTATGTTCAAGATACATCCGTTAACACTAATTATTTCATTTTTAACAATAACAACTATTTCTTTTTAATTTTCCATTTTCTTCCCTCCATATCTCCTTAAGTATTGATCCTAGCGACAACCCTTTTACTTCCTTGTACGGCGTAAAAATATCCGTTTCGACCTTTTCTGAATCCATTATGAGTAGTTTCTGTACGTACGGACGGACGTATGTATGTCGCATAATTCAAAATTTTGTATTTAGGACTGTAGCATCTAGTTGTAAACCTTCTATTTTTGGTTGCGATCGTCCGTGCCAAAGGGGCACTATTTGGTATTTTTCGCATTATTCAAAAACGGTATGTCGTAGAAAGTTGAAATTTTGTATTTGAGACTCATGTTGCATCTAGTTGATCACCTCATGTTTTTGGTTACGATCGTCCGTGCCAAAAGGACACTTTACACTACCTAGGTATTTTTTGGTATTTTCCGCATAAATAAAATACGGTTATTATTAGAGTGCGGATTATATGCAGGCAAATATGATCAAAATATGCATGCAAATGCATTGAAAAAAGGCCAAAATATGCTCAATTTTTGCATAAAATTAAACAAATATGCAATATTTTACAAATATATGCATGCATATGCAGATATGCAACATAATTTTTTTCTTTTTTACTAATAATTTATTTTATTTATCAGAAAAATACTACATTTTCTTAACAATGCACAAGATATCATATAAATTAAACAAAACAACGTTTAATTTCTGGAATACGACTTGTGTGCCAACCTATCTTTAAAATAAATGTAAAAACTACTATAGGTGGTATCAAATTTAAGCGATTATAAATTTTATACATATAAAATTTATTTAAAAAATTGAAATTTTGCGTTAAAAGGTATGCAGTTATATGCATTTTTAATAAATATATGCAAAAAATATTGAAATATGCAAAAAAATTACACCATATTTTCATTTATTTTTGTATGAAATGCATACATTTGTAAAAAAATCTGTTGTGGCCAGCACATAACCTCTCGCCTTGACACTGAAATATGTGAATTTGGTTTTTGTTAGGCTACTTTTTTTAAATAGTTCTTCAAGCAACGTACCTACCGATTCCGATTGACATTGAAATCAAATTAGCTCTTTGTGGATACAATTTTTATTTTATTATTACCTTATTATATTATATCCATAGTTAATAATGAATCGATGATGCTTCTTGACTGGATACGTTTAATGGAAGGATAAAAACTTACTGGAATTCAGTCAGTTTTTTATTAATTAAATTTCAGCTCCTAGGTACCTACTAAGTTTCAAACCCAGTTATTAATATATTTATACATTTCTTTATAAATGGTACAACCAAAATTTCAGAAACTGTGTACATCTGTTCATCTGTCACATTGACATTTTCATTTTTGTTTTAATTTTTTTTTCCTATATAAATGATTCACAAATCGTGATAGGTAACATTACATATTTTTGAAAAATAATTTTCCGTTATTGGTAAGAGATATAGAAAAGATGTTAAATAAATATTGTAAGAGGTAATTTGTTCTTTCAAATGTCGCATGACAAATTGTAACTATCGCAGTATTTCCAATATTTTTTGCAAAAAATGTTAGAATGGTTCAAGAAAATACCATTTCCGGTTGGCAGATTTTTACCAAAACCTTTTCAGCTCTTCATAAAGACATATAAATGTATAATGCAAAATATTAGAATTTTATGTTCAGTAGAATTTGAGATAATGAACCGGAACGAAAGGCTATAGTAGGCGCACATACAGACTTTCATACATACACACAGACACACACACACACACACACACACAGACATCATCGTGAAAATAGTAAAAATAGGTTCTAAAGGTGCTAATACGTGCTTATTGACAAAAATCTCGACATCGAATTTTTTCACGATCCCTATACCTCTCTAGGCGAGAGGTAAAAATACGAATATGCACAATAATACAATATATGCAAATGCATATAATCCGCACTCTAGTTATTATATTATTCTATATTTTAGTTATTAAGAAAGGTATGAACAGTAGGCGTAGGTACAAGGAAGTCATGTGGTGTCCACATCAGATTTTTTGTAGAGAATTTTATGTAAATTAATTTAATATTTATGAACATATTACCTCCCCCACTCTTAGGTCCACCCCACCCTTCAATACTTTTAGTATGTTGTTAAGGACACATTTCCCTACAACTGTGCCAAAATTGGCTTCTATAGGGTCTTTCATTAAGAGTGATAGGATTTTATTATAATAAAACGTCAACGGTTTGACATATCAATTTAGTTTTTGCTTTATTTGGAAGCTAGGACAATGCAGTTATATTAGGAACAAGATATCGTTCAAATATCCACCACGGCTTTGTTGACACTGATCACAAGATCGCTCCAATTTGGCTCATCCGCAACACTGGCCGCTACAGCTGTGATATTCTCCTTACTTCGAACATTTCGTTGTCTTCTTGTTGGCTTATTGTCTTAGTAAAGTTAACTCAAACTTTATCGCAGTGCGTCTTATAGCCTGCGCAGAGTAACGGTGACGGCGACCCAATTCTGGGGTAAATAAACGTTGAGCACTCACAACTGCGCTCGAACTTTTTTTATTATTTCCAACCGGTCTAGAGGCGTCAAACTCTGCATCATGAAACTACACACTATACTAAATAATTTGACACCTAGAAGTAAATAAAATATATATCAGAAACCGAGAAATATTTATTGAAAAAACTATAACTCCTATTGAAAGACCCTTTACATGAATTATTTCCGCTATTTTTCCTTCGTTGCCTGGACTATAACGTTAAAATGGTAATTTTTCCTACAGGGTGACTCTGGAGGACCAGCGTTGATGCGACATACAAATGGCTGCTTAAACAGTTTAGTGGGCATCACATCTTTTGGAAATAAATGTGAACATGGGAAAGCTCAATCACCTAGTGTATACACTCGTGTATCCCATTTCGTACCATGGATTGAGAGTATTATATGGTCTAATGTCTAATCAATTGAGAGGTTCAGTGCAAAAGTGGTACAAGTTAAAAAAAACTAATATTGGAGATAATTGATGTCAAAGTTAAAAATTAATATTAAAGAAATGTTTTAATTTAGAGATAATCTTTAAGCTTATAACGTCTCATCTAGTAATGATATGTCTTATAAATAAATTTATGAATATTTTTTTCCTGTAATCTGTCAGAAAAAATAAGTTTTTCTCACATGTACCACTTTGACTTAAAAGGTTTTAAAATGTAAAACTGGTACCTATATGTGTATATTGAACTTTATTTTAAAATTTAAATGTAATCTATTGTATAGTATTTATGTTTGAAAATGTAACAAAGAAAAAAATAAATTAAAAAAGGAGCAGAAATACTTTAATTTTCCTCGTTTTCATCGGAAATCAATAAAATCTGTAATATTTATATCGAAATTGAACTTATCTTGTGTTATAACAGTTGAAATAATAATAGTATTTTGTCGAATTTATTACGTTTTCAGTATTTATATTATATTAAATACAAGTTCTAAAAACCCACCACAGACTTTACTATCTTAAAAATTCAAAAATGGTACACGTGCTCTTATACCATTTTTCGAATTAACCAATTCAATAGTTTCTGAACAGGTTTTTAAAAAAATTCAATAGATGGCCCTAGCAAGCTGAAAAGTACAGTATCATTTTTGCTCTAAGTAAAACAACTTCTAGTATTAATTTCTGTACTTATCTCGATTTTTAAAAAAATGTCACTTGTACCACTTTTGTACTGAACCCCTCAATTAATACAGTTTTCGATTAAGATCACACATCAGGGTCGCCGCAAGCAAGTAGTGAGGTAGGCGCCAAACAGCCAAACCGAAATATAAATATAATAAATTGCAATGTACTTCATGTATTAAACAAACTAAAGATATGCGACGAATGCTCTCATTCAATATACGCTCGTTTCCTTGGTAATTCCTAACGCTATAAAACAAATTTGCCTCACTTCGCTCGAAATTTTTACCTTAATTTATTTTCACCCATTTTGACACTCGAGACCTACCTAAAAAATCCGATGTGGCCAACACATAACCTCTCGCCATACTCTACTATTTTTATTTTTCTAATATAAGTATATATTATGTAATACTTATTCACAAATATACCATTGTACTAGAAGGGAATTCGGGAATTGTAGTTTTTATAATATTATTAAAGTTTATTATGACCTTATAAATACTAAATGACATTTCATATTTTCCATTTCAATTTGCCAAAAAGTCAAAAATTCATATGACATTAACACTCAAATATTTTATTTTTTGTTTCCATAGGTAGGCAGATAAATCAAAATTGTAACAAATTTGTAGAATTTTGAACTTCTTGTAATTGGAAAATGGAGCTAGATAGAAACAACGTTTTGAATACATATTGTAGATAGTAACATTTAGTATACAACTAGCGTCGGGCCCCGCTACGCGGGCCTTCGGCTAGGTCGCGCTGCCGCGCGACAAGGGAGGTTCGCCCGCTTTGCGGGTTCAAGCTCCGCGGATCCTCAATTCGTGCCTCAATTATAACGATTTTAACATTTATACTCTACCGAAAAAATTGTATGCTGAAATTATAATTATTTAATTACAACTTAAAATTAGGTATTCATCTTCCTTCTTTACTATAAATTTTTGTTAAGCCATTAAAATTTTAGAATAGAATAACATAATATGTGTCACTATTTCCCACATATTAAGTAAACCAATCATTTGCTTCAATTTTTAAAATTCTGACCAATGACGTAGGTAGGTACATAATTTGTCGGCAAAAACTGTAAAAATGCCCTAGGGATTATTCAAGTAACAATTTTCCCGGTACATTGCATGACTACCTTGTATGACAATTTTATTGATTTTGTATTTTTTCAATAAATTTGACTTGAAATTAAAATTGTCAATAGTAATATATGAAGGGATCATTATTTTGCTGGAAAAATTTATTTCAAAAGATTGTTGCTTGGTAACATTTCGAGATCAAAATCCCGAGCTGAAAGCGAGGGATTTTATCATTCAATTTGTCGAGGAGCAACAATCTTGAAATAATACCTACATGCAAAATAATGAGACCCGAGATATATTTTGTTAGACTATTTCCTAAATAAACAGACATAAAATATGAACTAATAAAGTTACGTTGGAATGTCCTAATATTTTTATTATTTAATGTTTTCCAATGCCGGAGTAAGCAAAATTTGACACTGCTGCAGACCGATTAGATTAATTGTTCGTGGTTTTTCGAGTCTTGAATGCCCCTTGTCGCGCGGTAGCGCGACCTAGCCGAAGGCCCGCGTAGCGGGGCCTGACGCTAGTACAATCCTAAAACCCGCGGAAACAAGATATTTTATGCCCTGTTCACACGTTGCTACTTTGAAGACGCATACGTGCTACTGTAGCATGAAAAGAAATTCAAATCGAAACAATTACCGCAAAAAATCGCTATCTACACACACAACGATCAACGATGTGAAATTATCAACGAGTAGTTCTTGATACTTTGATGCTACAAATTAGCAGCGCTGCTATTTGACAAGCGACTCAGATTTTTTCTTGCTACAGTAGCACGAATGTGTCTTCAAAGTAGCAACGTGTGAACAGGGCATTAAGAAAAACAAATTCATCCACTAAAAATTTAAAATTGAAATTCCAAATAAACTTAGTAGGTTTGTAAGTAAGGACGATAAGCGCGCTAAACCGCTTAATCTTTAGAACAATAATTAGTATTTGGTGTGTTTCAAAATAAATTTAATTTATTCCTTTACTTTCATATCAAAATCAATATGATTTTAACAATTTTATGTCGGTCTCCATTTTGAACAATCTTATATCAGCCCTCATCTAGATATTTAATTTGATATCATACTTGTAATGTTTGATATTATTTTAAAAGAACTCATAACCCTTTTAATATTACTTTATTTCATACTTGAGTATACAAAAATATAATAATTATTTATTCATTGACAACTTGTCAATCGCATTTCTAACTTATCGACATACGTCTGGCCAAGGACGTTTTTATTTAAATATTTTAAACACAAAGTATGCGCGCCAAGTTTAAATACATTACACGCTTTCCCTAAAAAACATATTTAACAATATAATAAAAAATCAAATACACAATATCAAAAAACAATACAAATACAAATTAATCAGTTTTGCTTGTGTAACTGAGTCTTTCAGGAGGTTTGCTAATGCGGCTACTTTTGGTTCTGGTTGGGCTGCTTCTGGAACAGTTAGCAAAATTATTTGTGAGGTTCGTGCTGACTGGACTTAAATCACGCTTTCCAGGTTCTTCTAGTGATGTTTCTGGCGGAATTTTCTTCACATGAATTCTATTTCTGCGATAAGTACCATTGTCTGTTTTTACAGTGTAGGAATTCTGTTTGTTAAAAACCTTTCCTCGGACCCAATTTCTTCTTCCTTCTTGTAATAGAACATCATCGTTAATATTCAATGGTTGTTGTAATTTAGCATGAGTATCATAATACAACTTCTGCTTTTGTTGGTTCTGTGTCATGTTTTCAATAGCATTTTTTATGTTATATTGTGGCTTCAGCAAGGATTCTAATTTTTCTGCCCATTAGAAGTTCAGATGGAGATGGACAGTTCGATTTCGGTGTTGAATTGAACTCTAAGATGGCTGTTAGTAAATCTTGATTATCACTGATGGTTTTAGTGATAAGATTTTTTGCAGTCTGGATATGTCGCTCTACCATTCCGTTAGATTTGGCGTAATAAGGGCTAGACGATTTTAAATCAATGCAATATCTTTTTGCGAACTCTTCAAATTCTCTAGAGCTGAATGGGGGGCCATTATCACTAAATATTTCAGATGGTAGTCCGAAACTTGCAAACATATTTTTTAATGAAATTTTAACGGAGTGAGCTGTTTTATTGTTAAGTTTATTGACAAATATATATTTGCTAAAATAATCAACACAGAGTAAAAAATCTTCACCTTTCAATTGCATGAAATCTATTCCTATTTTCTGCCACGGAAAATCAGGAACTGGATGTGACGTTAAAGGCTCTTTCGGATTACTTTTAGTATATTGTTGGCAAATACTACACCTTGCGATCATGTTCTCTATATCTTGTGTAATACCAGGCCAATAAATTGCTTCTTTCGCTTTGCTTTTACAGGCTACAATTCCCTGGTGAGCTTTATGTAATAGTTGTAGAAATTCAGTTTTTAGTGAATCTGGAATGACTAATCTTTTTTTATAAAAAAGTACATTTTGTTGCACAAAAATTTCATATCTGACCGGCCAATAAGATTTTACACCTTCTAGAACATTACACTTATGTTCTGGCCAGCCTGACAGTGAGTGCATATTCTTTGACTTTATTAAGAACTGGATCATTATCGATTGCTGACTGCAATCTTTCAGCATTTTCTTTAGATGTACATATTATTGCATGAACTTTAGCTTCGTGTAAATATTCAGTATTTATGATCTCTTCTTGGGGGCTTCTACTTAATGCATCGGCAACAGTTAAATATTTTCCTGGCACATATTTTAAATGTACATTGTATCGTAATAAACGTATTACTAACCTTTGTAATCTCGGTGATAAATCTTCGATTGGCTTTTTGACTATGGCTAGCAAAGGTTTATGGTCAGTTTCTACTGTAAAATATCGACCATATACAAAGTAATGAAATCGTTCACAGCCAAATACCACAGCCAGAAGCTCCTTCTCTATTTGGTTATACCTTTGTTGACATTCAGTCAAGGACACTGAAGCGAATTCCACTGGATGTCTATTTTGCAGTAGGATCGACGGTTCCAATACCATAATTGCTGGCATCCACAGACAACGTTATTTCTTTCCTTTCATCAAAATATGATAAAATTGGTGCCGAAGTAATGATATGCTTTAGGTTATCAAAACATTCTTGTTCATTATGAGACCATATCCAAGAATTCTTTTCACTTAGCAATTTCCTTAAAACAGACGTTAATTCTGAGAGATTAGGTATAAACTTACCTAAATATGTTATCATTCCAAGAAAACGATGGAGCTCTGCTTTATTTTCAGGATTTTTATAATTATTTATTGCATCTATTTTCTTCTTGTCTACTTGTATTCCTCTACTATTTATAACATGGCCCAAAAATTTGACTTCTGGAACACATAGTTGCAGTTTTTCTTTGGATAATCTTAGATTGTGTTTGCTGATTTGCGCTAAAACTTTTTCCAGTCGATTATTGTGTTCTTGAATTGACGATCCAAACACAAGCACATCGTCAAAATAAACAACCACGCCAGGTAATCCATGCAGCATATTGCTCATTATGCTTTGAAATATTTCTGGCGCTGAAGAAATACCGTATGGCATTCTTGTATATCTAAAACGACCAAACGGAGTCGTAATTGTGCAGAGTAACGAACTTTCATAATCGAGAGGAATTTGATGAAACGCTGAAGATGCATCTAAAATAGTATAAAATTTTGAATTAGCCAACATCGCAAATATTGATTCTTGTGTTGGAATTTGATAGTGATGACGCATAATAAATTTATTTAAAGGTCTCGGATCCATGCAAATTCGGACGTCTTTGTTCGGTTTCTCTACGACAACAATGGGATGAACCCATTCAGTTGGCTCGTCGACAGCAACCAGCAACCCTTCTTTAACCATTTGTTGCATTTTTGTTTCAACATTACTTCTTAACGCTAACGGAATTTTACGAGCAGAACTAATTTCGGGTACAGCATTTTCAGCAAGCACAATTTTGTACGTTTTATTTAATTTTCCTCCAGCCTCAAACACACTAGGATATTTATTTATGATATCTTGTGCTGTTACTGAATTAATTTCATTTACTTTGCATTTCGGTCTATTTATTATTTCTAACTGACAGGCTCCCTGTAGACCCAAAATTGACTGAGACTCGGAATTAGCTAAAACATAAAATTGTAGTTCTTTCTTAGCTTGTTTAAATTTACACATAACATTTATGGTTCCCATAGTGCTTATAACGTGTCCTGTATAGGATTTGAGACAATTGTTGGTTATTTTTATAATTTTTGGACTTCCAACTTTCTGGTAGTCGGTGTTTGATAATATGTTAACACCAGCACCAGTATCAATTTTTATATTTATATTTGCAAATCCTATTTGTAAAGTTTCTTGCCAATCGACACAATGTACATTTTTTTCTTCAGTGACACTCCACACGACTTCAGAGCTTTCTTCCTGACTATAGTCTGCATTGTCTTGTTCTTGCTGAACCTGATGAACATGTTTTGTTCGACAAAATTTTTTATAATGCCCTAATCGATTACATTTATTACATTTGGCATGGAATGCGGGACAATTGCCAAATACATGATTTTTCCCACATCGGTTACATTTAATTTCTTTTCTTCTGTCTTCTCTTGGCGTTGCAACTTCTTTTTTTGAATTGATATTTCTTCTGGTTTCTGAATACTGCATTAATACTATCATTTTCACTGGTATTTATTTGTTTTTGTGTTTTTACACTGCTCTCCATCGCACGGCAAATTTGAATGGCTTCTTCTAACTGAAGATTACAATTTTCAAGCAACTTTTCTTGACATTTCATGTCCTTAATTCCGAGTACAATTCTATCACGTATGAGTACATCTTTTTCTACAAATTCGCAAGACGATGCTAGTGTTTTTAATTCTGTTAAGAATTGATCAAAAGTTTCATTTTCTCTTTGATCTCTTTTAAAGAACTTGAAATGTTCATATACTAAATTTCTTATTGGATTGCAATAATTATCAAACTTTTCTAATACGATGTTTAGCTTATTTTCATCACCTGCTGCATCGTATTCAAAAGTGTTATATATAATTAATCCTTCATCACCCATTTGGTTTAGTAATGTAGCAGTTTTTATTTTTTCGGTTTTAACGTCTTTTCCTGATGCTACTAAATATAGATTAAATTTTTGTTTCCATAATCGACAGTTTTCAGCTACATTTCCACTGAAATTCATTTCTCCAGGTGCACGCCCTTCCATTTTAATTGAATTTTTTTTTCTCGCTCACGATGGAATTATTATTATTATTATTTTTTTTTACACCACGTGGCTAAAAAAACTTTTACTTTTTATTTTATTAATTAGTTTTTTTTTCTGTTTACCGCTGCCACCATGTAATGTTTGATATTATTTTAAAAGAACTCATAACCCTTTTAATATTACTTTATTTCATACTTGAGTATACAAAAATATAATAATTATTTATTCATTGACAACTTGTCAATCGCATTTCTAACTTATCGACATACGTCTGGCCAAGGACGTTTTTATTTAAATATTTTAAACACAAAGTATGCGCGCCAAGTTTAAATACATTACAATACTCAATAGGATTCTGACATTTTTTATAGAAACAAATGGCAGTCGTCAATTTTATTAATTAATTAGCCCTTATCTAGGTCTTTTATGTGACATCAAACTCGATATAATTTTATTTTGTTTTGATTTCGATTTGATTCAATAATTTTTGGTAAAAACAAACGAAAATAGTTTGCTGCCATTTTCAACAATTTTGAAAAGCAGTGCTCACTGACCGTTTTAAATTATTTTATTAATGAAGTAGCCTTGATTTGATACAAACTCGATATAATTCTATATTGTTTTTAATAAAAACAAATTCTAATATTCGGCCACCATTTTAAATAATTTTATTAATTAGATAGCCCTTATCCCAGCCCTTGAATTTGATATCAAACTCGATATGATTATATAATTTTTCGATAAAAACAATAGACCATCGTTGGCAGCCATTTCCAATAGTTTTATAAAGTTAGTGCTCACCTAGTTGTTAAATTTAAAACAAATGGCGGGCTCAAGCTCCGCGGACCCTGAATGTGTAACGATTCGGCACTTCGTGCCTCAATTATAACGATTTTAACATTTAGAATTTACCGAAAAAAATTGTATGATGAAATTATTATTATTTAATTACAACTTCAAATTATTCATCTTCCTTCTTCAATATAAAATTTTTATTTAAGCCATTAAAATTTTAAAAGAAAATAACATAATAGATAGTTGTGAAAATAATTTCCTATTTTGTTGGATTTCAGGCTTTAATTATTTATTAAAACAATTGCGACGTTTCGACCTTGATTTAGGCCATTATGAAGCAAAGTTACATAGTTAAATTTAGTATTAAATTATATAACTAACTAACAAACATTAAAAATTGCTATTGAGGTGTACACCTCAAGAGTTCAGTTTAGACTTAAATAAATAAATATTCCAAAATAACATAATGTGTCATAAAATAAATATCCTGGTTATCCAACTAAAAACATAAACGATTTTCGAACGTCATCTTGAACAATATTGTATCTTTTCAAAACCTTTAATTTGATATCAAACTTGAAATGATTCTATTTTTTTGAATGGACAAAAAACAGAAGCTAATCTCCCACTCTCATATTTATCACTTATTGTGTATATCAGTCCTCATCATGAAGACTTTTACTTTGATATCAAAAAATATTTTATTAATTAATTAACCCTTATCTAGCTCTTTTATTTGACATCAAACCCGATATAATTTTATATTGTTTTTGATCAAAACAAATAATGCCAATTGCCGGTCACCATTTTAAGTAATTTTATTAATTAAGTAGCCTCTATTTAGCCTTTGATTTGATATCAAATTCGATTTGATTCAATAATATTTTGTAAAAACAAACGAAAATCGTTTGCTGCCATTTTCAACAATTTTGAAAAGTAGTGCTCACCTCTGACCGTTTTAGATTACTTAATCTGATACAAACTCAATATAATTCTACATTGTTTTTGGTAAAAACAAATTCTAATCTTCGGTCACCATTTTAAATAATTTTATTAATTAGATAACCCTTATCCAGCCCTAGAATTTGATATCAAACTCGATATGATTATATAATTTTTTGATAAAAACAATTGACCATCGTTGGCCGCCATTTTCAATAATTTTATAAAGTTAGTGCTCACCTAGTTGTTAAATTTAAAACAAATGCCGATCAATTTTGTATCCCTCGGTGCTAATTAATACCATACATAGTTATGTAAAAACAGATTTATACAAGAGCAATTACAATCTAGATCCGCGAAATGTCTCGTGCTTGTCTGGTTGTTAGTGTGCTGTCCCCTGAACCTCTGCCCGGGTGGGCCTGGCGTATCTAGGATACAATTCCCAGTAGGGCAGCTTGAGCAAGGCAAATTCAAATTTAACCCAAACTCAAGTACAAATCCCGATTATCCATTTTTAACACGTTTGTTAAATTAAAAATACTGGGCATTATACATAGTATTATCAACGGAAATTTGATATAATTTTAATTGAACATTTACATTTGGGTCAAAATATACTATAAACAGTACAGTAATAAATAACAACATGATGCAACTTCACATTTGAATTGAATAAAAATTTTCAAAAAATATATTTCAAATTTATACAAAAGCATGTAAACATAATGCGTGCTCCATCTTTAAATACTCAATAAAATTTTCAAAATACTTCTACCTTATCAAATATGTAAGATAAATCCAAATAAAATTTCAAATTGGAAACGTCAAATCTGACACTAGACTAAAAAATTATTTTAATAAAAAGAAAACAAAAATTCCATGGCATACTCCCATTTGCGTTCCGTGCATTTTTCGGTTTTTTCTTAATAACTTTCTTAATATACCCAATATGGGGTTGAAACATGCATAGAAATATAGTCAAATTCATCCTCTACCTATATGTCAAATGAAAAAAACAATCGAATAAAGTATAATGCCCGTTGCTAACTGTGCTCCCTACAACAATGAAATATAGAAAAATCACTAGATAAAATAACCCTTTATCGTATAAAAAAAGTTTCATTAAAATCGTACAAACCATACAAATTTTAGAGCAAAAAAACGTATAGTTGCTAAGGTGATGAATCTTCCACCACACTATGCCTTTTAGTATATATGATGATGATTTTAAAAAAATTCCTATTAATTCATAAATTTTGAGGAAATTCCAGAAAAACTCTTCAGATCTTCAAGAAACTACCACTTCCGGTAGCACGATCAACACCAAAATCTAATCAGATCTAATCTAGGGTGTCAGGATATTATATACAAAATTTCAATTTTTTTTCAGTGGTATTTGAGTTATCGTACCTCCAACATCCATCCTGACACACACACACACACACAGACACACACACAGACATCATCGCGAAATTATCAAAATCGTGTTCTAGGGACCTCAAAACGTGCTTATCCATTGAAAACTCACTATCGAAATTTTAGCATGATTACAATACCTCTCTTACCAGATATGAGTGGCGAGAGGTAAAAATATATTTTAGGTTGATTTCTATGCTTTTACACACAACTAAATGTCAGATTGTTGTGTTTTGTTTATGTTTACTGTCAAAAGTCATTTGGGAATTAATTATGCAAGGAATATTATTTGAAAATGGCCTTCTAAATTACATCGGAGGTAATAATAGCCATTATAGCGAGTTATATACTGTACTTTATCTACGACTAATTTATTACGTGCAGGATTTTAATAAAATAAATACCAATACCCAAATTTTTTTTACATTCCAAAGTAATTTTTTGATTGGTGCAGACGAGGGAATCATGACTATTATTCTCTGGCTAAAGAAGCATTTATAAATATGATACAAAATTGTAAATGTCTATGACAAAGGAATATTAATGTCATCTTAGACGTCAAACGTGAAAATAAATTCTGGTTCTAGATTCTGATTGGTAGTTTATACAGAAAATCATTAGCTACCAACAACAGGTTTGGAGCAAATATCTGTAATTACGTGGAGCTAATTTCGTTATTGTGAACGCTACTAGTTAAATGCATAATATCAAAACAGCAAAACACAAACGTTTAACTATACCAACAGACTATAACTACCTACTAATTTCGTATTATGAATGAGGTTTTAGAGTTTAAGTAATGAGGTCTTGCAAAAGAAAAAATCTGACGTGGACACCACATTACTTCCTTGTACGCGCCTATTATGGCTCTTCATACTTTTCTTAATAACTAAAATGTAGAATACAAAAATATATTAATATTAATATAAGTATACTACTACTATTGCTATTATACTCACAAATATATTTTAGTCATTTTATTTAAACTGCAGAAGAAAATATAAAGCATATTTTACTATTGTCACTGTCATGTCATAATCATTTAAATTTTACGTAGTAACGGTAGTAACAAATGTTAATCGATCATGGACTACAAGATACCGAAATACTAAATTATAAATATATCTTTAATTATTCTTAAATGATACCAGATACAAAAATATTTATAAAATACCGATTGTAGGTAATAATCACATAATCTTTCATTTAAAATTTAAAAAATTGTCTCAAATTAAATATTTATCGAAATATTTGACAAAAGTACTACTTCCGGTTTATAGATTGAAACAAAAAATAGGAGGTGCACAACTAGATGCTATAACAGTCCTAAATACAAAATTTCAACTTTCTACGTCTAACCGTATTTGAGTTATGCGACACACATACGTCCGTACGTACGACGTACAGACGTCACGACGAAACTAGTCATAATGGATTCAGAAAAAGGTCAAAACGGACATTTCCATCAAAATCTGAAAACCGAAATTTTTCGGGATTACAATATACTTCCTTATTACTCCGTACAAGGAAGTAAAAAAGTATCTTGTTTTTTCTTTAATTCGAATTAGCAAGTTTTAAATAGTCGTTAGGTATAATTTAAGTTTTAAAATGTTTGTTTATATATTATGAAAATACGCTTCAAAGTTAAATGTATTTGAAATGTCGTCAAAATTGTGACGTACGTAAGCCTCATGGCCGAAAGAATATGTAAGGTCGAACACTGCGCATCTGGGGCGTGACTATCCCGCACTACGTGACGTCACCTTGTGCCTAGTTGCTCAAACTTGCCGCCGAGCGCGCAATTGAATGTTATTGTTACGAATTATCAACATTTAAAATGGTAGTTTGTTCCGTATTTGGTTGCAAAAGCAATAATAGAATGAAAAATTGTAATATAAAGTTTTATTCTTTTCCAAAAGAAGAGGAACTTCGAGAACTATGGGAAAATGCTTGCCAACGGCAAGATAAACTTAATTTGAAAACAGCTAGAATTTGTTCATTGCATTTTAACGAAAATGATTTGCATTGGAATTTAAGACATACCTACAATATTAAATTATTCACCGCAGAAAAGTAGAAAAGTAAAGCCCGGCGCGATTCCAACTGAACATTTACCCAGAAATAAAACTAATGAGACAACTGAAAATTTGCAAAAGCAAAATAGAATTGCAAAAAGAGCAAACAAATCATTAGTCAAAGAATTAATGGAGGTGCGTCAAGAATCACAAAACACTGAGTTATGGTAAATACATTGCATAAAGAAAAACATAAATAAATAATAATGTACTAAATTAAAGTTTTTCATATTAATTTATTTATGTTATTCGTATAGGTATATCAATCTAAAATTGTAAATTGTTTATGTTGGCGTACGAATAAAATTTTAGTAGCAGTTTTCTGAAAAAACAGCTTTACTAAATAATGCAATGTAAAATGTCAATTAATATTTATAGTAGGGCATTAATATATCAAGTCGCAAAATATTAATATTAAAGAATAATTAGTGTAAATATATCCGCATATTTCATTCTTACAATACGGAAGTGTTTTACTGAATAAATATGTTAGTAATTAAAAATTATGTCATGCCCCAGTTTATAACATATATTTTTAAAATATAAAAGAAAATGTTCTAATTTATGTCAATTTTTTATAAGACTGTTATTACTTAAATTCTAAGAATTTTAATTGCAGTTTTCTAAAATTAATTTCGAAATTAATGTTTTTAGGCATAGGACACCTTTTATAACATAAGAATATGCAAAAATACACACAACAAAATAATAAAATATAGGGTGTTCCATTTGAAAATGACGAGTTATAGCCATTTGAAATTGAGTAATTTTGATTCTCTGTATTGAACACCCTGTATAATAACATTTAAAAAAAGTTATGTCAGAACAAAGAGTATAGTTACAGTTGTACAGAAAAAAAAATTCTTAAATTTTACTATTAAAATAACTTCAGTACGCCTTTATAAAACAATACCTGTATTTGGCTTTTTTTAGAGAAAAAATTGAATAACTTGGCAACGCCGCGAAAAACTAAAATGAAATTTATATGTTCGTATAGGTAAATAAAATACAATTCAAAATATATAAAAATATATAGGGTGTTTCATTTAAAAAAACGAACAATTATTGCCAAGTCGTTATGGAACAGCCTATATATGTAAAAATAATTTTAAGTTATGCTCCTTGAGTAGACGAAAAATTCTGTTAATAAATTTATGCTGTATTTTTAACGACAAGGGAGATATCGAAGACGGGCATTTCGGTGACTCACCCTGTATATGAGCATTTCCATTACTTTTCGACAACTTTTTTTGGGTCAAAAATTTCCCAAGCATGAAACTTCGATGCTTTTTAGAACGAATTAATTGCGAATTTTTCCCGTAAAAACCAATTTTTTTCATCTATGTAGAAAAAAGTTATGAATTTTTGAAGATTTGAAATTTAGGTAACTTTTTTAAAATAGAGCATTTGAAAAAAATTGCAATGACGTGCGTATTTACTAATGAATAATGCTTCTCATGTACTAAAAAAATCAAAAAATCTGACGTGACCATCACACAACCTTCCGCTATATCTAGACTTTAAACAGAAATGTATATGTACAATCCGGTGCCCATTTTAAATATACAAATATAAATCTAAAATATTCAAACACAGAAATTAGTATCACCTGACTTCATTTACACGAAAACTCTTCTGTGTTGAAGCAATCCTCCGTTCAGTTACTACATTTAATAGCTTACTTATGACTTATATAGCGCTAGTATGCCAACTTGTCACCCGTCTCATCTGTCAATATTTTTTATGCAGAAACAAAAATCAACCGAACATGGATTACAAGATTTCAACGTTTTATTTGATAAATTTATTTTTAAAATTTTACTGCAGTTCTTTAATGCTACCAGATAAAGACAATTTTTTATAACGTAAATTGCAAATAACTTTTCCTCTTATTCTTATTACAAATAAATACTATATTTATCCAAATTTATAAAAATTTTTGACACTTAATCTTTTCAATCTTCAAAAAATATCACTTCCGGTGAAGATATTTGCACCAAAATCTAATGAGCTCTTCATATTCGTATACAATTGTAATATACCAAATATCAAAATTTTTGGGTAATTCGTATTTGAGTTATGCGACTAACACCCCTTGACCACATACATACCCACACACATACACACACACACACACACACACACACACACACACACACACGCACACACACACACACACACACACACACACACACACACACACACACACACACACACACACACACACACACACACACACACACACACACACACACACACACACACACACACACACACACACACACACACACACACACACACACACACACACACACACACACACACACACACATACACACACACACATACATACATACAGACATCATCGAGAAACTATCAAAAATGAGTTGTAAGGACCCTAATTCGTGCTCATCCACTAAAAACTCACTACCCGATTTTTTGCATGATTCCAATACCTTCCTTTACAGGTAAGCGGAAGGTAAAAACTCACGGAAAAATTTCTTATTGCGGTTTAATGGTTTAATTCAATGTTACAAGAATCTGTAATGTCGATAATTACGCTTTCAGCTCGAACTTAAAAATTCAGTGGGTCTTCCTCGCGCGTTTTTTGATTTTTTTATTACATGGGAAGCGTTATTTATTAGTTGCACGTAATTCCAATTTTTTTAAAATGCTCTATTTTAAGAAAAATAACCAAAATTTCAAATCTTCAAAAATTTAAAACTTTTTTCTACATAGATGAAAAAAATTGATTTTTACGGGAAAAATCCGCAATTAATTCGTTCTAAACAGCCTCAAAGTTTCATGTTTGGGAAATTTGTGACCCAAAAAAAATTGTCGAAAAGTAATGGAAATGCTCATATATATATATATATATATATATATATATATATATATATATATATATATATATATATATATATATATATATATATATATATATATATATATATATATACTCCCGTGGGAGTAGCGCCGCTTCTCACGAAGCTTTCTAGATCCTTTTATCGGAGGGGATCAGTCTCCATATTCTCTTGCTCTATTTACCCATTCATCTTGGTGCAGTCAGAATCTCAATCCGTGCGGCGATCTGTGGTCTCAACCACAGCGGCAGCGGAGATATTCTTTGTGCAACCAGGACTACATTTAAGGTGAACAAGTGGATAGCTTGTAACACCCGAGTGTGATTGAATGCCAGACCTTGGGCTTTTTTAGTTTTACGACAAATCACACATTGTCGCCCGACGGAGACTCGAACCATCGATCTCACGTTGACTGACGTCACAGCACGTTGGCCGGCGAGCCATACCATAAGAGATGATAATTTTTTGAGAATTGTTTTGTCGTTTCCACGGCAACTTATTTCTAACAATTTTACGACACAAAACATCATCTATCAATTTCCCGAAACGAAGTTGAGGGGAATTGTCAGATGATGTTTTGTGGAGTGAAATTGCAATAAGTTGCCGTGGAATAGACAAAAATTCTCTCAAAAAATTATTATCTCGAATGGTATTTAGAAAGAATATTTTTCTTCTTAAAAATACTACCAAAACGACTCATTTTGCTAAACATTTTTGACGTTTCATGTGACAAATTTATTTATTTTTGTAACTAACGTAACAAAATAAAACCTAATCTACAAAATTATGTTGTCAGATTTTACATTTTCAATTCTATTGGTTGCATTACGTCATTCGACGTCATCATTACGCAATATGATTGGTTAAACCATCTGTCAAAAAATATTCATATATAATACCACTAGTGTTCCAAGTTATGTCGACAATTTTTGTTGCTGTATCACGAATAGTTATTACGCTTGATTGATAACTATGTCATATAAAACACTGCTACTAACATAAAACATCGTATATCATTCACTTATAATATTATCTACTATTGTTTCATTCGGTTTAGCATTTTTATACAACTTAGCGTTAGCTGATATATCACGTGTTTTGAATGCATTAAAAAAATAGTTGATTAATAAAAATCATGCATTTAGGGGTCATTCATGTATGGTTTTTTTTATTATAATGATGCTTATTACATTTAGTAAACGATCAATAGAAAAGGATATTTAAGATAGGATTTATATATAGGTACAACGTCTTCAAATTTATTAATTTTTTTATTTATTCACTCTTACATCAATCTATATGTTACTTTCGCATACCTAGTTCGTTTCAGTCGCTTAATAAAATTATTGGAGAAAACAACAACCGATTATAATTATTGTAAATTACATTCTGCTGCGCATGCACTCTCCATAAGCCTTGGCAGCTGAACACATGGAAGCCGTATTTGCAGAATTAGATTCAACTGGAAACAATCATCAATTATAATATTATTTTAGCCTCAGGTTTGACTCACTAGAATCGTTTATAGTTGATACCATTTTTATTAAAAAATATCGAATAGGAATCAAATAATTTCAAAATATTTGTTTGTTTTATTTTGCCTATTTTGAACGATTTTTTATTGTTCAGTATATGCACGAAAATTTTCCAAATAAAAGAAAGACAAATATGTATGGTTTTAAAGCTTTTAAAAGCTAATTAGTATAATTTTTAATAAGTAGAATACCTTCAGGTTTGCAAGCCTGCATAGCTGAAATTATTTTCTCGTATTGTTCGGGCAAACGTTCTTTCAATACAGCCATTTCTTGTTGTGCTGTCTCCAAGTTGATTTTATTGTCAGCTCCCAACTAAAAGAAAAAAAATTCTATAATAAAATAAATAAACAATTTTTTTTAGTTTTAAAGACATCAGAACTTGAAATCAAAAATTGTGTTTTATTTAAAGGATGAATTGCAAAAGTTATTTACAAATATAACAATTTTCAGTTGTTTGAATAATTCTCTTTCTACACTTTTCTACATTTTGATAAAAATAAAAATGAACTATTCGTTACTAAAATTTAAAAGTGGCAAATTATGGAGCAAAGAAATAAGTTTCTCTGCATTCAAAGTAGCTTCGTCAGTCCTTGTTATAGTTTTTCATTTGGTGCAGAATATTCGCCGATTATTCGGTTATTCGGTAGACAGTACTGTATACTATTCGTTATTCGGTATTCGGCACATTTACTACGCTGCGCTGTTGAGAAAAAAATGAAACACTTGAAATTTGTGAAATTTGGACCATTTTCAAACCGCCATAACTCGGCGTATTTTCAATCGATTTCGATGAATCTTTGCGGGTGAAAAACTTTGAAGTGTCTACTTTAAAGTCATGCATGCAAACTTAAACGCAGCCCCTGTGAAAAAAATGATTTTAATGAAAAAAATGTCCAACTTTGACGATTTGTACCGAGTTAAAAATTTTTTGTCTCGATCCACCAAAATGCCATTAAAATTTGTTCAATTCCCTGTGCAGGACTCAAAGAACAACGTTCCTACGATGATTTGGTTATGAGTGATTGAAAAAAAGTGCATTTTGTCTTTTTGCCTCATCATCAGAAAAACTTCGTGTTTTTGCGAAATTTTTAAAGAAAATTTCATTCGTGATAAAAAACAATTTCGTCGAAAACTTTTTTTCAAACACCCATAACTTTGTGCCAAATCATCGTAGGAACAAAGATTCATATAAATCGATTGAAAATACGCCAAGTTATGGGAAAATGGTCGAAATTTCGCGAATTTCAAGTGTTTCATTTTTTTCCACCAGCGTATTTGTTGCTTCTCATCTAGTTTATATTATCTGGGAGACCCACATCTACGTTTAAATTTTCATATTTTTACTAATTTGTATCTTGTATGATTTAGGTACTCGTAAATTAAAAATGTGACCAATAAACTGTTTACATAATAATAAAAAATCTATTATAGACTTGGTTGGTTAATCTCATATTTTTTAGTTCCGGTAAATAGAAAAACGTAGTTCTTCTAATTTAAATATTAGGTATTTAATATGAACTTACGACACCAGTCTTCTGTTGGACGCAGCCCATGGCACAGTAGCCCTTGTCAGTAAGCGGCTGGTGCTGCATCATGCCACTAAGGTCAGCTAAATAATAAAACAAATATTACCTACTATGTATCTATTTAATAATACTAGAAGACAGTACACACAATTTAAAGGAAACTGTATTTATTAATTTATTTAATAGTAAATTTGAGAAAATCGCATGACACAAATAACCAGCCAATGGAAGATTTGATTACAATAATACAGTAGCTAACTGTTAAGTCTGTTTTACATTATACTCCCGCCTCATATTCTATAAGGGAGGTATTGTGGTATTGTCAAAATTTTCGAGTGTGAGATTTTAAGAGATAAGCACATTTTAGGATCCATAGAATAGGACTATAGTAATTTGTGTATCAAGTACGGATAGAGTATTGTTTGTTGCACGCGGCGAGAAACTTGTTCAGTCGAGGCGAAGCCGAGATTGACGACTCGCCAAGGGCAACAATCAAGCACTATCCAACGAGGTGTACACAATATTTTGTCTACAATCGTATACGAGAATATAGCTAATTTTAAAATGTAAGAAGAAGAATATTATGTTGTATGACTGATATTTCGAGTAATTTTTCAACCTTAATAATATAGTATAGGTATGGCGGGAGGTCTTGTGCTGACCACATCAGATTTTTTCGGCTAGAAACTGGAACTAGATTTTAGAAATTTTTTCTGTCTAGAATCACATCCAAGTTTTGTGCTAGTTTCTTAATCAGCCGATAATCAATGTTACCTTGTTACCAACACCAAATTTTGAAACCGTAATTTCGACTTTTGATGTTAATGGATAATGTAAATAACAAAAAAATAAATAATTTTAAAAAATAGGTGCAAGAACTCGAAGTCGCTTCTGGTTGTTGATATGTACAGAAGGTTAGCTATGTAAAATGCGCGTTTACTGCGCAGGTCTAGGAAATATAGGACCGGAGCTATTTAAAAAAAAGACATTTTAGTATGAAAATTGGATGGAGATTTTCGTGTTTTACATTATCATGTCTTGAATTCTAAAACCTAGTATGCACTATGCGTACAGCACTATATAAACTATATAAACGGATAGCTGACTCGTCCGCCATATTGGAGCCCACAGCTGTTTGACACATCATAATAACTGATTTATCCAATCGCCTTTTTAAGGTATAGTATTAATATATATGACGGGTTGTTTCGCATCCAATTAGAAATTGATTTATATTTGTTAAGTTATAGCATTTTCAATTATAATTAACTATAAAATTTTATGAAACTATTATATAATTTTATATTTTTAACTTTGTCTGACAGTGTTATATATGTGTCTTATCTTCATTAATTTGGTAGTTTTCTAAATGTTGAATGTTAGCTTAACATTTTTGTAAGATATTTAGGTTCCCTGCATAGCCAGAAAAAATAGTTAACAAACTGTAGGTGGCAGAACTAAAATCCAACCTATAATGGTAGCTTGTGTACCGTAAGTTTCTTATAAAACAATCTGGATTAATAAATTAATCAACAAAGTCTTAAAGAATTAATCATTTGTATCAATTTACTTGTCACTATTGAAGCTACGGATGGCGGATAGGTCTGCTGTCCTCTTTATAATAAAATTCTACGAGGCAGGGTTGGCCTGATTTAAATCATTTGATTTAAATCTTGATTTAAATCATGATTTAAATCAAAGTGATTTTTTAAATATTTATTTAATAAATGAAATAATATTAAACAAAAAAACAAAATCCATAATCCATTCAATGAAATCATAAGTCGAGCGTGTAGTTTAAGAAATTCGTGTAAAAACTTAAAATGTGCAATAATAATTCTAACTGCTTACAAATTTTTTAAAGGAATTTTTCATATAAATAGTTAAATAATAATTACTTTAACTATTAGTGCTATAATTTAAAAAATCTGACGTGGACACCACATGACTTCCTTGTACGCCTTGTGTGTTCATACTTTTCTTAATAACTAAAATGTAGAATAATATAAAAAATTCTTTTAACTTATTATACTAGTATACTCACAAATATATTTTAGTCATTTTATTTAAACTGCAGAAGAAGATATAAAGCATATTTTACTATTGTCACTGTCATGTCATAATCATTTAAATTTTACGTAGTAACAAATGTTAATCGATCATGGACTACAAGATAAAGAAATACTAAATTAAAAATATATACTTTAATTATTCCTAAATGATACCAGATACAAAAATATTTATAAAATACCGATTTTAGGTAATAATCACATAATCTTTCATTTAAAATAAAAAAATTTGTGTTAAATTAAATATTTATCGAAATATTTTTAAAAAGTACTACTTCCGGTTTATAGATTGAAACCAAAAATAGGAGGTGCACAACTAGATGCTATAACAGTCCTAAATACAAAATTTCAACTTTCTACGTCTAACCGTATTTGAGTTATGCGACACACATACGTCCGTACGTACGCACGTACGTACGCACGCACGTACGTACAGACGTCACGACGAAACTAGTCATAATGGATTCAGAAAAGGTCAAAACGGATATTTCCATCAAAATCTGAAAACCGAAATTTTTCGCGATTACAATACTTCCTTATTACTCCGTACAAGGAAGTAAAAATCAAAAAATCTGACGTGGACACCACATGACTTCCTTGTACGCCTTGTTTGTTCATACTTTTCTTAATAACTAAAATGTAGAATAATATAAAAAATTCTTTTAACTTATTATACTAGTATACTCACAAATATATTTTAGTCATTTTATTTAAACTGCAGAAGAAGATATAAACGATATTTTACTATTGTCACTGCTACTGTCACTGTCATGTCATAATCATTTAAATTTTACGTAGTAACAAATGTTAATCGATCATGGACTACAAGATACCGAAATATTAAATTATAAGTATATACTTTAATTATTATTAAATGATAGAAGATACAGAAAAATTTATAAAATACCGATTGTAGATAATAATCACATAATTTTTCATTTAAAATAAAAAAAATTGCCTAAAATTAATTATTTATCAAATTTTTTTTTAAATTTACTACTTCCGGTTTGAAGATTGAAACCAAAAATAGGAGGTGCACAACTAGATGCTATAACATTCCTAAATACAAAATTTCAGCTTTCTACGTCTAACCGTATTTGAGTTATGCGACACACATACGTCCGTACGCACGTACGTACGCACGTACGCACGTACGCACGTACGCACGTACGCACGTACGTACAGACGTCACGACGAAACTAGTCATAATGGATTCAGAAAAGGTCAAAACGGATATTTCCGTCAAAATCTGAGAACCGAAATTTTTCGCGATTACAATACTTCCTTACTCCGTACAAGGAAGTAAAAAATCTGACGTGGACACCACATGACTTCCTTGTACGCCTTGTGTGTTCATACTTTTCTTAATAACTAAAATGTAGAATAATATAAAAAATTCTTTTAACTTATTATACTAGTATACTCACAAATATATTTTAGTCATTTTATTTAAACTGCAGAAGAAGATATAAAGCATATTTTACTATTGTCACTGTCATGTCATTGCATGTCATAATCATTTAAATTTTACGTAGTAACAAATGTTAATCGATCATGGACTACAAGATAAAGAAATACTAAATTATACATATATACTTTAATTATTCCTAAATAATACCAGATACAAAAATATTTATAAAATACCGATTTTAGGTAATAATAACATAATCTTTCATTTAAAATAAAAAAATTTGTGTTAAATTAAATATTTATCGAAATATTTTTAAAAAGTACTACTTCCGGTTTATAGATTGAAACCAAAAATAGGAGGTGCACAACTAGATGCTATAACAGTCCTAAATACAAAATTTCAACTCTCTACGTCTAACCGTATTTGAGTTATGCGACACACATACGTCCGTACGTACGTACGTACAGACGTCACGTCGAAACTAGTCATAATGGATTCAGAAAAGGTCAAAACGGATATTTCCGTCAAAATCTGAGAACCGAAATTTTTCGCGATTACAATACTTCCTTACTTCGTACAAGGAAGTAAAAATCATGATTAATTCAAAAAATCAATGATTTTTGATTTATTTAAAAAAATCATGATTTTTGCCAACCCTGCTACGAGGCATATCCAGAAAAAAAGGTGACAAGTGCTCTGAAGGGTGCAGGGAATTTTTTTTCAAATGTTGGCATACCTGCGTGTAGGGGGCTTCGTAACGGTCAAACCGAGCCCTGTTTCAATTCAATCCGTTGAGAAATGTCCTCACAGGAGGAGCATTCGTCAATCTCCGCAGAGGCCGTTCGCTCCACCTCATCGGTCATCAATTTTCTCAGTTTGCGCCAAGAATCCGCGGCCGAAATTCATCGTCAACTTGTGGAAACCTATGAGACTGAGGTAATGTCATGTCAGAACGTTTACAAGTGGGTTGGGTTGTTTAAAGAAGGTCCCACTAACACTCATGACGAAGAAATGAGTGAGACCGTTGGCCGCGGACTCTTGACGCAAAGTGAGGAACCTCGGCCGGCGGCCTCACTCGTTTCTTCGTCATGAGTGTTAGTGGGACCTTCTTTAAACAACCTAACCCACTTGTAATCGTGCTGACGTGACGTTACCTCAGGCTCATAGGTTTCCACAAGTTGACGATGGATTTCGGCCACGGATTCTTGACGCAAAGTGAGGAAATTGATGACCGAGGAGGTGGAGCGAACGGCCTCTGCGGAGGTTGACGAAAGCTCCTTCTATGCCGGCATTTCTCAACGGATTGTATTGAACCAGGGCTCGGTTTGACCGTTACGAAGCCCCCTACACGCAAGTGTGCTAACCTTTGAAAAAAAATTCCCTGCACCCTTCAGAGCACTTACTTACTTACCTTACTTTCTGGATATGCCTCGTATATCAAATGTGTGACGTCACGTTTCGCCGTCGTGTAGGCAACACATACAGCCATTGAAGTTTCCAAGCAAGCGTCACGACTTTTTCAATCTATTAATAAGTGGAATTTTTATTGTCACATCAGTTTGATATTTAAATTAAAAATTACACAAATTTAATTTTGAGTGTAAATATACCATTAGCAAGCTAAATAATACACATGCAATACTTAGTTATTCAATATTTCAGGTTTCAATTGTAAAAAGAATTCAAAAATAGACCGTCAGTGTCATTACGATTTTCTTACTCAATCTGCATTTGTTCATTAATTAATTTCCAGAATTATTTTTATTGTGCATTCCAACTCGTGTACCTACCTCTTGAGATGATTAAGACGTTGTTGGAAAGCACACAAAATTTCCGAAAATAGTTAATGCACATGTGAGATTATAAATGAACATTTTTAAAAATTAAAATAATACCATCGGTAGCTCCTGTCTCAGCTTTGCATTCTTCCATGTATCTCATGAAGTTTGGGCCACCAGGTCCTTGAGCCTTAGAAAAAAATATCATAAAATAATAATATTGTGTCTTATAATTTAACAGACTCTGCTTCTGAAAACTCAGGTTTGAATCTAGTCAGGTATAAGACATTTCAGTTTAACTGCTCAAAAATCTTTCCTGTGGTATTCTCTCCACTAACACGGCCATGAGTAAATTCACAGCTGGTAACCGCACACACGGTAAACTATTATTTATACATACCGATGACTCACAGTATTTTAGGTTGCCAAATCCACGTTGATAAGACTTGATAAGATATTTGTAATTTTCGAGTTATGTACTATCTAAATATACAGGCTGTCCTATGAAACTGTTTAAGCGTGGGGATTTCGAGAACCATAAGAGATACGAAAATGGTTAAGTTAGATAAAAGTTGCCTCTCTAGAGGCATGTTTTTGTTTTCCCACAAAAATGCATAGGTGACTAGATATACGCAAAAATGTAAATTTTGTCAATTTCGTTTTTCATCTATAACTTTTTTGTTTCTATTGTTTCTAAATTTTTTTGAATCTCTACAGATTTCGAGAAATTCAAAACAAATTCAAATTTTCATATGGCTATAATCCGACTAAATAGAGTTTTTTTTTCTCTTTTCAACGATATAAAACACAAGTAGGTAGGTATAGGTACATTGAAATTAAAATAAAGGCAGAAATTACATAATAATTATTTTTAATTGTTTTTCCTCGAATTAGAATAATCCGCTAATTTAAAAAAAAAAAATTATCATCCAAACAAATGGTAAGTGAATAACCAATTTTTCGATTTTGGACTTAAATTTTGAACACTTATATCTCGGAAACTAATGGCGGGATTACGATGAACTTAACGTGACGGGACGGAAGGCAACATGACGTGAAGGCAACTTAACGTGCAATTTCCGCGAATGCACAGAAGTGCTATTACGATCGCCGTAACGTGAACGTGTATCTCTCTTTATGTCATTCATCAGTGATAAGAAAATGAATCCTGGGATGCATTGTCAAATATTGCTCTTTATGTTGGCTGGATATTTGTATCTTCAAATGCGAAAGCGTAAACCATTTACTGTTACGGCCACAATTTTCCATGCTGCTTCCTTTAAACCAACGTTTTTGAAAGCTGCATGGCCCTTATTATAAATTTCAGGATGTACTCGTACAGCTTCAATTAGCTATCATCAATAAGTGACATTTTGATGATATGAAAACAAACACAAAATGACAGCTCTAAACACGAGGTGACAGTAACAACAATAATTCTAGCAGATCTGAGCCGAGAGCGTTGATTGGTTGAGGGACGCAAAAGCTAGACATTGGCAAGCTTTCACATCACGTTAAGTTCTCATACATTACGTTAAGGCGATCGTAATTAGACACATATAAAATAGTGTGTTTGAACTTTTAAGTTACGTCACGTCACGTCACGTTGCGTTCCGTCCCGTCACGTTAAGTTCATCGTAATCCCGCCATAAAAAAGATTTTGAATTTGATACTTTTTAGAAAAATCAATATTCGTGATCTCCCATAATAAAAACAGTTAAAAAAATGTATTATGTAACTTTGGCCTTCTTTTTAATTTCAATGCACTTGAGTTTTATATCGTTGAAAAGAGAAAAAACATCTCTATTACAATGGGTCATAGCTAACTATGAGCTCCATATGAAAATCTGTAGTAAATAAAAACATTTTGAGGACTGCTGTGAATTCCTCGTTACAAACAAACAAAATATATAGGTGAAAAACGAAATTGACAAAATTTACATTTAAGCGTATATCTAGTCACCTATGAACTTTTGTGGGAAAACATTTCTAAATTGGCCTCCAAAAGGGACAACTTTTGACTAATTTAACCAACTTCTTATCTCTTATTGTTCTCGAGATCCCCATGCTTAAACAGTTTCATAGGATAACCTGTATATTATAATTTGCTTTACATTTAATTATTACAAATATATGAGTATCAAATACTTACGCTAACTGCGACCACTGCGAAAGCAACTGCAACAATCACGAACTTATTCATTTTTATATTTTGTTTTAATTTTCAGTTGTTACTACGAACTGATTGTTGAAACTGATCCTTGCTGGATTTAGTTCTGCATTTATACTTACATTTATCATTTTAAAATTTAACTATGCGAACTTCCTCATAGTGTATTTTTACATGGTTTCATAGTAAAAATTAGCAATTATGTATTTAAAAAATTATATAGGTACAATAGATTAACAACAAAATGGAAATATAACGACATGTTTTCACAGCTATGAATTTGGTTTTTAGGAAGGTCGACATTCTTTTTATATAAAATAGTTTCGAGAATGAAATTGAATATTTTGTTAATGATTACATGAGTCTGAATTTGACAGTGTCTAGTTATAATAATTGTATCTATATGTTTAAAATGATTTTGAATTCTTTTTTTTATAAAACTAATTTTATTCTGACATTGATATTGTTTTTATTCAACAACTTAAATTACGTGTAATTTTACGCGTAGATAAACACGCATGCAGTATATGTGTAAAACTTGAATTACATTATACTTTTTTCGACCAGAAAAAAGAACTTTTTTTAGATACTTAATTCGGCTAGAATCTAGTTTTCAAATTTGTTCTTGTACAGACATATTTATCGACCAATACTGCCAACTGAAAATTTAAAAAAAATGAACCTGTAAAAACAAAGTTTTTCACGATACATCCTTTATACATGAGACTCGATCGATATTTATTTAAATTTTTGTTTTTGTACCTGATCGGTGCAGTACATTTTGAGATAGCTAGCTGCCATTTTGTTTCAAGATGGCGAACAAACATTTTAATATACCTATGTTTCAAGACAGATTCTTAGCTATTACTGTACCAAATTTGAACGCAATAGTTACATTTTGAGATATCTGTCCGCCATTTTGTTTCAAGATGGCGGACTGACATTTTAATATATCTATATCATAAGTTAGATCCCTGGTTATTACCTACTGTACCAAATTTGACCGCAATCGGTGCAGTACATTTTGAGATAGCTAGCCGCCATTTGGTTTTGAAGGCGGATAATCTGAAATTTTGGCAAAGTGCATTGTTAGGTGACAAAAGTTTATTTGCAAAATTTCTACTCGATAGGTTCCCGGGAAGTGGGTCATTTTTGACTTTTGTTTTTGTGCCGTACGTACGTACGTAGACAGACAGACAGACAAGACGATGAAGTTAATATAAAGGATTTAAAAATGTAATTGCCATTGTCTATTTATAATTATTATCCATAATTTTTTGGTACACAATTTTATATTTTTCACGGGATTTTATCAGTAGATGATTATTGTTAGCTTGGTAACATCAGGCAATGTGCAAAATGTATTATCAGAGTTGCTGTACATCAAAATAAAACATAACTTCTCTAATCGTGCGATCGAACTACTTTACGCACGGCTAGGACAAGCTAACAATCACACATCGTTGACGTCTATGGTAGTTAAGATTTTACAGACGTCATAAGTTTATTACACCGTTTTTTAGTATTTAGAAGTTATTCAACAAAAAATTGCTTTGTAATAAAAAAGAAAACCTTTAAAAACGCTCGTTTACCTAGTAAATTATTTAATAGAATCTGAAATAAGTGAAAATGTTTCATTTTAAATGTGACATTTGCTGACTCAAATGCACGTTTTTAATTATATTGACATTTCATTGTTTTTCAATTATAATAGTAATATGTAATAGTAATTTACATTATATGTGCGGTAGGTTCAATTTTACAAAATTGACCCTACCGCACCTGTAATGTAAACTACTATTACAGTAGTGGTCGTAGAAAAAAATTATATAACACTTAAATAAATTTTTTCCATCTCTTAATCAATTTGTACTCGTATTACAATGTTTCAATTGAACTTTATAAAATAAAAACTTTTTACGACCGCTTTTATATTATAAATTAACTATATAGATCAATAATTTAATTCCAAATAGTGTGTATAAAATTCATCTTTAATTCATAGCTCATTAGCTTAATTTCATTTATTTAATGTTACCTACCTAGATACTTACTCGTATTCTGAATTTCGTATATTAGTATATTGAACTCATTACAAAATGAAACAAGTTCACAATTTCTTTGAAGCTATTAAACCTGTTTACATATTTTGTAAATTTTTTATTATTTTACCTTACACAATTCAAAGAACACAAGAGGATACAAAATTTACATTTGTTAAACATGATGCCATTATTATTGGAGCTCAAGTTTTATTTCTGGGTTTATGTTACATGCAATACTCAAATTTTTTTATATTTAATGAAAACTTGAGAACTGAGAACATTGCTTTCTTACTTCAAAATATTAGCATGTTTGTTAATGTTATTGCTACATTTTTACTTTTCCATTTACATCGAACTAAACTAACAACATGTTTTAAAGAAATTGAAAACATAGATAACTTATTAAATAAATTAAACGCCTCAAAAAATTATATCAAAATTTATAGATATACAAAAAAATGTTTAGTTGCATTATTATGTATTGGTGTACTATTATTTATTTTAATTTTTTGTTTAACGTATAGTTTACATATAGATATAATTATATTGTGTGTTCTATCAATATTATTTATTAACAGTCTTAGATGTTTTATGTATTTACTTTTATGTGATGTGGAATATTCTTTTATTCTTTTGAATAAAAAGCTGCAAAATACACTACAGAAATGCATTTTGTAAGTATAATTTGTAATTTTGTAGAGTAAGTATCTATAAGTTTTGTGACGAAGTTTTGGGTTGGACACAAGTGTTTGGCGCAGATTTCTCGGGCGCCAAACGGTTCCGGATAACTCGGTCGGTTTTGCAGGTCCAGTGGACAGAAATAAAACACGCTGGTTAACAACAGGGTTAATTTTATTTATGTGGAATGTGTACAAAACAGACGTTAAGCGTAGTTTGGTAGCGACCACCGTGTCTAGGTACTACGGATGCCGATAACTCGTAATTCTCCGAGTCTGCAGTGTAGGATGGAGCCGATACGGTGTAGGGCGCCGCCCAGGGTCGCCCTCTCGTCAATCCGGTTGTTTTTGGCAAACCGACGCCGGGGCGTCGGTCGGTCTGGGGGCCGTAGTTTGGGTTTCCTGGTCGGTGCTAACGATCTGAGCACGATTTGACGACTCTCGTTAGAACGACGCTTGACGTCGCGACGGCGACCGGTGCTGGACCCTGACCAGGGTTGTCGGAGTCGATTCCTGAGTAGTGAAACTTAAAACACGCTTTATCTCGAAAACGACGCCCGGCGTCGCGACGCTGACCGTCTCTCGGAACGTCTGACAGAGCCGGGGATCGTTTCCCAGTGCTAACTGGAAACCGACGCCTGGGCGTCGCGACGGCGACGCCTAAGTATGTAGATCGGGTGGGTCACCGGATGACTTTGGCGGGGTCGAATTTAAGATTCGAGGCGTCGGAACGGAGTAATTCGGTTAAACGTACTAATGACGTCACAAATGTTGATGACGGTGTGACCTGGTGCTCTAATATTGTTACGGGCCCGCGTCGCGACCTAGGATTTCCCACCAGCCTGAAGGCTCGAGGATGTCGTCGGAGGTTCCCTCCACTCTTATGAGTCGAGGATGCTTCCCACCAGCCTGAAGGCTCGAGGATATCGTCGGAGGTTCCCTCCACTCTTAAGAGTCGAGGATGTTCCCAACTATGGAACCGCGGGAGTAAATTATAATAGCTAGCGGTGCGACTGGTAATCCCCCTTATCAGGATTCCCTCCACTCTCACGAGTCGAGGATGCTCCCCAGCTGAAGGCTCGAGGATGCGGCTCGAGTCCGAAGACTTGAGGATCGTTCGCAGATGGGGTCGCCAAGTCTCAACGTCAACTCTTATTGAACTGAACTAATAGCCTGAGGGGCTTTAAATGAAAGTGGAACGGTACGGTATCTAATTCAGAACGGTATTTCTTTACCTGGTGCACTCTTCCGGTGGCGTCTTCTAGGCTGTAATCTCTAGCTCGTTCTTCTCTCTGCTCTCAGAGGATGTCACACACACTGTGTCTTTCTGCCACGAAATCGCCGGTTTATATACAAAATTGCTAATTAAACGGATTAAACAGGTCCTCAGTGGTCGCTACCATGTATTACTATAGGCATATAAAACACCTTTTGGTTGGAGGGTTGCAAGTGGCCCTGCGAGGTTCCTACTATCACCACTTGCAAGCCCTTCCTGTAAGCTGCTAGGAAAGTATAATTTTATTTTAAACGGTTAAATACAACAGGACTTATTAACTAAATAATGTTTG
This sequence comes from Agonum fuliginosum, assembly GCA_947534325.1. Taxonomy (NCBI): domain Eukaryota; kingdom Metazoa; phylum Arthropoda; class Insecta; order Coleoptera; family Carabidae; genus Agonum; species Agonum fuliginosum. Next base: position 10,862,392 of record OX384047.1, on the reverse strand, counting down.
TGATCGATATTTCACTGAAACTGGAGCATTTTATGATATGATGGTCTCGCTGACGTCTCATGACACCGCCATAGCATAAAATCTTCGTGCCGAAACCTAGTTTCGTCACAGTTTTTGAAATATACATTTTTAGATGACCACTATAGAAAATAAAAGATATCGCGCCGGCAGCCTATGTATTTAAGAAAGTTGAAAATATCATGAATTAACATGATACGACATATCGTAATTATGAGACCAAATCAACATAGCCAGGCAGCTTTTACTTTGTTTATTGATTGTCTGAAATGACAATAGAAATGTCATTTAAAGTTGTGTGTATTGAAAAGTGAAAAATATTTTGTGTTATTTGTGGTTGTCTAAAATATCGTATTGCTCGTGTGTTGCTTCACTCGGTCGCACGATATTTCTCATTTTCGATCTTCGTTATGAAATATATCATTATAGGCGGTTTGCACATATCGAGCATGAGCGCCTCTAGTGGGAGATTCGGCAAAAGTATTAGGTATACAACACGTTTGAATGTTTAATTAAATAAAATGAGCACTAGTTCCCAGCGCTTTTCGTCAATTCTAAAAATACAATTAATAAATAGATTATAAAACGTGATAAAATATATTTACAGTTATGTAGGTACCCATACAACACATTGATCGTATTAACGTCTGTAAGACGTACATCTTGCAACTGTCGTCTGGACGTCATAAGGAGCTAGTCTCCTTATTGGTCGAATTTTAGACGTCTTATGCGGTAGTCTTGAAGTCGTCATTATGTTGTCCAGTTTTAAATCTCCCGCTTACAATATAATTATAGGAGTCTTATATTTGTCTCAAAATTCATCTTGGTTAAGACATACAGGAAACCTACTCGTATATTAATCAAAATTAAGTCGTATATTGGTCATCATTTTATTGTCGACTGTCGAAAAAATATTAAATTAAATAGACGTCATTTGCATGGAAAAAATAACATCTTTTAAACATCCAGAATGGAGGACATAAGACACGTATGTGACGTCTTTGTGACTTGGATTTGGATCAGACGTTTTAGAGACATGAACATTATAAAGACGTCTTAACGACGTATTTGTGTATGGGTATCTACTTACGAAATTCGTTTTACTCTGTGAATCCAAATTTTACATCTCTCGTCCTCATACCATCTTATTATAGAACCTTAGAACAGAACTGGTTGAATTGAAACAGTACCTACAACTACTGTCGAACTGTCAAAGGGTTTTACCCTAATAGTAATGCATTTTTTCCCGCCAGGGCCCAGGGCGGCGCTGACTACTCATGTGCAAACCGCCTATACAGATGTTCATCATTGCTATCTCGAGAAGTATAAGAGCTACGAATTTGGTTAAATTAGCAAACAATTTCTATTTTATAGGACTACTTTAAGGAGGTACACTCGACATTTGAAATAATGAGAGAGTTTAATGAAACTTTGCAAAATTAATCAAAACATTGTAAAAATGTTACCTGAATTTTTTCATAATTTCACCACGTAGATTATCCAAAAATAAATATTAAATAACTACATTTTACATGGCCTCTTATGGGACTACTTTTAAATCAACGTAAAAAGCATTTAAGGAAATGACAGAAAATTCCAATTGCTTTTTAAAAACGTACATTATTATCTCATAGACCGGATAAAAGTAATACAAGCATCATTTACCACGTAATTAACAAGAATTCTTAATCGAAAGACTGACGTTTATGCCTACTGGAGAATATTGGCGAGAACATAATATAGATGCGACAATGTTGAAAAGCGTGAAATTTGAATTTAACCAGAAAAAAACATTATCTATCTATAATCACAAGTTTTTCACAAGAATGAAAGGTAATATGCACAAATAATAAATAATAATCCATACCCAACGATTTAAATGAAATTTCAAGTGCAGAATTCTCTTCAGCTTACATTTTTACTATCTGTCAGATTGACATAAGACCGTGAAAAATGACATGTACAGCACAGCGTTGCCGTAGTTTACACTGGTACCTATTTAGCCGAATGAAATCTTATGCCTAGTGCACACGGAGAAACTTTTTGACATGTTTCCTGGAAAAAGTTTCCGGAAACTTCAAAGTTTTAACGGCGCCTATAAAAATGAGGCGTTTTCTGGAAACATTGTGAAGTGCAACTAACTTCTTATTTTTCAAATCGTCAAATGTGACATGTGATCATAAACATATTTATAGTTTTTTAAAAAAAATCTTCATTTTCTGGAAACTTTTTTCAGGAAACTTTGTAAAAAGTTTCCCCGTGTGCACTAGGCATTATAAAATAAACAATTTTTACATAACAAAAATATATAATATTCTTAATTAAGTTATTTAAATCTTATTTTATTAGCAAAAATTCAAATAGACTGCGTTTACATACAATAAATTTTTATTTTTTATAAGTAATAACCCTGATATGAAATACATTGCGAGTATAGGAGATGCCCCTAACCTCCCACCACTCGAGTGTACCTCCTTAATGAACGAAACAAAAAAATTTAGTCCAGTGGTTCTCAAACTACGGAGTTTATTTCAAATGGAGACCTATTTTTTATTCGTTCAACGAGATATTTTTTTCATTCCCTTCCATAACAAAAACAAGAGAAAAACGCTATTGAAAATTATGATAATTTAATTAAAATCTGATTGTTACAAGAGTGCTATGGAAGACAACAATTGAATATTTTGTTTCATATTAATCGTTAATGTTAAAGAAAAATATTATTTGATTTTAAACAGGAGTCAAACTACTAAGTACTCAGTAGGGTGTAGGGTGACGGTAACTACAGACACTTGTTTCGACCTTATTTAGTCTCATCAGTGTAGTATAACGGTTAAACGGTTATACTACAATCTTTTTCACTAACAATTAATATGAAACAAAATATTCAATTGTTTTCTTCTATAGCACTCTTGTAACAATCAAATTTAAATTAAATTATCGTAATTCTGAATAGCGTTTTTTAAATGTTTTTGTTATGCAGGGGTATGAAACTAATATTTCGTTGAATTCAGAAGAAAATACTGAATCGAATAAGCGAATAGAAAAATAAGCCCTCATTTAAAATAAGAAAATATGACCCCGTAGTTTCAGAACCACTGGTCTAAAAAATCTTGTTTCGTTCATTAAAATAGTCCTATAAAATATAAATTTTTTGCTAATTTCACCAACTTCGTAGTTTTTATACTTCTCGAGATAGCAATGGTGCGCCACTTAAAATGAACACCCTGTATACTTACTATTGGGAAAAGTATATACAAACTCGACTCGTATATCTTACATAGTTTATTTCATTTGGTATAATAATAATTTATGTGTTTCTAGATCTACCACTATGCAGCAATTTTACGATAAATCATTAATTGAACAACGAACGCAATTTGCTGACTTCCTTCAACTATCTGTTCATATACATGGCGTATTAAAAGAGCATTGCTGTACAATCAATGATATATTTAATTTAAGTCTAATATTTAATTTTGGAATAAATTTCATATCTACTGTCGTGACATTGTACAACATAATAATGTCATTTGATAATGACAATCTTCTAAACAATGCTTTGAATTTCACTTGGATCGCTTATAATACTGGTACTGTGCTTCATATGGTACATTGTTTTAACAATATACGTTTAAAGGTAAATATACTAAAATATTACTTCCGTTTATGAAATCTTGAAAAAGTATGAATGTTTTTACGTGACATTTCTATATACGGAAAGGTAAAATCTCAACTTAAAAAAGATTAAATTTTCAACTGAAATGGGTGTAGAGCAGTGAACTCTATACTACGTACTTGGAAGGGAGCCGTAGTGCACTACAAAAAAGTAGCAGTGAGACAATTTGAGAGAGAAATAGACTTATGGCGTATAGTATTAGGGGAGTATCCCTATCGCTGTCTAGCTCATGTAGAACATGGACAAAATACTTCCGTTTTTAGAGTTCTTACAAACTAAGAAAGGACTTACGCATATACCAATTTTCGTTTGGGCGAGTCCAAGTCGAAAATGGAGGGGTGTTACTAAGTAGTATAGAACATTAGAACATTTTTATGAAATTTAACGTTAAGAGGATATTATTCCTAACATGAATCCCGAATTTTAATTTTGACAAATTCAGTTTACCCCACCCCCCCCTCCTACCAAAACGGTCAAAAATTTACGTCAGAGATAAACACAAGTTAAAACCCCGCCCTTTTGTGACACTATCATGAGTTTCGCCGTAAAATAGGCAAAATTTGTTCAAAAGTGATCATTTTCTGGAACAAATTACAGCCGCAAATACAAACTAACAAGCTTGAAATTTTGTATACTTCTAAATAAAGGTTGTGTACAGTCCGCTATCTCAGTAATATATCAATATTTAGGTTTTTTATATACTTAATTTATTGTCAAAAATTGGTGTATTTTTTAATGCAATTAAACATTTTGCAAACATTGAAAAATGAATAATTTGGAGTTAGCGGACTATTTTCATTTCTTATGCATATAATAGTAAAAAAATTAATACTATATGTTGTACCATGCAGTCAGGATTTGTTCCAGAAAAATAGTCTATTTTTCGAGTGGAATTATGTCTTCCAAGCGTACATTGAAGCAGTTATACTTTAGCTATTTAAAACTTGTAAATTATATGTACGAAATTTGATTTTCGTATTACTTTTATAAAAATGATAGTATTAGCTTTATATAGAAAATATAACTTTTGATAATATCTCTAAAATTATGAAACTATACAGAGAGTTTTTTTTATAAGTAAACATAGGGCATGTCATTACCATAGTTACAGTGTTACAGAATGACAGCAATGCATTAGAGCGTTTTTTTTATCAGTAAACATAGGGATAATTATACATACGAAAATAAATATGAACTATAAATTAAAGAAATGATAAATTATTTATTTATGTTTTCTACACTTAAGAACTAGGTAACATTAAACTAATGAGAATTTAAGAACTAGGTAGACTGTTAAAAAATAATGTGTACAATGGTGACAGAATGAATGTTGAACAATTAAAAAATCGAATTAGTGCTGTTTCCAAAAATATTACTCCCCAGCAAATGCTATAAATTATTTTTATAATCGTTTAGGATATTGTTTTGAAGTTAATGGTTCCAATTTTGAGCATTTAATTCGTTTAAAAAAATTCTCAATAGTTTAATGTAGGTATCTACCTATTATAGTTCTTAAGTGTAGAAAATATAAATAAATAATTTATCATTTCTTTAATTTATTTTAGTATGTATAATTATCCCTATGTTTACTGATAAAAAAGACGCTCCAATACATTGCTGTCATTCTATAACACTGTAACTATGGTAATGACATGCCCTATGTTTACTAATAAAAAAAACTCCCGGTATAACAAATGAAGTATTTTTTTACAATTTTTATTAATTACTTAAATACCAAAACAACGATTTTCTTTATATTTTCATATCTTATATAGACGTATCTTGTCTGTTTGCATAAAAAATATGAATTCATAAGACCGCTATACTTTCAAGATAATAGGTAAAATATAATTTTTATATAAATTAAGATTTCAAAAATTAAAATATTTTACTTATTAACTTGAAAGTATAGCGGTCTTATAAATTCATATTTTTTATGCAAACCAGACAAGATATATCTATATAAGATATGAAAATATATAGACAATCGTTGCTTTGGTTTTTAAGTAATTAATAAAAATTGTACTATCATTCTTATAATAGTAATACAAAAATCCAATTTCGTAAATAATTTACAGGTTTTAAATAGCTAAGTATATTACTGCTCCAATGTACGCTTGAACTCCCGCCGCTAGGGGTGACGTTAAGGTTATGTTCTTGACGTTTATATTTTGTATGTTTGTGAAATAGAGAAAGAACCAGAATTAAATTCTGCCAAATATGGGTATGACATGTACATCATGTTTTGCAGTTAATATTTTAGGTTGGATAGTACATGCGCAGTAGCGGCCATGTGTCCTTTCCTATTTTGGGCAAACTCTAACTACAAACTTGCGAACTTGCCTCAGCGACTCTAACGCGCTCGTCCTTTCCAGGTACCTACGTAATAAGGAGTTCACTGTTCACTGGTGTAGAGATATATTCAGTTAACCAGAGCTCTGCGCGAAGTACAAATTCTCGTCTTAGAAAGAGAGGCATAGATGATGAACAAGAGAAAACTACGCTACTGTCTGTTTTACAGACAGGTTATTATGTTATGTTGACGTTCGTAGTGTTTGCTTCGTGTAACGCTGTGAATTTTGTAATTGTGTAATATATATATTTTTTTTTTGAAAATTATTGGAAGTGCAGCCAATAGCATATACTCGCTAGCTCATGGAGGTAGGAATTAATAAAGGGAGCATATGACCGTGATAAGGGCGAGGGGAATGATGCCAGGTGGGAAAGGACGCAGGCTGGTGTTTGTCGCATTTAGGAGGGGATATTACCGTCAGAATTTAAATGTATGTCAGTTTTCAAATTCATTTATGAATCCATCGCTTTCAATAAATGTTTGTTATATCATATATTGTGTGGAAAATATATTCAAAATTAATAAAAGACGAATTTCAGTAACATTTTTGTCGACTATGACAGTTATTGTCGCATATGTGGTGGGGGGGTCTCTGGCTTCACTGGCCTTGGAATACACTCCCTCCTTAATTCTTCCTACCTCCATGCGCTAGCTCCACTGTTGTAAAACGGACAGTACATGACAAGCTCTGCCTTCTCGCGCAGCTCAGGGCTCTAGATATCTGAATAAGTATATCTCTAACAATTTCAATTATTTATCGGGTATCCATGCAGAGCTGATCAAATCTTTTATTTCAAATAGTATTATTATTTTTAAAGATAGTAACTCAAAATAATAAATTAATGTAAATAAGTGTATAAATGCTTCATCATTACGATCTTATTCACGTTAGATTTATATTTTGAGCAATATAGATAGAATCGTAAAATTCTGGTGCTATTGAAACCTTTCATCATATAACTTACGTACTAGATTGAATATACTTTCAACTATTCGAACTAAGATAGATAGAAATATTTTGTAACCGAAGTCACTGCACCAATCATCGTCGCTAAATTAATATTTTTTTATTTTGATTTGCCGTATGTCATTTTTATATTCCAGACAATTATTGGTTAAAAGTTTCGTCACTTTGAATTTGGTTCCAAGGACGGTTATTTTTGTCTAATTACATTGTTAACTATTTCTATCTTTCTCAATAGTATTGGTTGACAACGTTTGCATGTTATTATATAGAGTTTCTTTCATCTAGCACGTTAGCTATATGATCTAAGATTGCAACATTATAACTGTGACAAGTGTACCGCCTTGAGAGAATAATGATTTCTTTCTTTTAGAGCAATAAAACAATAAGCCTTATGAACAATGTCAGATTCAATAAAGTGTATAGTGAAGAGGTTGCTATGCTTGTAAGTAGGTTTATTACTACATTTCAACTTGCAATTATCTATGGAAATGAGATCAAAATAAAGTTTCGTCTCTGTTGTTTCCAATCTGGTGCCTGTGATATTTGTTGTTATCGTTCCTTTGAGATATGCCACTTTGCTGTGTTCTTATAATTCAGGACTGTAAGCATATCACCCTTCTGGGTTTTCCTTATTGTTCTGAAGGCTGGTTTATAATGGTGACTTCTTCTGTGTTCTGTTAACATGCGCTATAGTATTTCTATGTTACGGTTTATATGACACCTTTCCACTCACAACCTACCGCTGGCTCGAAACCTCTAGCACTGCTTCTTGGAAACCTGAAAATTGTGGTTAAGCAATGTCTACATATTTTACAGATATCCTATAAGTTTTTATCGTAAATGAAAGCTTGAATTTCTTTTTTTCAGAGTTCGACTCATTTACTCCGTCTAGAACATCAAAGAGTTCGTTTCTCTGTGTATGAAATGTTCGCGGTAGACAATACTACAGTGTATGCTGTAAGTAATATAAAAAATATGAAATATAAAAAATAATTAACATTAGTTGTTGTCGTTAAAATTATCCGCGCCGTTATTTGGATATCCGTGTTTCTTTAGTAAAAAGAAAAAAAATTCAGAACTCATAAAAATATAGTTATTTATGTTACAAGGACGAAAAATGCAAGTTCTCGTACGACTATGGAAAATTGCCGAACTCGGCTTTGCCTCGTTCGGCAACCTTAGGAGTACGAGAGCTTTTTCGTCCGTGTATCATACACTATTTTTTATTCGATTGTAAGTGAGAACTTAAAATAACTAGAATATTAATATTTTATTATAAATTATTGAAGATTAAACGAACTTACTTGTAAGTGAAGTTCAATCGAAATTATATGAGAGCCTAGTTCGAAGTAATTACAACTATGTAGTACGCTTTGCCGGTACGATTATGTCACAATGTTTAGTAAAAACAAAAACGTAATGTGTTACGTCCCCCTAGATTCCTCTGTCTCCGATCTCCGTGATAATATTTAATCATTTCGTTTAGAGCTGAAAGAAAATTTCTGCTATTTTCATATGGGGTTGGGAAATGGGTGGGAGGTTGTAATTACTTCGAACGAGGCTCTCATATAATTTCGATTGAACTTCACTTACAGGTAAGTTCGTTTAATCTTCAATTATATTTCGAGCCTCGTTCTCGTAATTACAACTATGTAGATGTTTAGATTTATGAAAAAGCTGAAATTTTGTTGCTATATTTTTCCCTAAAACCAACCACATACTTAATAACAAATCAGCATTGTTATAGTTATCCATTTAGGGTTGTAACCCCGAAATTTTCCTTATAATAATTAGACACTTGTCTATTATAACACTTTGCAATATCTGGAAATTCCTCGAGCAGCCAGCTGTGTTTCTTATTACTTACATCCAAACTAATTCCTCTTACACCCTGCTAATGTTGACGCATGTCTTGTACTATGCGCTGAAACCTGCTTTATATTAATTCCACATCTATCTTAAACTGTTTTAATTCATCTAGAAAAAGTTTGTGCACATACAGCTGTATGTGGTTTATTCCAGGAAATAAAACCATTTATTGGTATGCTGCACTAATTTGGTTTTCTCTAAATAAAGGTTTAGTACTAGCCACACGTAAATTAGGTTTTTCTAAGAAAATCTAGAAAAAATTGATTTCGGCTTGGTCCTAAGGTTTCAATGAAAGAATTTATCTCAATTTCAATGCCGGTCTGTGTTTGATGAATATTATTTATCTCAATTTCTGCTAAAATTTGAACTCTATGCACTAAAACTAGTGCAACTAAGGTACTTAATCTTTTTGTTAGATTTTTTAATGATAATTTATCTCAATGACTTTCAGTTGCTAATTTGTCTAAAACCTACAATATTAGTATTCCATATTTTACTGAATCTTTGGAAATAATGGTTTCAATCTGCATATTCCCTTAAAAATCTCTTTATAAAAGTGCTATTTGTTAATAGGCCCCCAGAATATAGGAAATTGCCGACCGTGCTGAAGTGGGATTGCCGTAAACCGCACCTTGTATAAATTGAAATACTAAAATATCAAAAAATCAAAATGTGACTCAAGTATGATAGCTGTAGATTTCCCCTTTCACCGAAACCTTGAATAATAAAAAATATACATTTTTACCCAATTTATTGGACTTTTGTCCGTCCGCTCCTGGTGTAGATGCATGGAGCGTGCTCTCCGGCATGCAGCGCAGGAGCTCAAAATCCAGGGTGCGCTTGGGCCCGTTTATCTCGGAAAACGGCCAAATTTTAGAGAAAATTCATAAGGACCATTTGTTGTAAATAATTAACTGATCTTCATTTTTCTCTAAACAAAAAATTCTCTAAATGCTATATTTTAGCAGATATTGGCGGAAAAACGATCTTTGGAACCTTTGGGGCTCTTTCTCCCCCATACAAGAACATTTTTACAGAACTTTTTCTTATTTTAAATTACCTGTCAATCCCGACAAATTAATATAAAAATTACATTGGTGAGCGATTTTGTTAAGGTTGGACCCTTCATTTACTGGACTATAAGTTATTTTCTGTCGTCATAAACAACTCATATCCGTGACTATCACAGAAAAAAAAAATTTTAGTTTATAAAAACCCCCTGATATTGTTTTAGCGTTGCGCCCGATAAAAATGATATTAAAATATCAACCGTGGCTGGCGAATAATTTAGAGTTTTGGTTTCGAACGCTTCCCACGCAATCTTCCTGCTAATAAGGATAGATTGGTTGCAAGTGGGTGAACTTATGTTCAATATACTAAAATTCCCTCTGCTTAATCTTCTATAATTTTTTGTGAGACCTTTAAAATCATAGCAAACGGTGGAAACGCATAATTATATTTTTCTATGATATAGTGAGTGCAGCAACAATTAAACAATAAGGATCTCTATGCCATGAACAGAACTTTTCACATTTATTTTCTTTTGGATGGTATATACGAGGCGTAAAGCCAAATATTTTTCTGTTCGCACAATTTTGCTAAATTATGTAATTTGTTAAGTTGTGCTCCACTCATTTTATTAACATATGAGATCGCTGTTGTATTGTCTATTCTCAACCAGCTTTCGCAATTTACTTTAACTCTTGCAAATCAGCGAAGGTCTATAAAATTGCCAGTAAATACAAATAGGTCATAATATGTTCTTTTCTTTAAGCACGATTCCAAAGACCCTGTGCAGTTTGACCTGCACAAAATATACCCGAACCATGCTTCGAAGTATCAGGAAAAATTATTAAATTCAAATCGAATTTGAAATGTCTTATACGATTTTTAGAACTTATTATTTATCGACCATTTAAATTTGTGTTTTTATCGGGTAAAAACATAATTTTATCCAAATCGCCGTTACTTTTAGACAGAGCTATGTTTTTATCTGTCTCCAACTGCTTTTGTGTAAAGCCAGCTGTACGAAAGAACTGATTGAAATTAATTTCTTTCCCAACAAAGATTTTATTTTGTTAATTAACATAATTTTCTTATGTTCTGGTAATTACAACAAGTAATTACTAGAGTTTATAATAACTCTAAATATAATATTTAGTACTAGGTGTTGAACTACTTTTTTCAAATATTTAGTACAACCCATGGTATTGAAAGCGATCAATCTTTCGCAAATTAGATAAACAATGTTCAAATGGATTGACGAAATACAAAAAATCATCTAAATAAAAGTTGTAGAACTCTTTGCTATCTTAAGCTCTGTACTACTATCCTCATAATTTTTGTAAAATGAAAAGGACTTGTACAAGTCCAACGGCAAACCAGTGAACTGATACAGTTTGTTATTGTAAGAAAAACTCAATATTTGCTGCTACTTTTAGCTACTGGACAATTTAAAAATTATATACATCCTTTAGATCCCAGTGGGCATCTAAATGAACAGGGACTAAGTAATTTAGTCGCATTTCTGGTGTTCTCCATTTTCAACAGTTGGTGAAAATAATTTATTGAATTCTGTATAGCAATATGTAACTGTGTTGAGTTATTTTTAGTTACCTTTGGCACAATTTTTGCCTTGGCTGACTATAGAAAAGCAATTCGTAACCCTTAATGCAGCTCAACTACATAGGTATCCTTTGTAAACGATTTCCATATTTGTTAGAAACTTTAAGACGACCAGCACTTACCTCTGGAATTAATATTGCTGTGTTGTCGTCGTTAAGACTGCATGTTTACAGGTGACCTGCGTTAAGTTTTCGCTGAAGTCCTGAACCTTGTTTGTATCGCTGCAGCTCGGTTGTGAGTCTGCGAGACTACAACTCGATTTTTGGGCCTATGCTGTAGCACCTCGAGCGCCCATCTGCACCTGTGTAGCCCTGAGGTGGTGAGTGTTTCAGGTTATAATACTTAACCCACTCCTCCTCTGACAAAATATTGGATAGAGTTTTTCCAATTACAGTTATTGCAGTCCCTAACTGGATCTGCGAGTCAAGAAAAAGATTGTCTCTTTTTAGACTAATCTGGCAAAAAAGCTTTTATTTCGGGGTTCAGTTTTGGTGCGGTAAAGGAGGAAACTTCGCTAGACGCGTATTTTGTTAAGCTATAATTTTTTAGTCTCCTTTCCGACATCTGTACTGATCCAGTTATTCTATTGTTTTTCAACATATGGATGCAGATTTACCATTTCTCGATTTTTGAGATTGGATACTTCCCCAGTAAATCCGCAGTTCTTTCAACTAGGAACTCTTGCGTGTTTGATGCATGAAGAGTGGTTCGATTTCGAATTTGTTAATGGGTAATTATTTCGGAGATACGATAATCTCCGATGCTAATTAGTCTGATAAGGCTAGTAATTTACTACTCGAATGACTAATTGTATATTTTTCTTCTTTTAAGAAGTTTGAAATTATTTACTTTTAGGATAAGTAATATGCATAATGTTTTAATTTTTATAAAATTTAAATCAATAAGATCTATTTATGTAACTGCTTCACTGCCTGCGTGAATTTCGGTTGCTAAAGTCCGAATTAAGTTATGTAATTGCAGATGTTTCACCTCTTGTGTGAACTCGTACTGCTAATTAAGAAGTCAAATAAAACACTGTAAACTAAGACTTCGAAGTACTTATAAGGGTTCTTGCCCCTCTAATTAAGAAGTCAAATAAAACACTGTAAACTAAGACTTCGAAGTACTTATAAGGGGTCTTGCCCCTCTAGGAAATATACCGATCCACTTATAAAAACAAAAAACATATGCAAAAACCGCATCACCCTCAATTTAAGTTATAGTTATAATTGTTTAAAAAACTTTCGGACTTGTAATAAAGGCAATAATCTACTATAAGTAGTATTTTGTACAGTGATCAATGTGATCTTGTGTGAACTCGTACTGCTAATTAAGAAATCAATTAAAACACTGTAAACTAAGACTTCGAAATACTTATAAGGGTTCTTGCCCCTCTAAGAAATATACCGATCCAATATTATAAAAACATAAACATATGCAAAAACCGCTGATAAACATTTTGAAAAAACAAGTTTGAAAATCATGACCACCACCGGTAATAAATTACCTTGTTTAATTTCTAAAATTTGCTCTGAAGAAGAAGAATTTGAATTTGCCGACGACTGCGCTATTTTCCTTTCGAGTTTCCATTATTCCTCAACCGCGAGTCTCTATCCTATCTCTTCTTTTTCCAATATTCTTAAATAATTGCAGAACACTGTACACTAACTTTATAACATTTAATTAATCGGAGCCGATGTGACCACAACCGCACAAGAAAGCGTAATGATTAAATATTATCACGGAGATCGGAGACAGAGGAATCTAGGGGGACGTAACACATTACGTTTTTGTTTTTACTAAACATTGTGACATAATCGTACCGACAAAGCGTACTACATAGTTGTAATTACGAGAACGAGGCTCGAAATATAATTCTAAATTTTTGTTTAGTTTGCTAATTGTAGTTATCTGCGAAACAGACAAATGAAACAAAAAATTATTCGACTGTGTCAGTTTGCTTAAAAAAACGCGTTTGCGTACGAAAAGTACTTCTCGGCCTAAGACGAAAAGTGGGTCACCTAGCAACGGCACAAATATTAATACTCTACCTAAAAGGTTAGCTTTTCGTCCGAATATCTTAACCAAAAAACGTCACTTTTTGACATAATCGCATAAAAAATAATTTATCTAATTTATTTAGTACTTACGGATTCTTCCCACGGTTAAAGAATAATTAGAGTAGCCAACATGATCTCTTCTAGCGGTCAGAATGTGTAAAGGCGCTAAGTGTCTGGGCTGTGCTGTATCAGGTGGTACTACAGGATGTTTCATAACTTAAGTAACGTTAATGGTATATGTTGTTTGATATACTGATTACGAATCTAAAAGAATTTTTTAAATTCGAAAAATTAAGGGTTGTTTACCTAAAACATTTTTTGTAGTACTGCACTGGATTCGCTTTCCTATTAAACACAAACAATGAAATAATTACATTACCTGAAGAAGACTGAATTACAGTCGAAACGTCGATGTTTTATTGGATTTTTAAATAAATGACTGCTTCTCAGGGGTATACCATAAGAGATGATAAATTTTTGAGAATTGTTTTGTCGTTTCCACGGCAACTTATTTCTAACAATTTCACGACACAAAACATCATCTATCAATTTCCCGAAACGAAGTTGAGGGGAATTGTCAGATGATGTTTTGTGGAGTGAAATTGCAATAAGTTGCAGTGGAATAGACAAAAATTCTCTCAAAAAATTATTATCTCGAATGGTATTTAGGAAGAATATTTTTCTTGTTATAAATACTACCAAAACGACTCATTTTGCTAAACATTTTTAACGTTTCATGTGACAAATTAATTAATTTTTTGTTACTAACGTAACAAAATAAAATCTAATCTACAAAATTATGTTGTCAGATACATCATTTTACATTTTCAATTCTATTGGTTGCAATACGTCATTTGACGTCATCATTACGCAATATGATTGGTTAAACCATCTGTCAAAAAATATTCAAACAAATCCTCTTTTTATTCAACATCCAGTAGAGAACTCAATAATTGAATTAAATTATTTTTTTAAATAACACAGGAGCTTAATAGTGCCAGGTTTACTCTACTATTTTAAAAAATCATGAATTTTGTTACTTGAAGTGTGCGACGACAAAAAGGAATTTTGTAAAATCTAATAACTAATAAAGTAAGGCGCATTTAAACGATAAAATCAAATGGAATTTAATGGCGGAGTGCAAAAATATAAACTTTTAATTCTTGTTAAGATTTTTCAACAACGTAATTCGAACATTTTGGTCACCGGTTTCCCCCTTAAATAGAAACAAATTATGCATTTTTGTCGTGTATTCATGTCTGTTAGTTTATGTCGAAATTTGTACAAAACATAGTGTACAACGTACAAGGTAGAATTACAAAAATATATTTGGATAACAAAAAAATGGCAAATGTAATTTTTCCTAAATCAAATTATAAACTGAGCTATAAAAGATTGTGCGGTAAGAATCCTATGTGTTAATCTTCTTAAAAGTAGCCCATCTCCAAGTTTTAACAGGTGCAAGGGTAGGTGCAACTATAAATACATATGTGCAATGGGCTCTTCCACCATAGTAAAGATTTAATAAAGCTGTGTTAAAAACTTGAAAAACATATCAATATCAAATAATAACTGTAAATAAAAAATTTTGTTTATAAAGTTATTTAATCATGAGATACAAGATACAAGCGCTTTAAATATTTTGTGACGTCACATTACGTCCCAAGTGCGATCTATTCTTATTGGTTATACAAAAATAGACAAACCAATGAAATACAGATACTGCGCCAGAACCATTCGCAAGCATTTGGATCAGATGTTTATTAACTTTGAACTGTCAACTACGTTTGAATCCGTTTTCATCTCAAACTTTTTAAGCTATGGCTTATGGTACGAAAATTATCTTAATAAAACTAAAAATAAAATATAGTTTTATGTATTTTATGGTATTTATTACTCTAAAAAGTTACTTATATCATGGAATTATATACTGTTTTAAATTTAAAATTATTTTGGACTACTAGTAGTACTTGGGACGTTACCATGACGTCACAAGCGAAATTTTAAACTTTAAAAATTCATATCTCTCTTAATACAGAACAGTTTCAAGCCGCATTTTAACAGATCGTCATATTTTAGAATGAAGCTTCATTTAAAAAATTTAAAAAATATGGTGGAAGAGCCCATTATCTGATATTTGTGTTTTTAGATATTTGCTGGAATTACTACTTATCTCGTGATATTGGTACAATTCAAAGCCAGTAAGTCAGATCCAATTACTGCTCCTGACGGTGCTTTCGAAAGTGTTGGTTACAATTATGACTATAATTCCAATGTTAATGTTACGTATTGTGATTACGATGCTTAGCATCACAGCATTTAATTTATTTGAGAGGGTTTGCTAACTTCTGCACACTCCGTGACTGCCTATTTCAATTACTTCTGAATAAGGTAATAGAAACTAATGTTTGATTTTAAATGTGCTCAACATCATAATCTCTTTTTTTTTCGCTAGGTAATCAGCTATTATTGTGTGTACTCATGTTTTGCAATTCTAACGACTGACAGAGCAGGACAAGATTTGAATTAGGGGTGGGCGATATAGAAAAAAATATGGAAAATATCGATATTGGAAAAATTATCGATATATTCGACATATTGAAAATTCGATAGGTATATCGAATTATCGATATTGGCATTTAAAATGCTATTTTTTGACAGCTGATAATCTATGAAATGTCACTTTTAGTGCATACGCACTTAAAATTATTTTTTCAATACCTGCACCGAAAACGCTACCTTCCGTCCCTATTACTATAGTAACAGGGACGAAAGTGAGGTATTCCTGACCAGTCAGCACCTTACCTAGAGAGGAAAAGTACTTTTCCTCCCGCTTTATGCGGATTCCAATTGACTTTATAATAATAATAATATATTGCCAATAAAAGAAGTTGTACAAAACAACGTATGAAAGGTAATGACGATAATTACATAAAACAATAATGATAGTATTAATAAAATAAAATGATTACAAAGCATTAATAATTTTGAAAACATCATATTATAATTATTAAAATATAGGTAACATACTTAATTAATTAGAATTAGAATTACAAACATTAAGAAAAGTTAAGACAGAAGTTATCATTTGCGCAAACAATTAAATAATCATTAAAATTATAATATTCTTTCTGTATAAGTATTTGTTTAATCAAAGGTAGCATTTTGTTTACATTCAAATTTTTATAATGAGCTGGTAATGCATTACCTCGGCATTACCTATAACATATTATACTTGTATAATAATAACCTTTTTCAAAGCCAGTAGTGTTGTGGTGTGGAATTTCTAAAATTTTGTTGGAACTTAGTGTGGAGTAATTAGAGCCAGAGATAAATTTATAAGTAAGCGCCAAGATTGGTTAACACATGTTTAAATTTTTACGAGAAATTTCGAGACGAGACGAGATTCGAGAAATTCTCATCTCGTCTGCATCACTAGTTCGAAATTTGGTGAAATTCGGTTTTATGTTTTGAAGCTTGTTTTATGGCAATGTGTACTGTTCATCATACTGAAATTTAGTGCACTCGAATTTTAATTCAGAGAAAAGTATTCAAGCACAAAATTTCCCTAGTAAATTTAGGATTTGTTCTGTTAATTGAGAAAATATATACCTATTTATTTTATCGTACAAACATGGAAATTTGGCAATTATATCTACAAAATTTTCTTTTGTTTTTATTTTTCTTTATCACGTTTTCATCAACAAAAACAGACTGACACTCTGTGCTGACACTGACAAGACAAACAGACAACAAACAAATTTCGAACTGTGAAGTCAAATTAATTTCTTAAAATTTCAGTGATACGAATTACGCCAAATTTCGAACTGTGAACGCAGCTTAACGATTTGTTTTGTTTTACTTATGATTGAAGATCACTTATTAAATAATGTATATTTTATTGGTTATTCATGCTTAATATGTAATTATTGTAATTTCCTTATCCGGAATAGATATTTATTTAATAGCTAAATTGCTTTATTTTAATAACGTTATAACCTACCAACCATATAAGTACATAATTGAAATGTCGATGCTATATTATTCTGAACACAACTGATTTTCTATAATGTTTATCTAATTTGTAGTTTGATGTTTGTCCCATTGGTTTCTCTTTGTAATTTTTTAAATTGTAATAAATCAAGTTTAGTAAATATAAACTGTTAATATCTTAATCCTTTTATTACTGTTTTGAAACTAAAAACTACGTATTTCTCCGATCTGTGTAATTATTTATTTGTTTTAATATATTTTAGCCATGCCCATTTCGATATACCCATACGGAACTAATTACATGGAAAACACTAAAATGAAAAAATTATTATTTAATAAATATACATAGGCGTACGCGTAGCTTATATGGGGGCAGAGATCAACTTCTTTCAACTGAAAAATGCGTCCACAATTTAAGGCAGTACAAAAATAAAACTAATATAAATATTTTAATCTAAAATAAACTTAAATCAATTAGTTATGTATGATAATAACTATGCAATATATTTTAACAAAACGTATTTGTAGTAATACATGAACTTCTTACCAATAATTCACACTTTGATTTACTATTTCCCTTTTCTGCCATTCCGAATAATTTTACTTTTATTAAAGAAGATGCTAATTTTTGTACTATAGTTTTAATGTTCCTTCTAATTTTCTACCTAGTTTTAACATAAAGATGATTTTTTACAATGTTCGATCCTCAAAAGTGTTAATCTGCTTATGAAAAACATAGAGATTATAGTTTGAAAGAAATATATCTACAATGTTCTAATCCTACTAGGAACAGTTACTGAACCATTAAATATAGAGCCCTTTGAAAGTGTTACGATGTTACGAACATAGGTTCATTCGATTGTGTCTTTCGCTTCGAACGAATTACATGTCCTAGCGTTTGTGTTTTGTGTCCTGCGATATTAATAAAAGTCAGTGAAGGTATTAACTTCCAGAATAAAAAACGAAAATCAAAAGAATGAATGTTAATCTGGTAAGGCACAGTTTATCTATGCCGAAACAGGAAAAATGTAAAATTATTATCTGTTAATTTTAATAAAATTAGTAGTGTGTTGTATGGAATTAATAGTTACTTTTTTTTGTTTGGTCCACAAAATTAAAC
Organism: Agonum fuliginosum; assembly: GCA_947534325.1. NCBI lineage: Eukaryota > Metazoa > Arthropoda > Insecta > Coleoptera > Carabidae > Agonum > Agonum fuliginosum. The sequence goes on along the minus strand of OX384047.1, from coordinate 10,843,708 downwards.
AATCTTGTTAATTAAGTGACATTTTAAATTATTTAAAATTGATATCTCTTTTACTTTAATAAAAAATTTCAATCGCTCTTTGCGCAGTGTCACTGATACTCTTATATTTTTATGGATTCAAAAATACATAAATTTGATAATTAATGTGGGGCCTATTACCAAGAGTCTTGTCGAGACTCAAGACCAAGACGAGACCCAAGTTGTCGAGACTAACTCAAGACCAATATCAAGTCTCGTTTTGTCTCGTCTTGTCTCGTCTTGTCTCGTCTTGTGGCAACACTAAAACAAATATTGGTTTACACGTACACGGACATCAAACTCCCTATATGAGTGCAATAAAGCATAATATAAATCTTAAATAAATGATATAAATTTAACAAATCTATTCATAATTTAAATATTTGTTTGTATGACATTAATTATAAAAAATTTAAAATGGTTACCGTTACCTACCACACCAACTTGTTACATGCTTTACAGTCGTTCTAGTAATGGTCGAAATGTTATATAAGATTATATAAATACGCTCCGAACAAAATCTAATACATTCCATATCTCAACAATGTCGCTCTATGAACAAAATCTCATAAAAAATACTAGAATCATGAATTTAATGTTGTATACCATCGGTGGCTTACAAAATCCATCCGGGAAATATAATGTGATTCACATGTACCTCGCTGTAGGATTTAATTTTCGTAATACTATTCTGTCAATTTATAGTATGGCACAGGCTTTTCCAGATCATATGGAAGAAATGGTATTGCATATCATACCTCTACTGGTTGCAGGATTGGCTACACTGAAGCTTCTTAATTTTACTGTAAGTTTTTCAAACAATAAATAAAACTAGGTTAGGTATGTAAAGGTAAACTGTCTTATTTTAGATTTATTTATTTTATTTATATAATAAGTGGTGGTAGTACTGGATGTCAAACATGTTTAAAACAACAATTCAAAAATCTGTATTTTTTTCAACTTTTAATTAAGGCCGGAATATAGCTGTCTACGATTTCGTCGAGAAAAAGGAGAGATATTATACAGATTTAATGTAAAGGCAGGAATAAAAAGTGGGATCGTATTTGTATTATATTGTATTTATAAGACAAAAGAAATAATCAAACGCATTATTTATATATTGTATAACATTTTACCTACAGTGTGACGCATGAATTTTAATACATTTTGTTTTTAAGTGCCCTAAATTAAACATGTAAAAGTAGTATTTTTTTCTCTGTATTCGGCATTTTTAAAAAATAATACTATGGCAAAATTTGGTAAAATCGACGCGTCGCACTTTAGAATGAATATTAAATATTGTCGTAAAAAAATTCCAATGTTCTTACATTAGTATTAGATTCAATATTTTACAAACCGTAGGGCACTGTTTTTCCTCTTTATATACAGCTACATTTCCGCCTTAAATTTATTAATTAAAACCATTCGGTATTTACAGAGTATAAAAATGTTTATAAAAATAATTGAGAATTTTTTTTTATTAATATACATAATGCCATATTCATACGTAGAGTTTTTACTACAAAGTTTCTTGAAAACAAACCAAGTGCTAGAAGCTATCACGGGCAGGAAGTATGCGTCTTTATGGCCAACGTAGATGGCTCTGGTTAGGGGTTTGAAATTTAAACTTAATGTTTTGACGTTTAGAATAACGGTTAAGGTTGGTTCAGGTCACAGAACATAACCACAACCACAAACGTTTTGTTGAAGGTTTTAATCACTTTTTAAAGGTACGTGTAATGTAATAAATTTATATTGGGAATAGTACCGACGAATACTTAATATTTAGGAAATGCACATATCCTACAACTGCCAGCCCATGAAAATATGCAAATTCAAATAGGTTATCGCTTTTTCGTTTGTTTCTTACCAGTTTTAAAGGTAATAACTTGAAATCAAGATTTTATATTGTTTATAATACGAATTTTTTATATTTAGGAATGGTACACATCATACGTCTGCCTGTTCATACAAATACGCACAGTAAAAAATTTGTTGTTGTTTCTGATCAGTTTTAAAGGTAATGACTTGAACAAATGATTTTATAATGTGAAAAATACTCATAAGTTTTTGTGTTTAGGAATGTCAGAAATCATTAAAGAACTACCAGCCCATATGCCATGAAACAGAACTAAAATATAAGTTTATTTAATGATATTCGTTTAAATATTTTTATTAAATTTATTTTTTTGACATAATGTCTTTTTTATACTTGTTGTATTTTTTTTCAAAGTGTTTTGTTTGTTTGGAAATCATTGTGATATTGTCAATAGTAATAGTATATCAAGGGATCATTATTTTGCTGGTAAAATTTATTTCAAAAGATTGTTGCTTGGTAACATTTCGAGACAAATGACATGATCAAAATCCCGAGCTGAAGGCGAGAGATTTTATCATTCAATTTGTCGAGGAATGTTACCTATAAGTACTGTAAGTATAAGTAATGTTACCTGCAAAATAATGAGACCCGAGATATATTTTGTTAGACTATTTCCCAAATAAACAGACATAAAATATGAACTAATAAATTTACGTTGGACTGTCCTAATATTGTTATTGTTAAATGTTTTCTAATGCCGGAGTAAGCAAAATTTGACCCTGCTGCAGACCGATTAGAATAATTATTCGTGGTTTTTCGTGTTTTTAAATAAAGACTAATTTTTTGTGCCGAAACTGTTGTTTATTTTTACATTTAATTTTTTTACTAACCTTTAAGTGTCAAAATTTTAAATTTTTGTTTCTTTCGTTTCACAAGTTCATTAATAATTGGTTCCAAACTAAGGTTTTTGACGTAACTGTATTTTTTAGCGTTATATTTGATATATTTTTATTTCATCGTAAGAAGTTGTCGCAAAAAGGTTCATTTGACACTTTTAATTTCAATCAAAAACAATACAAAATCAATAAAATTGTCATACATGGCCATGTAACGGGTAAATTGTCAGTAATAATATAACAAGAGAGTGAGAATAAATTGAAAATAATTTGACAGATCTTTCGAAAACTTGTTGCCAGGCAATAGTCACGAGCGCCCGTAGGGCTCGAGTGGCTATTGCCACATGGCAACAAGTTTGAGAAAGAATCTGGAGAATTATGATCTAATTTATCGAACTCTCGAGTTATATTTAATTAGATTATTTTTTGACTGACAAATTTAATTCAAAAATAGGAACCAAAAAACAGTCGTTTTCTCCTATTTTGATGCTCAATAAATCCGATAGATGTCTCTTAATGCTCCGATTACGATTTTCATTTCAGTCAAATAAAGAAAAAAATGTTACAAGAACATACATAATTATGAACATGATTACCAAAGTAGGTGAACATTACAAACAAAACATAATTAACAAAATTATGTACCTACCTATTTAAATTAGTACAATGAAAAACGCAGTAATTGAATATATTTCGAGCTTCACTGTTTACTGTCAACTTGTACATAGGCGTCGTTAGGATATTTCCTAGGGGGGGGGGGGGGGGAATATTTTTTGGACCAGTAATGTAAGTCTATAAAAAAATAATTTGGCAGGGAGAAAGGAAAAAGCGCCGCAGGCGAAAATTTTTTGAGTTCAAGGTCAAAGGCTGCTTCATTAAAAGTTAAGTTATACATACATTTGAAATTACATCTTAATTTACCCTCTATCAAGTACAAAAAATTAAAATAAATAATACATTTTAAAAAAATAATGAAATAAATGTTTTATTTTAGCATTTAGATAAGTACGTAGGCAAAAAAATATATAAATATACTAGTTCGCTGGGGGGAGGTGGTTTAATCCCTAAACCTCCCTTGTTTCGCCAATGATGAGAACTATAAATTTCTGATATCCAGTACATACATTAAAGATTCAGAATAAACCTTCAATACAGTTTCTTGCAAATCTCTATACCTATATTTAATAAGAAATAATAAATTTAGCAAGAAAAGCATATCAAAGCTCGCTGCAACCCAGGTTGCTCATTGCTGCTTCATTTCGATTTTCGAGGAAAATACTACCCTCCCATTAAACTCATTTTCTGAGTACAGGAGCATTATTCTTGAAAAGATTCGCGTATTTCGTACATTGAAATTTCTAAAAAAAAATCCAAATGTCTTTTTTATCATATAGGTATGAAATTTGAGTTTCTGTGTCATTATCTAGGGGGGGGCAAGCGCCCCCCCTTGCCCCCCCCCTGACGACGCCCATGAACTTGTATTACTTGTTAGGTTAAGTACTTTCTTTTCTCTTAAATTATTTACTATAGATGAATGATTTTCTTGATTAAATTGTAATTATGGTTTTATTGAACTGGCAGAATTGTGATTTGTGAACAGTGATTTTAATCAGCTCTTGTTCGCCTACACCAACCTTTGATAGGTTAGTTTCTGCACTTGATCTGACAGAATGATTTGTGAGTTTTTTATTTATTGTATTGTATCTAAACCAACTTTATTTGCAGATTTGTAATATTCGGAGTCAATCATTAACTCATAAAAGGAATGCGTTGGAAAGTAAATTTATATTTGACATTTGCGAAACAAACAAAAGCGACTAATCATTATTCCCGGGAATAATCACAACAGCATTATTCCCACTATAACAATACCAGGATTGGTTAAAAGGCGCACACGTGACAAAGAATAAAACATTTCATTGGTTATAAGAAACGTCAAAAAATAATCACTTGAACAATCCCTAGGGCATTTTTTCAATTTTTGCCGATATATTTTGTACGTCATTGGTCAGAATTTAAAAAATTTAAGCAAATGATTGGTTTAATTAATATGTGGGAAATAGTCATTATTATTATTATTATTTACACTTAGAGAAAAGAACTACACTTTTTTGTGATATATATATATATATATATATATATATATATATATATATATATATATATATATATATATATATATATATGTTAATTTGATTCACAAATGTTTACATTATAAATAGGTTTCAAATAAGATGGATTAGAATAATTTTTTTATTACTTTGTTTATTTTTACAATTTTAGTTATTTTTTGTTTGTCTTATGTATAAAAATCTGATGCAGTTTGTTTTGTTATTTGATTTTATTGTGCAATATTAATAAATATTTTTTGTCAATAATGTGTTTTGTATTAAAAAATGCCAAATATTACTATTTAAACTGCGCGGTATATTCCTAGAAATAGAATTAGTTTGCCAGGGCAACATGGGAGGCAGCACTATCGTGTTTCCTTATCCCTACCATTGACCTTCGCTTCTAGTCTACTTTATTGTTCTGTGGAAGCTATCATAAAAAAACTGCCAATACCGGTCATACGGGGAAACCGTAAGGAAAACTAATTATTTCTTTAAAAAAATATATTAAAGCTATTGATCTTAAATAAAGGATGTAACCCAACCTGTGTAACAAAATTTATGAGTGTATAATAGGTATTGCACGCACTGATCATGAATCAAAATGAATTTTGTTGAAATTCGTAAAATTAACAGTAATTTGCAAAACAATATCATTTTGGGTACCACTGGTTGTCACATTTAAATACAAAAAAGTGAAACAATAGTTATGCAGTATTTATTAGCGTAATTACATTAATGTAGGTAATAATAATTTTACAAACAGGAAAAAATTAAATTTGTAGGTAGGTACTTACAGAGTGTCCCATTTTAGACCGGGAGCTAATGACAGCTGATGGTCTCCGATTTCATGCATGCTTTTTGGAGGATAGAATATTGACCGTATGATAACAAAGAAAAGCGGGTATTAAACCCTTGCACGCTTACTGGTCATATGGAAAATTGTATTTTTCTACTTGCACAAAATTTTTGTGTTTCTATCTGATTTAATAATGCATACCCTTTTAAAAAAAATCTGTTGTGGCCAGCACATAACCTCCCGCCTTAACACTGTAATATGTGAATTTGGTTTTTGTTAGGCTACTTTTTGTAATTTATTTTATAGTTCTTCAAGCAACGTACCGATTTCGATTGACATTGAAATCAAATTAGCTCTTTGTGGATACAATTTTTATTTTATTATTACCATATTACATTATATCCAGTTAATAATGAATCGATGATGCTTCTTGACTGGATACGTTTAATGAAAGGATAAAAACTTACTGGAATTGAGTCAGTTTTCTATTTATTAAATTTCGGTTACTATAGTTACTAAATTTCAAACCCAGTTATTAATATTTATACATTTCTTTACAAATGGTGCCACTAAAATTTCAGAAACTGTATATACGTCTGTTTTGCGTCTGTTCATCTGTCACATTGACATTTTTGTTTTAATTTTTTTTCCTATATTATAATTTACAAATCGTGGTAGGTAAAATTACACATTTTTGAAAAATAATTTTCATTTATTGGTAAGAGATATAGAAAAGATGTTAAATAAATATTGTAAGAGGTAATTTGTTCTTTCAAATGTCGCATGACAAATTGTAACTATCGCAGTATTTCCTATATTTTTTGCAAAAAATGTTAAAATGCTTCAAGAAAATACCATTTCCGGTTGGCAGATTTTTACCAAAATCTAATCAGCTCTTCATTAACATGTATAAATGTATAATGCAAAATGTTAGAATTTTATGTTCAATAGAATTTGAGATAATGAATCAGAACGAAAGACTATAGTAGGCGCACATACAGACAAACGGACACACACACACACACACACACACACACACACACACACACACACACACACACACACACACACACACACACACACACACAGACATCATCGTGAAAATAGTCAAAATAGGTTCTAAAGGTACTAAAACGTGCTTATTGACAAAAATCTCGACATCGAATTTTTTCACGATCCCTATACCTCTCTAGGCGAGAGGTAATAAACACATTTAAAGTCTTAAAAATTATAGGCATGCGATTCGCAGGATCCCAAAGGGCTCAAACGGTCACGTAATCTTGTAATAAATGATTTAATAACTAATATTTGTGTCATAAAATACCTATAACGAAATTTGCATGCAGTCCTCGTTGGTCCAAAGGTTGGAAAATTTCGAAAAAAATTTATGTAAGTGGAAATGCAATTTTCCATATGACCGGAAAACGTGCAAGAGTTTAATACCCGTTTTTCTATGTTGTCATAAGATCAATATGCTACCCACCAAAAGGCATGCTGTATGAAATCGGAGACCATCACATGTCATGAGCTCCCGGTCTATTTGCTTGGACCCATTATTTTTACCTCTCGCCCAGAGAGGTATAGGGATCGTGAAAAAATTCGATGTCGAGATTTATGTCAATAAGCACGTTTTAGCACCTTTAGAACCTATTTTGACTATTTTCACGAGGATGTCTGTGTGTGTGTGTGTGTGTGTGTGTGTGTGTGTGTGTGTGTGTGTGTGTGTGTGTGTGTGTGTGTGTGTGTGTGTGTGTGTGTGTGTGTGTGTGTGTGTGTGTGTGTGTGTGTGTGTGTGTGTGTGTGTGTGTGTGTGTGTGTGTGTGTGTGTGTGTGTGTGTGTGTGTGTGTGTGTGTGTGTGTGTGTGTGTGTGTGTGTGTGTGTGTGTGTGTGTGTGTGTGTGTGTGTGTGTGTGTGTGTGTGTGTGTGTGTGTGTGTGTGTGTGTGTGTGTGTGTGTGTGTGTGTGTGTGTGTGTGTGTGTGTGTGTGTGTGTGTGTGTGTGTGTGTGTGTGTGTGTGTGTGTGTGTGTGTGTGTGTGTGTGTGTGTGTGTGTGTGTGTGTGTGTGTGTGTGTGTGTGTGTGTGTGTGTGTGTGTGTGTGTGTGTGTGTGTGTGTGTGTGTGTGTGTGTGTGTGTGTGTGTGTGTGTGTGTGTGTGTGTGTGTGTGTGTGTGTGTGTGTGTGTGTGTGTGTGTGTGTGTGTGTGTGTGTGTGTGTGTGTGTGTGTGTGTGTGTGTGTGTGTGTGTGTGTGTGTGTGTGTGTGTGTGTGTGTGTGTGTGTGTGTGTGTGTGTGTGTGTGTGTGTGTGTGTGTGTGTGTGTGTGTGTGTGTGTGTGTGTGTGTGTGTGTGTGTGTGTGTGTGTGTGTGTGTGTGTGTGTGTGTGTGTGTGTGTGTGTGTGTGTGTGTGTGTGTGTGTGTGTGTGTGTGTGTGTGTGTGTGTGTGTGTGTGTGTGTGTGTGTGTGTGTGTGTGTGTGTGTGTGTGTGTGTGTGTGTGTGTGTGTGTGTGTGTGTGTGTGTGTGTGTGTGTGTGTGTGTGTGTGTGTGTGTGTGTGTGTGTGTGTGTGTGTGTGTGTGTGTGTGTGTGTGTGTGTGTGTGTGTGTGTGTGTGTGTGTGTGTGTGTGTGTGTGTGTGTGTGTGTGTGTGTGTGTGTGTGTGTGTGTGTGTGTGTGTGTGTGTGTGTGTGTGTGTGTGTGTGTGTGTGTGTGTGTGTGTGTGTGTGTGTGTGTGTGTGTGTGTGTGTGTGTGTGTGTGTGTGTGTGTGTGTGTGTGTGTGTGTGTGTGTGTGTGTGTGTGTGTGTGTGTGTGTGTGTGTGTGTGTGTGTGTGTGTGTGTGTGTGTGTGTGTGTGTGTGTGTGTGTGTGTGTGTGTGTGTGTGTGTGTGTGTGTGTGTGTGTGTGTGTGTGTGTGTGTGTGTGTGTGTGTGTGTGTGTGTGTGTGTGTGTGTGTGTGTGTGTGTGTGTGTGTGTGTGTGTGTGTGTGTGTGTGTGTGTGTGTGTGTGTGTGTGTGTGTGTGTGTGTGTGTGTGTGTGTGTGTGTGTGTGTGTGTGTGTGTGTGTGTGTGTGTGTGTGTGTGTGTGTGTGTGTGTGTGTGTGTGTGTGTGTGTGTGTGTGTGTGTGTGTGTGTGTGTGTGTGTGTGTGTGTGTGTGTGTGTATGGAAGTCTGTATGTGCGCCTACTATAATCTTTCGTATATATATATATATATATAATTCTAACAATTTGCATTATACATTTATATATGTTAATGAAGAGCTGATTAGATTTTGGTAAAAATCTGCCAACCGGAAATGGTATTTTCTTGAAGCATTTTAACATTTTTTGCAAAAAATATGCGAAATTTGAAAGAACAAATTACTTTTTACAATATTTATTTAACAACTTTTCTATATCTCTTACCAATAAATGAAAATTATTTTTCAAAAATGTGTAATTATACCTACCACGATTTGTAAATTATAATATAGGAAAAAAATTAAAAACAAAAATGAATGTCAATGTGACAGATGAACAGACGTATACACAGTTTCTGAAATTTTGGTGCCACCATTTGTAAAGAAATGTACAAATATTAAAAACTGGGTTTGAAATTATTTAGTAGCTATAGGAGGAGCCGAAATTTAATAAATAAAAAACTGACTCAATTCCAGTAAGTTTTTATCCTTCCATTAAACGTAAGTATCCAGTCAGGAAGCATCATCGATTCATTATTAACTGGATATAACGTAATAAGGTAATAATAAAATAAAAATTGTATCCACAAAGAGCTAATTTGATTTAAATGTCAATCGAAATCGGTACCTACGTTGCTTGAACTATAAAATAAATTACAAAAAGTAGCCTAACAAAAACCAAATTCACATATTACGGTGTCAAGGCGGGAGGTTATGTGCTGGCCACAACAGATTTTTAAATTTGCGAATATCAAAATTCCAATACTACACACACCCTTACATTTTGTTACACAGGTTGGGTTATATCCTGTATATTTAATAAAAATAATTTCATTCCCGGTATGAACGATATTGACATTGACATTTTGTCTTATGACACCTCCTAGTAATTGTTTTACTTTCAAGAAACTTTTTAGTGAAAACTTGCCTCATGTGAAAAAGGCATAATAGTTATTTGTGTATTAAGAGCGTAAAGTGACTCTTTGTTACTCGCGCACGGTAAATGCAGCGCGAGCCGAAGGCGAGAGCTGCAATAGTGCAAGTGGAACAAATACACTTTACGCTCGTAATACACACATAATTTATCTACGACTAAAATTATTTGTTATAATAATATTTTATTTTATGTAATCCAAAAGTACTTTATTGCGCGTTGTTATAGGAGACGCGCAATAAAATATTTTTTTGCTTGGTCCTCAGTAACAATCAACTTTACGTTGACAATTGAAAGCATAAATATAAACTTTTCATACTAGTCGTAGATAAAGAATATTAATAACATAATATTAAATAAAACCACACTTAATGCGCACTTGACTATGCTATGAACTATCCATTAACGTCTATTGTGAATAAAAGATACCGGAATCCTTCATAAATCATGTTTTTGTTTTGTTTACAATTTTTTTTAAAATGTTCTTTTCAACCCTAAGCTTTTCGACGCGAAGGTAATTATAAAAACCTTTCTTTATATTTTGTTTCTATATATATTTTACATGAAATTGTTAATGTACTAACCACTGCATTGTTGAAAAATATGTTACTAACTATGATTTAAATACATTTTTAGAGACACCGTAATGAATTTTCTTCTTTAATGAACATAATTAAAGATAATTTTTGGCGGGAGAATACAGAGAGTCCTCCTGAAGAACAAGAGATAATTCTGCAATACTCGCATTATGTTCATCTGTGTTGCTTGTTACAAAGTGCAATGACACTGGGTGCTGGAATGCTGTGGCTGTTTAAACCTCTCATAGAGATGTTCATATTCTCAAGAGTAAATTCAAATCAGCCTGTGAAAAACATATTACCTCTTAATTCTTGGTGGCCGTTCAATTTAGGTAAAGTAGAAAAAGCGTTCAAGGTCTACTCAAACTTCGTCCGCAGGTGTAATCTTTGTGTTTCGGCCCTCTAGACGTAAATTACTATTACGCTGCTGGGAAATACATTTTGCGTTGCTGTAAGAAAATGATATAAATGTCGAGAAAATGAAATGTTTATTTCTCAATTGAAATCTTCTATAGAAATAATTTATTTTTAACGGAAAAAAAGAGTAAATATACACTCGACAAAAGAAAAAATGCACCAAAAAATCCGAATTTTAAGATGGTCATAACTCGGTTGAATTTCGTCGAAAATAGATGAATCTTCAAGTTATGACAAGTTTGAAGCTTCCTCTTTAAGGTCATGCAAGTTAATCTGACGTCAAAGAATGTCAAGCTTTGACAATTTGTACCAGGTGCAAAAAAATCATGAACTCAATCCATTACTAAGTCGATAAAGTTCATTTTTCTTTTGTGGAAAAAATTGAGTACCTGCGATAATTTGGCGCGAAGTTATAAATTTTTGAAAAAAAATTCCATTTTTAGACCTTTCAACATTTATCGAAATTGTCTACAAATAGTTATTTGTGTATCAAGGCTGTAAAAGTGATCTTTTTTGGCCGAATCTGAAGTTTGCAGCCGAGACGTAGGCCGAGGCCAGCAATTCAGGTGAGGCTAAAAACACTTTTAAGCCGAGGTGCACACAACATTTTTTTGGTGGCTATCACAAAAATATATAATTTTATGTCAAAATAGTTTCTTAGTATCATAAATAATTTTATTTATATAATTTAGGCTAACTAAGTTGTAGGTAATTACTTCTAAATATATTTACCAATTAAAGTTAAATAAATTTGTTATTTAGCGACCGTAAAGTAAATGCGGCCGTGAAGTAAATGCGGCCGTAAAGTAGTCATTTTGACAGATATCAAAAACTGTGACACTTTACGGCAGTCAAAGGATACGTAAAACAACTATTTATGCAATAGCCACCTAAAAATGCAATTCATAACTTCGCGCAAAATCATCGGAAGTAGGTACTCAATTTTTTTCCGGAAAAGAAAATGAATGAACTTTATCGTCTTGGTAGTGGATTGAGTCTACGATTTTTTTGCACCCGGTACAAGTTGTCAAAATTTGACATTTTTTGACATCACGAACATTTTTTTTCTAAGGAGGGTGGCAGGAGGTGAAATGAACTTGGCGTCAGATAAACTTGCATGACCTTAAGAAGTAACGTCTACCCTAAAATTTTACAGCGTTACAGAGGTGTACGCCATCCACTTTACTTTAATTATACCAAATTGAATTATTATGATGTTTTTATACAGGTTGGTGGAAGTGAAATGCGAACATAGGGAAATATATGACAATTGAATTATCATGCTAGGCATCTTGATATGTGGAATACTGTCAATGTCAAAGTAGCTGTCATATTATTGAAATTATTTTTTACCCATGGAATAATTCCTTGGCCAGATAGGTCTCCGGACTTAGCTCT
>OX384047.1:10459068-10826568 GCA_947534325.1 Agonum fuliginosum | reverse complement strand
ATGGTTATGTACGAATAATTTTACCCTCCCTGATTTTATGGCATGCTATACATCTTTATTTTTCAGTAATGCAGTAAAGGAAAAGAGCAGAGGTAGAGCAAGCGGAGGTCTAGCAATATTTACTAAAAATAAAGCTAATATAAAGGCAACGTTAGTGGATGCTTCCAATTTATGGTTAATACTAGAACTTGATCATTTCCATAACAAATATGTTATAATGTTGATTTACTTGAAGCCTGATTTGCATATAAGCTGTATCGATCTAATCAAAGATAAATTGGCCTCAATTACAGTCTTGTATAAGTTACACCAAATTATTGTTTTAGGGGACTTTAATTCACACATCGGCGAACTTAATCAAATATCAGATGAAATTATTCATTCGCCAAATGTACAGGGGCCAAGACGGTCTATTCATCGTTCAACTAATTCGAGGGGGAAAAAACTCGTTGAGTGTATGGAGCTTTTAGGTTTTTATACTATTAACGGTAGGGCAACGGGAGATATTCCAGGGAAATATACATATATTAGTAAAAACGGAAATAGCACAATTGATTTAGCCTGGTTGAATATCAACGGTATTGAAAATGTTTCACTTTTTAATATTATTCCAACGCTTTCAAACTCTAATCACAGTCTATGCATAATTTGCTTCGGTGAAGACAAATCGACACCTCTTAATCCTCAAAATAATTATTTTAAGCTTGGTTACAAAATATCATTTAAATTTGATGTAAATAAGATACAAGCTTATCAAAATAGTCTCGAAAACAACAATTGTATATACTTTAACAGTAGTAATGTGAACGACTTGGCTTGCAATTTAGAAATGGCGATCAAAGAAGCATCATGTGGGGTCGGTATGTTAAAAATCGATAAATATAATAAAATTCCTCATAACAGAGAGAGTAAAGTCATATCACATAAACCGTGGTTTGATGACGAATGCAGGAAATTGAAACTAGAATGTAATAATAGTTCAAGAACGCTACGAAAAAACTATTCAAATAAAAATTTAAATAGTTATCTCATAAACAAAACAAGATACAGACACCAAATTAAAATTAACAAAAATAAATATCTAATAACAATTAAAGAGTCACTTTCTAATGTAAAAAACAACTCCGAATTCTGGAAAACTGTTAAGCATTTGAAAAAGAGAAATAAACCAATAAACGGTGTAAATATAAATGAATGGGAAATATTTTACAATGACATATTTAAAGTAGACACTAGATCTGACCAAATGTTTTTTGACGTCTCTCACCCACACTTTGATTCTGACGTTACCATTGATGAATTGCAAGCCAGTATACATAAAAGTAAACTAAACAAGGCAGCGGGCAGCGATGGTTTATCTAATGAATTCTACAAATTCCTTACAGACAAGTGGCTAGCGTATTTATTGAACTTATTTAATAATATCTTATCGTCTGAAGTAATACCTAATTCATGGTCCCGAATTCACACCTTCCATATTTATAAAAAAGGCTGTATTTCAAATCCGTTAAATTATCGGGGTATTGCACTGATTAATTCTCTATCCAAAATTTTCACTCAAATTATTTACTGTAGATTACAAGAATGGTGCGAGATAAACCATATTCTGCATGAAAATCAACTAGGTTTCAGAAAACATAGAAGTACAATAGATAATATTTTCTCGCTCACTGCTACTATTCAATTACGGCTAAGACTAAAAAAACAATCCGCATTTGCAATTGTTATCGATTTTAAGAGAGCTTTTGACAGCGTTAACCACAAGATCTTATGGGAAAAATTATACTCTACAGGACTCTCGGCTAAACTAATTCGAATTTTCCAAAAACTTTATAACAACACAACTTTAGAAATTAAAAAAGATAACAATGTATCAAACCCAATTCATGTCACTCAAGGGGTGCTACAGGGTGATACCCTTTCGCCCTTACTGTTCGCTTTATTTATCAATGACATATGGTCCTTCTTTGAACACGCAGGTCACAGAGGACTAAACATAGATGGTCATAATGATGTATTATTACTTGCATATGCAGACGATTTAATTATACTATGTGACTCTCCGGTTGACGTAAGAAGAAAGCTCTCTACCCTAAATCAATTTTGCACTAAAAATGATCTTGTGGTAAATACCTCAAAATCCAAAATTATGTATTTTCATAGGGGTAGACCAAAAACACTAAGTCCATTCCTATATAATAACACACCTATAGATTTAGTTAATGAAACTATTTATTTAGGTATGAAATTTTCTTCCTCAGGAAAATTTAATATGGCTGCCACTGAAAACTATAAAAAAGCAATTATCTCAGTTCAAAGTGTAAAAAGTATTCTATACAAAGGCAAATCTGAAGGATGGCAAGAGAAAATTCGTTTACTAAAATCAATTATCCATGCAACCGCTTTATATGCAGCAGAAATTTGGGGTCCTTACCAATTAGACGTTATTGAAAAGGTCCAACTACAATTTCTAAAAAGTATTTTATCACTACCAAGAAACACACCTAATCATTTTGTTCGTTTAGAGACTGGAGTCCCACATTTGGCGATTGAAGTTTGGAAGCGAACACTATCGTGGTGGTCAAAATTGCTAGCAATGAATAATGAACGTACCCCGAAATTATTATATAATAGATTGTATCAGTTGTGTGAATCGAAGAATCCTAACCTGGAATTTAATTGGTGTCTTCATGTGAAAATTTTTCTTTTAGATCAGGGCTTTGCTCATATATGGCAAATACAAAAAATTAATAAAACACAAATTAATGACATAATTGAAGCATATAAAAATTCACTTATTCGCAAAGATTTAGCAGAACTTGAAAATTCCAAATTCGGCTGTATCTATAAATTAATAAAATTCAATTTCAATAATGAAGCGTACTTGCAGTTAAAAATACCAATGATTAAAAAACAGATTTTATGCCAAATCAGGTTATCGAGTAAGAGAGGTTTGAAATTTTTTTATAGAAACATAAAGTACGAATTGGACGCATCACAACTTTGCCCATTGTGCAACTTAGAAAAAACAGAGACTATCTTTCATTTTTTCCTTTACTGCCCAATATACCAACATTTAAGAAACCACTATTTAAAAAAATATAATATTGATCACTTGGATGAAGTTAATTTTGCAGGTTTTTTCATAAATTTAGATCTCAATAAAATTAATAATATATTTTTTTTCACAATTGAAAGCCTAAAACTTAGAAGTTTCTGCTTAAGCGAATGAGTACAGTGTTACATTATGCTTTGAATTCGTGTCCCATGTTTCGCAAACTGCAGATATTATATTAATTGTTATAGCTTCTTTTCTTTACTTCATATCTGTTTCTACTTTAATATACTAGTTAGGATGTTAAGATAATTTGGTATAATTATTGTATTATTTACTTCTCGTATAAAAGAAAATTTTTGTTATTATTATTGAATAATTATTTAATATGTATGTTGTTGTCAATCCATTTGTATGGGCAACGCCCGATCGCAAATAAATTATTATTATATTATATTATTATTATATTCACTAGATTATTTCACGAATGTCAAAATTATACAATTTCAATGTCAAAATTTTCAATATCAACAAAGGAAAAACATGGATGTTCCTACTGTGGTTTTATCAAATTTTATCACTAAAAACTGCCTTGTTCCAACAAATAAAGCAATTTATATGGTCAAATATGACGTGTATGGAATAATCGTTTCATTCTTATCCCATATATTCGATTTTGTTATTAATATCTTACTTTGAACTTCTTGTATACAGCCAATTTTTCCATATCCACATATTCTTGTACTTCTATCACCTAGAAAATCATATATTAAATTTAGTATTAAATAAAAAATACAAAACATTCCTTACGTGGCAAATAAAAAGGAACGCAACCACAATAGTGCTGCGTAATATTAGCGTTACACTCTACTCTGCAGTTATTTTGAGTATACACTTTATAGAATCTGAGAGACTTTTCATTTAAAAAGTAACATTTTCTTGTATGTGGAGGTAGAGATCTAATATTTTGTTCACTTTTGGTTAGTTCTGGACGGACAATGAGACTGACTTTTCTGTTAAATGGAATTAGGAAATATTGTTCACCTACTCTTGGTGTTTCTGCCGGATTATGAAGTGTCATCTAAAAATAAATTTATAGATCATTATTTAAATTAACATTTAAAAATAGTAAGTAGGCATTACTTTGTATCCAGATATAGGTAAACCGCAAACATATTCCATTTCCATTAAATAAGAATAGATATGAATTCTTAGTCCAGATATTCGTCCATCTTTAGATGTTCTTCGTGGATATGCACTCATATTAAGTTCAGGTAGATAGCCATTTTCAATATTCCAGCCGTCGTTCATAAAACCGTCACTTATGTATTTTGTATTTTCATTACTATTAATTATAAAATAATCAATTATATCAAAATTCAAGTTAATATAATACAGTCGGTGCTAGTACTTGACATGAATTGTCCATAGGAGGTTTAAAAATATCTTATTCTTGTACTTTAAGGGCCGGTTGTTCAATCTCAGCTTAAACTACGTTTATGTCAAAACCATGGTTACCAAGTTTTTCTATTGTATTATTGCATCTCATTGGTTAACTGTTTTATTTTAACGCTGGAGATTGGCTGGGAAAACTCGGTTTAACTAAGCTTGAGTTTATGTTTAAGCTAACACTAAACTCGAATTGTACAACCGGGCCTTAATGATATAACGTTAGTTTATCCTAGCCACATCCTGAATACGGTAAAAAGTTACATATCTACTCAATACAACATATCACAGAATTACATGGAACACATAATGGGTTACTTGCATGATATTAAAAATAAGATTTCTATTGCTATGTACGTAATGTTAGTAGGACGAAAATATTTATGTAAAAATAAAAATATTATTTAAAAATTATTATGTTTTTTAGTAAATTGAGAAAATAATTTTATGCGACGGCATTATCTTGAACAGGAGGAGGGAAGCATATTAAGAATGTAACCTGTAGTTGGCCGTTTTAGCTTACCGCACTAGTTTGTATCGGTACTATGGCGTACGGCCAGTCATTGGTTCAAGCCGTCTCTACGTTACTATTAATATTCAATTTTCATTTTTTTTTTTGGGTTTGCTGGTAAATTTTTTAATCAAAATATAAAATAAGTTAAGTACGTGTCCTAAGTTTTAATCTCTTCTTTAAAAATATTTAATAAAAAAGCCATGCAAGTAACCCATTACCCATTGGTCTATTATTACCAAACTATGAACATTGGGATGTTACATATTATATACTTAATCTTACTAAGAGCAGACATTAGCAATCGCTAGGACATTAATAGGCAAATATAGCAAGTAACGGGGATGCTCATATCTGAAATGTTCTGGGGATTTTATTTTGTCAAGTGAATGGCAGAGCTAGAAAAGTCAACTATCAGAAAATTCTTGCCTAGAATCATAAAACACCCGAAAATCCAGAGACAAGAAAATGCATACATAAAAATGCACAAATAGAAAATTCAAATCTAGAATCCGATGCATGCAGAAAACGCACGTAAAACAACATTCAAATTTAGAAAAAAGTGTTGGAATTTTTTATGCGATTGTAATGGTTCAGAAATATTTTTTGACAAAAAAACTCGCTATTGTCTTTTTAAACTATCACTGACTCTGGATGCATTATACTGTTGGACCGATTTTCAACTTTGTTTTAATGCCGCTGAGCAGAACACTTGAGAATCTGGGACATGTGTAATAAAGGCGGCTATGATTTTTCTAGATTTGAATAATTCTTTAAGTATCTTGATTTTCTGTGTCCACTGGATTCTTGATATGAATTTTATCACAGTAAAAAAGTATTTAACAAATTACTCCCAACCTATTAATCCTATAAATCTAAAAAAAATACCATATAAAGATAAAAGCAGTAAAAATCTAGCTACGTTCTCGAATTTTTTAAATTGTTATTATTATTATTTATAAACAATTAAATAACAATAATTCTGAGAAAAACTCTTCGTAAGTTTGATTGCATTGTAAATTTAAATGTTTATATCACATTATTATATAAAATTTTCAAATAGTAGTCAAGTAATTTGTTAAATAAATTTAAAAATTGTATGCGCGCTAGCCAATCAAATTGAGTATTTTCTAAACAAAAATGGAGCGAAACATAGCAATTAGATAAATAGAGACAACATGTGCTCATAAAACATAGGCTGTCAGCGCGGATACCTGAAATAACGAGGATTTGTGATCTAGCAGCGCTGAGCGATAAAACCCCCTTAAGATTCAAGTTTCGCTCGTTTTATGATTCTAGGTAAGAAATTTCTCTTCTTCTAGATATAATTTTCTAGATATAAACATTCTAGTGTTGAACACGTTACATAATACAGTATAAGGTAGGTTAGATATTATAATAGATACTTTTACCTACCTAACATAATTGATTTTGTCCAAAATTGTCATTAATTATTGTAAATAAATTATTTAGTAGAAAAAACTTACATCTCGTCGGTGAACATGTCGTCTTGACTAAAAGAATTAAATGAAAAACATAGTCCTTCTTCCGTCAGTTGTTGAGCAAAAGAAGTTATATTTATTATAAAATTTTGCCATAAAACAGAATCTATAGTATCTTTCGGTGCCATCTAAAATAAATCATGAAAATAAAAATACTTTACATAAATAAAGTAATAAAATTATGATTTAGATTACTTTACGTATAGAGTCGATTGCTGATTCATCTGTAAAATTTATTGTACTGTTAAATACATCGCCATGTCCTTCTAGACTACAAACGAGAGATAAATCCGAGAAGAGCTTATAGCTGTTAAAAGAATTAAATAAATATTATGCTGATACTGAGATACTGATAATAAAAAATATAATAAAACATCGGGTTCTCGATAAATTATCTGGTCTTCTACTTACTCTTCTTCACTTAGATTTTTCCTATTTCTAAACATTTTGGTGTAATTACAGTCATTATGTTTAATCTTATTTACAGGACAAACTGTGACTGCTGGAAATGGAATTTGCCAAATTGAAATTTGCTCCTTTTCGAAACTAATAATCACCGGATTATCTTTCCATTTGGCCCACGTTTTACTAATTAGAAAAGCACATGTCGTCACGCTCAAAATTAACATTATCACCCACCAAATTCTAAAAACACGCATTTATTTATAAATTTATTTTCTATTTCTAAAAGCGTAATTTCACCAACTGAAGTTATGACATTTTAAAAGTTTGAATCAAATCAGGGACACATTTCAATAAACTGCAAAAATATTTTTGTGGTATTTAAATATTTGTAACTTAGTAATGAATGACATAAAATTAAATTTCAAATAATTCAATTATTGAAAACAATGGCCCAAAACTGTTTGATTAAAATACCTGGAAACTGAAATTGCGAATTTTGAAAAAATTCCTTCAGTTCGGTGATAAGTGAGTTGAGTATTATGCCATTAAAATATATTATCAAAGTTGTGAATCATCCTGTACAAGACTGTTTGGGAAAAGGCGTGATTTTATATTGTTTAGACTAAGAAACAATATTTCAGGTACTTATACTGTCACAAGACAAATTAATTTCGCAAAACATTTGGTCACTCTTTTCGGTAACAATTATAAAATTTTAAAAGCACTTACTTTTCAGCTGAACTTTTATCCTTAGCACCAATATAACTAATTCCATATGCAAAGTTGAACTTGAGCAATAATCATTGAAAATTTCCAGAACAATATGTGGTTCTTTCCTTTTTGTTTGTTTAGCATTCGTCACTGTTATATTGGAAATCCTTTCTGTAGTGCTAAACTTCAATTCTATTCTTCATTTTAAATATTTTAAAGATGATCACTGAACATTTATGGTTGAAAGAAGTCAGTAGCTATAAAGACGGATTATACAATTATACTTTGTCAGTAATATATTTAATCAATATGAAGTACTTAAGTTACAGGTAGTTTTTCATGTTCCAATGTTTATTTAACAAATACTACTTCTCCGTAACAATATAGTGAATATGTGTGGATATTATTATTTTACCCATATCACGCAGTTTTGTTTTTGTTTCGGTTCACTTCTCAATATTCTTCTATTATGCAGTTTGCACTATATTCGAATGGTTAAGAAGTAAATACACGATTAAAGTCTTTCAGTATATAAAATTGTTCTAAGTGCCATGAATTGATAATATTGGTATTCAATGGTGTTATTTCCATTCCAAAAGGGTTAATAAGGAATACATATTTTAGTGTAGAACACCGTATAGGTATAACAACAAAATATTTAAAAAGGTTTATAGGTATATAAACATGGGTGTGTAAGTAAAACAGTTTGAAAACATTAAAAAGTACAATGAGAGTTTCCAAGCCTACGGCTTTTAAAGAAATACTTGTTGGATACCAATTATCAGGATTTATAAGTTACAGGAAAGTGATAATAATTTTTAATTTTGATAGAGTTATAACCTTTTTATCGAAATGAAAATGTACCTAACTCTTTTAAAACGTGCATTACAATGCACCACCTGTAACGTAGACAACATTGAAACCAAACCGTGAGTAGATTTGTTCGCGTAAGATCATTTTTACTTCCTTGTACGAAGTAAGGAAGTATTGTAATCGCGAAAAATTTCGGTTCTCAGATTTTGACGGAAATATCCGTTTTGACCTTTTCTGAATCCATTATGACTAGTTTCGACGTGACGTCTGTACGTACGTACGTACGTACGTACGTACGTACGGACGGACGGACGGACGTATGTGTGTCGCATAACTCAAATACGGTTAGACGTAGAAAGTTGAAATTTTGTATTTAGGACTGTTATAGCATCTAGTTGTGCACCTCCTATTTTTGGTTACAGTCTACAAACCGGAAGTAGTACTTTTTAAAAATATTTCGATAAATATTTAATTTTAGACAATTTTTTTTATTTTAAATGAAAGATTATGTGATTATTACCTACAATCGGTATTTTATAAATATTTTTGTATCTGCTATCATTTAAAAATAATTAAAGTATATATTTATAATTTATAGTATTTCGGTATCTTGTAGTCCATGATCGATTAACATTTGTTACTACGTAAAATTTAAATGATTATGACATGACAGTGACAATAGTAAAATATGCTTTATATCTTCTTCTGCAGTTTTAATAAAATGACTAAAATATATTTGTGAGTATACTAGTATAATAAGTTAAAAGAATTTTTAATATTATTTTACATTTTAGTTATTAAGAAAAGTATGAACACACAAGGCGTACAAGGAAGTCATGTGGTGTCCACGTCAGATTTTTTATCGTGTTAACTACGGAATGGACGACGGACCTATGCTGAAATAAGGTAAGATCTGCGTATAGTATATATTCAGTCCTTGTCAGCACGGTGAACGTATGTTCTCAGGGCCGGTGACGTCACACCGTCAAACACGACATCGTTTTTCGCGGCATCTATGAATTTGTTTCTGGCTTATTAGCAACTTTTTGGCAAAAAGAAAAAATACGAATCTAATATTTTAATGCAATGAAAACTTCTTGACTGGATGATGAAATATGGAAGGAAAAATAAATTACTGGAAGTCAGTCACAAAATTTGAAGGGTTTATTTCAACTCCAACCGGTTTCTACCCCACATGGGCCATCTTCAGGGATTACAGTGAAATTTAACAAAAAATTAATAACAGACATTTACAAATTTTAACTTACGTGAAAGTCATAATATATAATGTACCTATTCATTGAATTAATTTTAAAAAACATTTAAAAACAAAAATATTACATGGACCAAGTCAACAAAATGTAAATATAAATGTATGTAAAACACAAACATTAGTCTTAAAATTTACAAAAATATTACTAAAACTTTTTGTGAAAACCCACACCCACACGGCTGCAGCTAAGTAACAAATTTAATCACGCAATGTCAAGTTAAATTACTTTTATTTTATTAATGTAGGGAAAGTAGTTGTTTTTAGACATAGGGCACCTTTTATAACATAAGAAGATGCAAAAACACACACAACAGAATAATAAAATATAGGCTGTTCCATTTGAAAATGACGAGTTATAGCCATTTGAAATTGAGTAAATTTGATTCTCTGTACTGAACACCCTGTATAATAACATTAAAAAAACGTTATGTCAGAACAAAGAGTATAGTTACAGTTGTACAGAAAAAAAAATTCATAATTTTTACTATTAAAATAACTTCAGTACGCCTTTATAAAGCAATTCGTGTATTCGGCTTTTTTTAGAGAAAAAATTGAATAACTTGGCAACGCCGCGGAAAACTAAAATGAAATTTATATATTCGTATAGGTAAGTAAAATACAATTCAAAATATATAAAAATATATAGGGTGTTTCATTTAAAAAACCACGAACAATTATTGCCAAGTCGTTATGCAACACCCTGTATATGTGAAAATAATTTTACGTTATGCTCCTTGAGTAGACGAAAATTTCTGTTAAAAAATTTATGCTGTATTTTTAACGACAAGGGAGATATCGACGACGGGCATTTCGAAGACTCACCCTGTATATATATATATATATATATGTGTATATATATATATATATATATATATATATATATACAACTTACTATCATTGAAGCGTCCTTATATTGACAATTTTCCATCAACCGAGCGTCCGGCTCCAATGAAGCGTCCATATATGGACGCTCGATTGGTCACCATGTTAAATTGGTTCCTAATACCATCTAGTAGTCATATCTAAAAATTTTGGTGGACGCCGAATTGATAGTGAATTATCATTTGCCGTATACATGCCGTATACTTTTAGTTCAGCAGAACGCTCACTCGTGGCGTTGCTGCGCTAGGCGTATAAGTATACTTTCATCCAATCTATCGCCTACCGAGCGTCCTCAAACTGGCAACACCGAAACGTATGTTTTCAAATGTTATGTTCGAAGTGTTCGTGTTCTCTTGATATTGGAGGATGAAGCAAAATATCAAAGTACGTAGTTTTCGTTTCGACTACGTGGTTCTGCTTATCAAGAACTTATATACTTATAACAAACTTTTTTTTTCGTCGCACGTGAACGCAAAGCACGCTGTTACTCCCTGTTTAAACTAAAGGGAGCAAACCACGCTTTTGCTCCCTAGGAGGCAAAAACGTGTTTTTCTTCTTCTAAACTGGAAGTGTCGGCGTGCTTCGCGTGCATTAAATAAAAAAATATAAATATAATATAAATTTTGTTCAAATTAGGGGAGAGAGATAAACATCAAGATCTACACCGTTTGCCCGATCCTCATGAAATTTTGCATGCAGATTTTTTTTACCAGACTTAGATTTTAAGTTAGGTATGTATTAATTTGATTAGACCATTAGAGGGTCGGGGTTAATAATATAGAATCTCGACCATTTGTCCGATTCTCATGAAATTTTGCACGCAAGTCTCTTTTGACTGGAGTCAGATTTTAAAGTATGTTTAAATTCGATCATAACATCATAAGGGGTGCGGATTATAAATCTATAGAATCTAGACCATTTGTCCGAATCTCTAGAAATTTTGCAGACTGGACTCTTTTTTTACTATAGTCACATTTTTAGGTATATTTGAAATTTATTGGACTATTAGAGGTGGGGTAATCTCTATAGATCTAGACTGTTTGTCCGATTCTCATGAAATTTTGCATGCGCGTCTTTTTTGCCTAGAGTCAGATTTCAAAGTATGCTCAAATTCGATCGAATCATGATGGAAAGGGGAGGGATTAAACTAAAAGAATCGCTTTAACAGTCGTAATTTTTTTTTCAACGGAACTCGGTAATATGTAGCAATCAACTAAAGTAAGAAAGATAGTTTTTATTTATCGGGTTATAAATTATATTTAAATTGAGGTATGAGGGTTAACATCTAGACCTAGACCGTTCGTCCGAACTTATTTTACAAGCAGATCTCTTTTCACAAGAGCCTGATTTTAAGGTATGTGATGTGTGAATTTGTTCGGGTCCAAAGAGTTGGGGGTTAAATTCAACAATCACTCAAATGACCGTAATTGTTTTTTTGCAACAATACTTGGTATATACCATTGAAATAAAATAAGAAATATTATTTTTCTGGTAGTTATGTTATACATTCATGTACCTTATGCGCATTCGTAATATTCATATCCAAGCACAAGGAACATTCGAAATACTACCATAAAAATTACCGACATAACTACGGGACTACTACTACTTATGGTATTATAAGTGAGGGTCTTTTTTTAAATTGGGTCATACACATAATTTTTTATTCGATCGGACTATCATGAGGGTAGGGGTTAAATATCTAAATCTAGAAGATTTGTCCGATCTTTATGAAATTGAAATAAAATTGTATTGCTTTGACAGCAAATAAAGAAGTAGTTAATTAGTAAAACCTTATTTAGTAAGTAGATAATAGATATTTATGTAACAAGTAAAGGAAACGAAACTTGTTACCTTACGTATGTGAAATTTGTACCACGAGGCGTGGCCGAGTTCTGTAAATACATAAGTAAGGTTCCTTACTGCTACATACAATATTTTTTTACTTTCATTTAGAATAAATCGAAATTTTTGTTTGAAATTATGAAATTTTAGGTCAAATTATAGGTTTTGCTGAATGTTCTGTATTACTTTAATAAACAAAGATTTAAATTATATATCTGAATAAATAAATTGACCACTTTTCGCATTTTGTATTCCAGAAAATTAAATTTAAAATGGATCAACACCAGCCGCCAAAATAGCGAAAAACAACATGCAGTTTTCACCATAAAATTGGTTTAAACAATAAGATTTTTTAAACAAATAAGACGTTTTCGAAAAGCTTGAAGTTGCCCTCTTTTTGCTCTAATGCCACTTTTTTGAATTTTTATATAGAATTGTATTAAAATACACATGGAATATGCACAAAATTGGACATGTTTAGCCATGCCCTTAAAAAAATTGAAGAAAAAATTAAAAAAATTGGCATTAGAGCATAAAGGGGGCATCCTTAAACTTTTCAAAAATATCTTAGTTAATTCGAAAATTTCAATTCTTACTTCAATTTTAATGGGAAAACTAAACATACTTTTCACCATTTTAACGGCTAGAAGCCAACCACCTTAATGTCTTACAAATGATGACATAAAACAAAAACACCCAAATTAGGTTATCTACAAACCACATTTTTATTCGAATTTTAAAAAAATTTAAACCATAAAATATGCGATTGCAAGTTAAAAACATTTTATATTGAAGTTTCTTTACAATGTATTCTATAATTTTATAAATAAATGTAGTTTTATATGTGTACATTTTATTTTTTTTAAAAGAGTAAAATAAAAAAAACCATTGCATGAAGTAATTAAATTCATTTCCTAGCGCAAATTTGAGAAATAAATTGTATATAAACCAAACGAAAGTAAGAAAATAATATTTACCTATTTTTAAAAACCCAATAAACACTGCTTGATATAGGTACTGTAATGTCCTAATGTCATTTGATTAATTTTCTACAATTTTTCTGTATAATGAGTAGTAGATTTTAAATAGGTAAATTACAGTCGTGTCGAGCATTATTTTTCTTCCAAATAAAATTTCTGTTTCACATTTTTACCTATAAAGCTTACAGCAATTTTTTTTATTATTATTAAACATTTATTTTTTCCAAATTGCTACTTAACAAGATTTCGATAAGTAGCAAACAAATTTATGCGGAGAAATAAATAGCTCTTATGTAGTTAACGTTACAAACATTGACATGAAAATATTTACTACTTTCGGTTTGAGCTTTCCATACCAAAATAACTGGGTAAATCACTATTTTTTAACCAGAAGTAATAAATTTTGAACAAAAATTATTTATAAAATGCATTAAGTAGCATTATATTCTAATTTTAAACCTAATCAATAGTGTTGTCAACAAATTTGTGAATTTAGTAATTATTGACATATAATGCATTTGTTGCTAATTTTCATTTAAATAATTAACTATCAGATCACAGACAATATGAACGATTTTCACTATATTTTTGTTATACTTAGTTATAAGCATAGAAATCCAACATAAAGGCTAAATAATGAATCAATGTACCATCTTAAAACAAAATCTAAACGATGTATCCCACATATAACTTTGTCATATTTATTCAACTTGCCGATAATAATTCCGTCTTTTCATTTCAAATCCCCAATATAACGCGCGAAGTAACATGGTTCAGTCGCGGCAACACTGTCGGACGCTTGATAATCGATGAATTGTAATAATCCGTATATTTCGGACGCTTCAAAGATGATAGTTTGAACGGACGCTTCAATGATTATGAATTGGGAATATACACCAACCGGACGCTCTATTCAGGTTTTTTGAACGGACGCTCTGTTGATAGTGAGATGTATATATATATATATATATATATATATGTGTATATATATATATATATATATATATATATATATATATATATATATATATATATATATATATATATATATATATATATATATATGAGCATTTCCATTACTTTTCGACAACTTTTTTTTAGGTCAAAAAATTCCCAAACATGAAACTTTGAGACCTCCATTCCGCTAGCGGTACCAACTCACAAAAAATTTTAAAACCTATGGAAAATTATAGGCTAATTAAATGCCTCATCCCCCAATTTTAGGCTCTTTAATTTTTTTTGCAATAAAAAGTTCCGCTAGCGGAAGGAATGCCAGAGGAACTTACGGTAGTAACAACAAAAACTTACTGGACCTTAGTTGATAATTAAAGGCTATTTATAGGCTCCACAATTGACGTCTCACTATCTCAGTTGGACCTTAGTCCCCGACTAACGGCTTACTGTAGTCCCAAAGGCGCGCGCAGCGCAAGTTGGAGCGCGGAGCGCGCAGTCCTCGAGTTATTTTTTAGTGCGCCGCAGGCTAACCTAAAAACATGGATGTACCAAAACCATTGTTTCAGTGCCACTGACAATTTTTCGTTGTCGGTACTCCATGTAATCTCAGCTACTTCCCCTCAACAAGTATCTTAAATATTTATTTAAGACATTGTCCTATATTAAGTTTATATATAGCATTCTGGAGCCTATAAATAGCCTTTAATTATCAACTAAGTTCCAATAAGTTTTTGTTGTTACTACCGTAAGTTCCGCTGGCATTCCTTCCGCTAGCGGAATTTTTTATTGCAAAAAAAATTAAAGAGCCTAAAATTGGGGAATGAGGCATTAATTAGCCTATAATTAGCCTATTGTTTTCCATATTTTTTAAATTTTTTTTGTGAGTTGGTACCGCTAGCGGAAGGGAGCTAACTTTGAGGCTTTTTAGAACGAATTAATTGCGGATTGTTTCCGTAAAAACCAATTTTTTTCATCTATGTAGAAAAAAGATATGAATTTTTGAACATTTGAAATTTAGGTAATTTTTCTTAAAATATAGCATTTTCAAAAAATTGCAATTACGTGCATATTTACTAATAAATAACGCTTCCCATGTAATAAAAAAATCAAAAAAACGCGCGAGAAAGACCCACTGAAATTTAAGTTCGAACATTAAAATAAACTGTTATACTTATTACCAATTGCCGTTATTAATTTATTTCTGCAATTCAACAATTGCGTAATATTTCAGTAAATAATTTTTCAAGAATAAAATTTCAATACGTAATTATAAGCAAATTGTTTTTATCAAGGCCTACTTTAATAAGTGCCATTAGAATTAAGTGTATTTGGTTTTGTGTAAATAAAACATTAATTTAACAAATAAATGATGAAAATTACATACAGTTATGCAAAGAGAAGAAAATACTCCTTTTAATGTTGCCATAGCTAACTGTGATTGCCATTTAAAAAAATAAAAGTTTTTGCTCTATCTAGTTACCTGTGCATATTTTTTTATAAACAAAAACATCACTGGAATGGCCTTCTGATAAGGTAACTTTTGTCAAATTTAACCGAAGTCGTATCTGTTCTAGTTTAGGAATTACCAATAATGGCCCGAGTTAAATAGACACCCTGTATATAGTATAAGTTGTAATTAATGTAATGTATAGATAAAATGTTTGTAAATAAAGGTGTTTTATAGACTATTTACTTTTTTGCCCTAGGAACTTAATGCAAAATATTACAACCCGTTGCCCAGGGTAACCAGTAGTTGAATGTAAACAGTCACATACCGTCAATAAAACAATGACATATTTTCGTAGCAGGTTTGACGAAAAATTATATTTTGTACTAAATTTTGTGTGAAAACTTTTACCGTGTCAAACGGCCTGTAGTATCTACAGTTAGGTATGTCAAATAACTTAATATTTTATTCTACATAGGTACATAATAAAATAGTATGTAGAATAAAATAAAATATTTTATGAACTATTTTATTAATGTAAGTACAACAATTCAATTTTGACTATGATAACTTTTAGTTGGTTTTGTCTTGCGAAGTCAGAAATTAATTGATCTCCAGCGTTTCTTATTTCGCACAAAGCTGCACCAAGAACCTTTTGTTCATTTGCTATCGTCTCGTTATTTTCCCATAAAGTCAGTCATAATGAGATTAATATCTGATTTGCTGGTTCGTCATTTTTCCTTCCTTTATGCAGTCCTTCCTAAATTAGTTACGATACGGTATTACGAGGTAAATTGTGATTTTTATCATAATTAATTAATATTGATTTGTAACTAACCAGTACGTTTTATATGATTGTTTCATTTGTTCTATACGGTTATAATAGAAATACTTAACTTTCCGTTGCACAATGTTGCTAATAATTAAAATTGCTACATGGTTTATGTTGAAGATGGCAAATGTTGCTGATAGAGTAGCACCGTATTTTGGCTTGGAAATGCGATATGATTCTGTGTATGACACTTTAGATTGGGTGGTGCATTTAGTGCATTATACTGGCGTGTTTTTCTGGGATCGACAAATCATTAATAATCGTCTGATTATTAAACTAAACAAATTAACTTGGAAACAATATACACCAGCAGCAGGTATTTATTTATTTATTATACAATTTTTAAGCGTAATATGAATGAATTAAATTACGAAAAATTAGAAAAAAGTTTCATGACACGACTTGGACCAAGCCCGAAATTATTATTTCTTCAAGTGAAATTTTTTTTTAAATATAAACTAAAAAAAATATCGAGAACATCATTCATCTACAGAACTAATTAAAATTTTTATTGTAAAAATATGAAATAAATTTTTTTTTAAATGTATATTTAAAGCAGCTATTTTTTGTCTTTTCTGCATATTTTTATATTAAAAACAATTACTGGGCGAAAGTACCCCACCCAAGGAGTGAAAGTACCATACCGGTGGAGCACATTCGTCCATTTTCAGACCTTTTATTAAAACAATAATTACTATAATTTTTGGTTTTTGTATTTGTATTTCGGTTGCATTTTAAGTGGCGCACCATTGCTATCTCGAGAAGTATAAGAGTTACGAAGTTGGTTAAATTAGCAAACAATTTCTATTTTATTTTTATTTCTATTTTTAGTCCAGTGGTTCTCAAAATATGGGGTATGCAACTTTCTAATTTCAAACGAGGACCTATTTTTTTTATTTCCATATTTGATTCAGTATTTTTTTCTGAATTCAACGAGATATTAGTTTCATATCCTTGCATAACAAAAATATGAGAAAAACGCTATTGGAAATTATGATAATTTAGTTAAAATCTGATTATTACAAGCGTGTTATGGAAGAAAACAATTGAATATTTTGTTTCATATTAATTGTTATTTGTTAGTGAAAACGATTCTTTGATTTTAATCAGGAGATCAGGACCGCTACAGAGTTCCTGGTTCGAACTAATAAGCACGTACTCAGTAGGGTGGCGAGTGGCGGTAACTACAGACACGTGTTTCGACCTAATTTGGTCTGATCAGTGTAGTATAACGGTTATACTAGAATCTTTTTCATTAACAATTCATATGAAACAAAATATTTAATTGTTTTCTTTCAAAGCACTCTTGTAACAACCAAATTTAAATTAATTTATTCTAATTCTCAATAGCGTTTTCTTATGTTTTTGTTATGCAAGGGTATGAAACTAATATCTCGTTGAATTCAGAAAAAAATACTGAATCGAATAAGCGAATAAAAAAACTCGGTCCTCATTTGAAATAAGAAAGTTGCATTTCGTAGTTTGAGAACCACTGGTATAAAAAAATTATTGTTTCGTTTACTAAAGTAGTTCTATAAAATATAAATTGTTTGCTAATTTAACCAACTTCGTAGCTCTTATACTTCTCGAGATAGCAATGGTGCGCCACTTAAAATGAACACCTTAGTCTAAACTAAAAAAATTCTTTTTGTTTCATGATTACCACGTCGTACAGTATTATAACCTTTAATTTTTTGTAGTAAGTTGTGGCACAGCATGTATGTAAATTTACTTAAATTGTCATATTTTGATATGTAGGCCAAAGCTTTATTCACTTACTAATGGACATCTGTACCAATTTCGATTAGTAATTTTTATTATTTACAGGTTTACTACTTATATTGATAATTCGCATTATTCTTGTAATTGAAGAAAAATTAAAATTGGACATGACCTATTTAGAAGCGAGCCAACTAGGTTTCCTATTAATTTGTCCAATTTATGCAATATTAGCAATAATAAAATCAATGAATTCTATGAACATTATTGCACACATGTTTGAAATTCAATATGCAGCTGACAAAGCTATGAAGAAACTAAATTTGACAGTCAATTATCGCTTCGTAATAATGACAACCATCATTGTATTAATAGTTAGTTACCAAGGTAATGTTGGTATTGGTGCGCTACTTCTGAAATTTTCAATGTCTGAAACTCATTCCTTTATTCACATTTTCTTCTTTGTAAGTAGCACTTACCTTTTCTGTATGTATGTGATGTGGGTTTTGTTTCAATACGCCGGCCATCCATTTGCTTGCTGCATTCGACTAGCTGAGCTCAACAGCTTTATAGAGAAAGAGATTGACGCTATAGACACCGACGCAATGTTGGATGATTTTGTACGTCACATTGATGATGTGAATTGGGAGTTTCCTAGTCCTCGCACATCTACGCTGGACATGCAGGCTGTGGCAGATGTACTTTCCACTCACTGTGAGATTATGAAGTCACATTATTCTTTTCATTCTTTTCTTTATCTATATATAATACATCTTGCTATACTAATGAGTGGAGTATTTGTATATTTATATAGTCGTCAAATGGTACCATTGTCTATAGTTATCTGGCCTATTGGTACTACATTTTTAATACTTTCAAT
This sequence comes from Agonum fuliginosum, assembly GCA_947534325.1. NCBI lineage: Eukaryota > Metazoa > Arthropoda > Insecta > Coleoptera > Carabidae > Agonum > Agonum fuliginosum. The sequence goes on along the minus strand of OX384047.1, from coordinate 10,807,310 downwards.
TGTATCAGGGATCTCCGAGATTTACAAACGACAGGTATGTTGACTATTTAAGTTTATAGGTTTATACAAACGAGTCACTTTGTACCCACCACGAGTCAGTTTTGATAAGCATGGAATTTGATTGTAGGTATTAAGTGAAACCGCTGAGGCAAGAAATTTCTCGTCTAATTCTCGTTTCTTCTCGAAATTCGAGACGAGAACCAGTAAAGATGAGAATTAATATTTTGAAACAAAAAATATTTTTCAAGAAATAGACTGTATCTTTAAAAAACATTTGATCTTTTTCTCTATTTAATGTCAAAATATTATTTATTTGTCTTTATGCGTAACATTTTCTTGTTTTAATACAGATCTATTTATTTTTTCTTTCCCGGCCTATATAATAGGGAATTGTGATTTTTTGACAGTTCGAGATTTTGGTGAATCTTCACGTTTTAGACCCTACTGAACCAAAACAAAAAACAAAATTTAGGCAGACCTATATGTTGTTCAATTTATTTTTCAATTGACCTATCCTGTTGAACATCGGTTGCGCACACATGCTTGGACATTGGGCATCCGGTTAGAGGAAGTGAGTACGATAGATACAAAGTAACATGTGTTGAGTGAGACAGCAAAACTGCTGCGCAGTACGCTATGACAATAGAAAGCGCGGTTAGTTGAAGTTTGACATTTCTTATTTTAAAATTTTTAAATATAGGGGAAAAGTTTAATTCAATTTAATGACATTGCGCAATTTGAACAATTTAGTACGCAACAGGCATGAAATTAATGAAATCGTTAAAAAAATTGTAATTAAATTTTGACATTTGTACAAATCTGTCAAAATACGCAAGCATCATCAGGATTGGTATATTGACGTCACTTCCTTTTGCCACAAGCATGCGCACAGCGTACTGCACACCAGCTTGCTGTCTCACTCAACACAATGTTACTTTGTATCTATCGTATTCGCTCCTTCTGACAGGATAGGTCAATTCTTGTATTTTCGATCAACATAACCTCACATAATTCAGCGCTTAAATGGGGTTGAGAAATTTGGTTGTCAAAATAGTGATTTTCAAAATTTGTATCAGGTTTTTTTTACTAGTTAAAAAATTCCAAACAATTATTAGGAACGAAAGCATATTCACCCTTTTCTTATGTATGAATAACGATGAATTTGTTTTAGACGCGATACACAATGGATTTGATAGTTGAATGGAATGCCTGTTATTTTGATCCTGAATCGATTCATGTGGTAAGACTTGATCAGATTGTTACTTATCTAGGATACTAAATAATTTCAATTTACAGCGTAATTCAATTTTACTGCAAGCCACACACGAAGTGAACCCACCAGTCCTTGTAGGTACATTTCCATTGGATAATAATTTATTAATAGTGGTAAATATTGAAACTGTGTACAAATAACGCATGTATCAGAAGTTTTGCCAGTAATATGAAACTTTTTTTTATAAAATAGTTATTTATGTAACAAGTACGCAAAATAGAGTTTAGGAGGACGAATCTATTTACGGATGAGGCGCCAGCCGAGTCTTTAAATTAGATGAGTCCTCTAAAACTCAGATTGTGAAGGAACTTGTTACATACAAAAAAATGTAGTATATATTCTCCAAAGGTAATTTATCGAAATTATTCTAAAATACAACTTTAAAATAAAATTTTGGTAAACGTAGGCGATGAAACAATGAATTTCAGTGAAAATTTGTAGGTTAACTAAATATCCAATGAAATTCTTTAATTTCGGATCACGTGTACGAAATTGACCAATGATTACAACATTTAACTGACAGCAACCCATGGGACATTATCACTTATGTCAAATATGTTGCTAGGTTACAATTATTTATGTTCATTTGCACGTTTTGGTAATGAAAATGATAGGTACTTCATAATTAATAAAATTTTCTGTCCAAATAACCCTCGACCATTGATAATTACTTATAATTTTGTGACAGCTACCTGAAGCACGTTGCTTTTAGATTAACAGCCTTCCGCCTGCGGCGTCGGGCGGTTACCAAGCAACGAGCTTTCGGAATGTCACAAAATTATTTCGTAATGGGGGTTTTTACGATTTTTTGGTTTTTTTATATGTTAATCTATACATTAAAATATAAGACCCGTATTTTTTCTTTTCGCTTAGAAGTTGCTAATAAGCCAGAAAAAAATTCATAAAGTTTAAAAAAATAAGTGCCGCGAAAATCGATGTCGCGTGTAACAGTGTGACGTCGCCAACATCTAGAACATACGTTCAACGCGCTGACAAGGACTGATACGTAGGTCTCACCTTACACAGTCAACATCTTGTCAACTTGAACAGAAAAACATAACCAAACTGTTTCATGCCGTTTCATTTCGATTAAAACCAACACAAAAATTCTTCAATAAACTGTAAGTAATCGTGTTTGAACCTAACCAAACTCGACAACGTGAACCCGTGAACGTTGATGAACGTGTCAAAAATCGAAAAATCAAGAGGTGGTCCGTCGTCCAAACGACAAAAAACGAACTTTCACGAACCAACTCCTGGTTTGATATCAATGTTGTCTACGTCACACATGGCGCATTTCAATGAACGATTCAAAAGACTTACATTTTCATTTCGATAAAGAGGTAATAAATCTATCAAAATTAACAATTATTATCACTTTCCTATAACTTATACATGCTGAAAATTGGTATACAATAAGTATTTCTTTAAAAGCCGTAGGCTTGAAAACCCCCATTATTAATGTCCTTGGGTTATAGCTGAAAATAATCCTATAAATGTAAATAACAGCTCATTGCTTAGGTTACGTTATTTTAAAAGACTGGATTTCTACATTGTTTTTGATGTTGAAAGCAGCTTTGTCACAAGTGCGTTGCAAAGTATAGGTACCTATACCCTGTTCCAAATAAGAGTATAGTAGATGGCGCTGCGGAGACAGCCCGTTTTACACACATTAAACAGAAATTTAAACGTAGCGCGATATTTTTGAAATAGTGTTATGTTCCGCGCGTCACGCGCTACTGACGCTAATCAACGACTCACTTTTTCAACAATACCAGCTGTTACTACTACAGCGTTCAACAGCTAAATGATGCGCGCATAATCACAAATTTTTCGCTGATGTAAACTTGGTTACCGACTAGACCAATCAGAATGCTCAAATCGTAAGCCCTATCTTGCCCCATACTATATTCTTATTTGGAACAGACCATAAGTGCACAACAAACAATGACCTTACATAGTCTAGACACAGTAGGCAGGCCAAAGTGGAGGCATGGAGATGAAGCCAACATCATATAGACAAGAGGTACGCGGGAGGGGTTGAATTTCCCCAAGTATTATTGCGGGTTGCACAAGATATAAGTTTTGATAAATGTCTTTTAAATAATACCTATTGAAATTGATGAAAATGTTACATACTTACGTGCTCCTTCTGTTATTACTTAATATAATTTACAAATTGTTTCTATTATTTATAGTTCTAAAGATAAATGCATCTAAAATCTAGAATTGCAAACGTCAATTTGACAGATGTAACGTATTCAACAGTCATTTATTGAACGTTTATTGTATAATTTGCTAATGGCTGGTTTATGATGGAATTAATTTACGAATTTAGATTTAGAAATATAAAATATACATATCTGCCTTTGCAGGTTCATGATGAATTTAGATTTATAATTTACATTGAAAATATGACCATATGCGACCAATCATATCACATTATATTAAAGTGATTATATTGATTTGAAAAGAGACAATTGACACGTTGAAGTGACACTTAAATATTTTGACTTGTGCTTGTCGATTTGCTAAAATGAATATCAGAAATATGGATATAGGATTAATATTATATGTAGGAAAATACAGATAAATATCATAAAAACAAAAATGTAATAAAGTAATTCGTTACAGGACAGATCATCTCTTTTATGTCAAATCACGTGACAAAATATAAGAAGATGATTGAACGAATTTAATATTTATAATCTAGGTACTATAAACCAAGATGATACTCGTAAATTTTAAATCTAAATTTGTAAATCCAAATTTATAAATTAAATCCATCATAAACCAACCATTAGAAGTGTGTAAAGTAGGCAACGTGCAATGATCCATGGGGAAAACTTGTCCCTCCCCCGCCTGCACATGATGGCTCCAAAAAATTCCGAGTATACTTTGTCTAAATTATAATATGGTCGAAGGCAACAAAGTACCTAAGTAGCACTTTGGGCACTTTGCAAGACAGTTTTGCTTTTTTTTTAATGTTCATTGTTTTCGCAACAACATTGATATTTAACAAAAAATTAAAAATTTGACATTCAAAAAATTAATGGTTATTTCTGTAGTTTTTAACTTCCTTGTTTTGCAGGAGTAGAAAAAATAGTGTGCATAACACGTAGTATTGAAAATATTTTGTCGAACTCAAACGATTGTAACCCTTCGCTCGTGCTGCAATTTTCGTTCGCGTGCGACAAAACTATATTTTCATTCGCAAAGTAACGATTTTAGAGAGCATGTATTAAAAAGTATTTTATGAATTATTTTTTTATTTATTGATATAAAACGTTCCAGTCACGAGATAAACGTAAATTTTTGCTATATTTGAACTGTACAGAGTACCATGAGAAATAAAACGAATTACTCGTAGTGGGATCAAAAAAGTAAATACTTCAATTAAAATGTACCTACCTTACGAAGAAAAAGACGAAAAAGAAAATAATTATTAACTTCTTTTTGGTTACTGTATCCTTCTTATGGGCCAATAAATCAATTATTAGAACAACAATTTCAAATCTGTTAATTGTTAATTTTTATTTCATGTTTCTTTCGTGAAAGAAATCGATTTGAACAACTTATTCGATGCAGTGTTTTTATTCTGAACATCTTTTGTATTTACACTTTTGCTCTAAAATCAATAGGTAAAAACTTAGAGCGAAATAAAAATTTTAACATTATATTTCCTATAGTTCGAAAATAAAGTCTACACCCGGTTATGAAAATCACATAAGCGATATATTTTTTACCAAAACTTTTGTTTCATACGTTATTTATACTACTTGTTTAATTAATGCTATAAACAATTCTATTTTCAGGTGATTGAAATGGTTATCGCATTCGTTAATTTTCTTATTCAATCCACCACTTAGATATGCGAATAGGAATCAATATACTTTACACAAACTTATATTTCCAAGTGCGTTGTGTGGCCGACTGTGTTCTGTCAACTCAGATTCGAATCTAGTCAGTAACAATTTAACAACAACAAAATACCCCGTAGCGCAGTCTTCGCAAACACTCCTGAGTAGGTTAGATTAGGTGGTCAAAAACAGTATATGTCTATATACACCTATCTCAAATTAAATTTTAAAAATTCTATTTCCCAGCAAATTCTTAACTGGATGTTAGGTGGTCAAAAACAGTATGTCTATACCTACCTAAAATTAAATTTTAAAAATTTGGTAGGAGGTTGGGGACGCCTGCAGTGGCGTACCCTGACATTAGCCTTAGAGGGAGGATATGAAAATAAAAATATTTTTGATAATGATGATGTCATTGCAATTTATTCAGTTAATGTGATATTTATTTTTACAATAATTAAAAATGCTTGAAATGGTTACATTATTTAAAAATAACTTACAAATGGTTTAGAAAAAGTACACAAAATCTTCAAGAACTTATTTTTAAAGGTTAATAGGAAATATTAATACAAGTTCTCTGAATTTTTCATCATTTTGTCATATAACAAAAATTTAGTGAATTGCCATAAGAGTCCATGTAAAACGAGCGTAATTTCAACATTTAATTACGCAAAAACAGGATAGACGAAAATTTAAAAAAAAATTTAGAATCTCAATAGTGAAATGAAGGCACTGTATAAATTTCAGCCTCTCATCATCATTTTAATATACGGTCACCAACCTCCTTAACTGGATGACAAAATATTAAAATTAACTAGGTGGTCAATTTATTTTTATCGTAATTCCGTTAAATATATTTTAGATTTCTGACTGGTCAATTAGGCGGGCCCTTCTTTCTAACTTCTGAACGGTTCAAGATGCAAGGCTGATCTTGCCACCATTGACTCAAATTACAGAAGTTAAGATTACGGTAAATATTTTGTGGTCTTATTTATGAGGGCCCTTTTTCGTAACTTTTGAACGGTTCAAGATACAGGACTGATCTTGACACCATTGGATTCCTTGAGTTAAATTACATAAGATTAGATTAATGAAAATATTTTGTGGGCTTTATTCTGAGGGCCCTTTTTGTAACTTATGAACGTTACAAGATACAGGGCTGATCTTGGCACGATTGGATTCCTTGAGTTAAATTACATAAGATTAGATTAATGAAAATATTTTGTGGTCTTAATTCAGAGGGCCCTTTTTGTAACTTATGAACGGTACAAGATACGATACAGGATTGATCTTGGCACCATTGGATTCCTTGAGTTAAATTACATAAGATTAGATTAATGAAATTTTTGTGAGCTTATTTAAGAGGGCCCTTTATAACTTCTGAACGGTACAAGATACAGGACTGATCTTGGCACCATTGGATTCCTTGAGTTAAATTTCATAACACTAAGTTAATGAAAATATTTTGTGGGTTTAATTAAGAGAGCCCTTTTTTGTAACTTGTGTACGGTACAAGATACAGGACTGATCTTGGCATCATTGGATTTCTTGAGGTAAATTACATAAGACTGGATTAATGAAAATATTTTGTGGGCCTAATTAAGAGGGCCCTTTTTGTATCTGCTGAACGGTACAAGATACAGGTCTGATCTTGGCACCATTCCTTGAGTTAAATTACATAAAGATTAGATTGATGAAAATACTTTGTGGGATTAATTAGGAGGGCTCTTTTTTATAACTTATGAACGGTACGTTATTTTTATTGTGCTTTTAGACTGACTTCTAAACTGTATACAGACCATCCTATTCCTAGCCCATCAACACAATTTTCGTCACCTGGTAATATATTTTTATTGTGGATTTCTTTCTGTTACACCTTCTTCATAATTAGGGTGTGGTATTCTCACATAAATTTTTGTTACTGTTAGAGCGAAATTATTATTTGTTGTACCTTACGTTTGTAAATACCTACATATAATTATGTTTTTATATATTTAATTTTTATGTATGTCTTTATTTAAATTAAAGCAAACTGTTTTATAATATTTAATGTAATAAAAGTACCATTACTTGTATAGTTTTAAATATATATTTGATTTGTGTAATGCTTTGTTATTTAAGTATGTATATGTGTGAATAAAAGTATCGTATAATAATTATATTATGCATTGTTTGTATATTATGTAATAATAATAATAATAAGAGCCTAATTCGTGTCCTGGAGGACAAAGGCCTCCTCCAATTTCGTCCATTCGTCTCGGTTCTGTGCTGTGCGTGGCCATGTACTTCCTGCTGTTTTCGAGATGTCATCTTCCCATCTTCTTACCTGTCTTCCTCGTCTTCTTTTCTTGTTTCTTGGTATCCAATTTGTGATGCGTTTAGTCCATCTTTCGTCGTTGGTTCTCTGGATGTGCCCCGCCCAGCGCCATTTCATTTTTCTTGTGTATATTTCTACGTCGTTGACTTTTGTTTTCTTTCTCAGGTTTTCGTTGCTACACTGTCTTTCAGGGAGACGCCTGTCATTATGCGTTCCATCTTTCTTTGTGTGATTTTTAATTTTTTGTTAAGTTCTTGTGTAAGGGACCATGTTTGGCAGCCATAGGATAATGAAGGGAGAACACACTGGTTGAATATTTTTGATTTTAATTGTATAGTGCCGTTTCCTTTGAAAATGTGACGAAGGCTCCAGAACTTCTTCCAGGCTTGATTTATCCTATTCTGTATTTCTAGCTGTGATTTTTTGTGGAAGCTCAGTGTTTGTCCTGATTTCTGTTGACTCGCCGTTTAAACTGACTTCTGGAGGTGCGTCATTTGACATTATTTTTGTTTTCATTGTGTTTATGATCAATCCTGATTCAGTGCCAGCCTGTTGTAGCTCGAAGATCATTTCTTTTAGTTCTGTAGCGTTGTTAGAGATAAGTACTACGTCATCCGCGAATCTTAGATTTGTTAGTCTTTTGCCTTCTATGTTTATTCCTTTTTCTTCCCATTCGAGTTTCCTAAAAACTGCCTCCAGCGCGCTGGAGAATAATGCGGGGGATAAAGGGTCTCCCTGTCTGACGCCCCTGTTAATATTGAAGAATGGACCTAAAGAGTTTAGCATTATTGCAGCTTTGTTATCTGTGTATATTTCTGCCAGTAAGTTTAGGTATTCTTCTTCTACCCCCTGTTCTTTTAGTGATTTAAATAGGAATTCGTGACGGAGTGAGTTGAACGCCTTTTTATAGTCGATGAAAGCCAAATGTAATGTTATGTTGTATTCGTTGCATTTTTGTATTAGTTGGTTGAGGCTTTGTAAATGATCTGTTGTGGAGAAACTTTTCCTAAAGCCAGCTTGGCTTGTTGGTTGGTTGAATTCCAATACTGGCTTTATTCTTTCTAGAATAATTGTCGCAAATATTTTATAAATGTTTGAGATCAGAAAAATTGGTCTGTAATTGTCCTTTCTTATGAAGTAGGATAATTTTTGTTTGTTTCCATTGTTGCGGGATTGATCTTGAAGCCAATATTTGGTTAAAAATTCCTTTAATTATTTCTAGCATTTCTTCGTTATTGTTGCAGTTCAATATGGTCTCGTTTGTAACTCCGTCTATGCCTGGTGATTTATCGCTTTTAAGTTTCTTCATTCCTTTTTTAATTTCGCAGGTGAGTATGGGTAGTGGGGTATGGTCTGTTTCTGATATTTTTGTGTTTGTGTAACTTGGGTTTTTTTCGTAGTAGAGATCTTTATAGTACTCTGTAGCTATGAGCATGATGTTGTCTAAATTTGTTTCAGTTTGGTTGCTTTTTGTGTTTAGTTTGTTAAGCAATGTTTTATTTGTGAATAATTTTTTTGTTATCTTTTTTGTAGAGTAATTTGTGTTCTGAAGATCCTCGATTATTTCTTCTTCATAGTCTTTGATATCTTTTCTTATTCTTTTCTTAACTAATTTTCTTGTCTCGCAGTAGGCTATTTTTTCTGCTATAGATTTATTTGGTTTCTTACGAAGAGACTCTCGTATTTGTATCAGTTGTTTAGTTTCTTTAGTTATTTTTTGTCTTTGCTGTTGGTTTTTGTTGCTCGTAGGGAATGAGCTTTTAAGAGAGTTTTCTAAGATGTCGTATGTTTCTTGAACTGATGCGTTTATAGTGTTTTTTATCTTCATGATTTTTAGTTCGTTGTTAAGTGTTTCGTTATATAGATTTATTTCTTCGTTCGTAAGTTTGGTGTTGTATGTTTTTTGTTTAAATTTGTTTAGCCTATTTTCTCTTTTGTTTAGTTTTATTGACGTTCTTATTAGTCTGTGATCGGTGTCTATGCTAAAATTGTTTAGGGTTTCAAAGTTAGACACTTGGCGTATGTCTTTGACTAAAATAAAATCTATTTCATTTTTGTATGTCTCGTTCGGTGAGATCCACGTCCAGCGTCTCCCTCTTCTTTGTTTGTAAAATGTATTCGCTATTTGTAGTTGATGGCTTAATGCGAAGTTTATTAGTCTTGTCCCGTTTGAATTTCTGTTTCCATATCCATGCGGTCCCATTATGAACTCTTCGCCGTTTATTCTGTAGCCTATTTTGCTGTTAAAATCTCCCATTACTATCAATAACTCACAGTTGTTGACTGTGAGTATTGTTGTTTCTAATAGATCGTAAAAAGCGTCGAGTTCTTCTTCTGTGGCTGCTAACGTTGGTGCGTATATCTGTATTATTGTCATTGTTTGACCTGCTATATTTAGTTTCAGTAAAGCTATTCTTTCTGACACTCCTTTAAATTCGACTATCTTTTGTTTCAGCTGTTTGTGGATGATAAATCCTACTCCTTTTTGGCCTTTCGTTTCTCCCATGTAGGCAAAGGTGGTATTATCTTCTAATTTTATTATTTCTTCTCCTATTCGTCTGACTTCACTTAGGCCTGCTATGTTCCATGTTATTTTAGAAAGCGCATTTCTTAATTCGAGTAGTCTATCTTCCGACGATAGTGTTTTGACATTAATAGAACATATATGTAGTAATATTATGTATATAAAAAGAAAAATGAACGGTCTCAATTTTTCCCATGTTTTCTTTAAGTTGTTAAATATATTTATTTATTTATATATTCTGATCCTAAACAACTTTGGAATTTTGTAAATTCTAAGAGGAATAAGTCACGCATTCCTGGCACAATGTATTTCGAACAGCAAGAATTGACCACTACAAATGACATTGTTCAAGGTTTTGCAGATTACTTTGCCAGTGTCTATGTAAATAATGATGCAAACCCTACATTACTCACTGATGATTTAATTAAAAACATAGAAATCATTAATATCTCCCACATTTCAGAGTCAGATATACTTTCGGCAATTCACAACCTTAAACCCTCTCGTAATCCTGGTCCCGATAACTTTCCTGCTTATATATTAAAAGCTTGCAGTCATTTCTTCGTCAAACCTCTTCTTATTCTTTTCAATCTATGTATCAGCAGCAACGCATTCCCCTCTCTCTTAAAAACTTCATTCATCACTCTTATATTTAAGTCTGGGGATAACTCTAACATCTTAAACTATCGTCCTATTGCAATACTATCTAATATATCAAAAATATTTGAATCCATTCTTTATAAATACATTTACAATATGACCAAAAAGCACATCTCACCTCACCAGCATGGTTTTGTGAAAGGCAGATCAACAACTACAAATCTGATTAATTTTACTGAATGTGTTGCGAATGCTCTTCATGATAATAACCAAATTGATGTGGTTTATACAGATTTCTCTAAAGCATTTGATAATATCGATCATAAAGTACTCCTTCACAAACTCCAGCATAAGTATAATTTTTCTGATAGTCTTCTCCATTTAATTTCTTCATATTTGAGTGAACGTAAGATGGTAGTTCATTACAACAATTACACATCTCATCCCTTCCTTGCTACTTCCGGGGTACCTCAAGGTTCAAACTTAGGCCCTTTGTTGTTCAACTTATTTATAAATGACATAGTTGACTGTATTGAACATTCGAAAGTATTACTGTATGCGGATGATATCAAAATTTTCAAAGTCGTTAACTCAATTGATGATTGTAACAAACTCCAGTCTGATTTGCAGAAAGTTCTGGCTTGGTCTAAGTCCTCCAAATTAAATTTTAATCTTAGTAAATGTAAAATTATGAGCTATTGCGTGAAAAAATCTGCCTTAAATTACCATTACCTGATGAAAGATCACATGTTAGACAGAGTTTTTCAATTTAGTGATCTAGGAGTTTTATTTGATAATAAACTATCATTTAATGCTCACATAAATAACATTGTAAATTTATCCTATAGAACTCTTGGATTTATTATACGTAATTCTCATTCTTTTAACAAAGTTTCTACACTTAAAACATTGTATTGTACGTTTGTGCGTTATAAATTAGAATATGCACTTCAAGTATGGAATCCAATTTATATAAAGTATTGCCAAGCTATTGAGATGATTCAACGCAAATTTATCAAATACTGCTACTTTAAAGTTAATAGAACATATTTCGGTCATGATTATTGTTACGAACAATTATTAAAAAATTTTAACATGACTTCTCTAGTTAACCGTAGAAAAATTTTGTCTTGCCAATACTTATATAAATTATTAAATAATATTACCGATGATTCACTGATGTTGTCTAATATACTAATTTATGTGCCTCGTGTGTCCAGTCGGGCAAAACAACTTTTTAAATGTAACATTGCACGAACAAACTACGAAAATGGGTCACCTATTAGACAACTTTGTAGAATTTTCAACGACATTGTTATAGATGTGGATATTTTTGCTTATTCATTAGTTAAATTTAAAAAATTATTAATTATAAATTTTAGTAACTAAATAATTATATTTAAATGTATTTCTGTTACCAAATTAATTAGTGTTTGTATGTCATTGTGTTCACATTCAATAATTTCTTTAAATTTGTTCATATTTTGTGTCTCTGATTAAGTTTTTTTCTGTACTTGTTTTTCTCGATGCTTGATGTATGTTATTTTAGGTCTACTCTCATTGTACTTATTGTATTTTCAAATCCCCCTGTAATTGGGACTTCGGTCCTGTTGGGTGGATACTAAATAAATAAATAAATAAATATTAAAATATAGATATATGAGTTTTGATAAAATAAACAATTTTTAATTTATATACCTACTAATACTTATTATTGTCTCACGTCTTACGTCCTGTTATTTAGAATAACACTTAACTTTTCAAGGGTGAAATTGTTCAAAACGAGACTAGTGCTGGCATCTCTTGGTGTGACGTCACAAAAGTATTTGTCCAGTGGGTCTAAAAATGAAGCAAAAGTGCAATTACGCTAGGCAATTTTATTGATATTGAAACGCTATATCTCGTAAACTAAGGGTTGCGCCGCAAAAAGGGGTGCATATTTAGAATCAGCGGGTTCGAATTAGGGGGATAGGGTACAAATTATCCTCGTTAAATGTATATTAATCTGCGCAGTAGTCTCAATTAACTTTGATTACGGCTTTGATACTTACATTGATCTGCTAGTTTTTAGTATATTTCTTGTACTTGTTTATTGCCGCTAACTTTTTTCAGTTGTGAGCCCCGCTACTTAGGGATCCATAGTTTGAATAGTGTGAATACGTGTTGTGGTAACCAGCTGCTTGTCCAGTGAGAACCGTCACCGTAACCTAAAGCTTACAAGCCGACACTAACCAAGCTTGCATCGTTCCACATCGAAGTCTCCTGACGTGCAGAATTCGTGCGTTACCTTCTACACCAACTCACTACTCGAGCTATCTGTCCGTAGGATTGGTTACCAGCTTTAAAAAGCTCGTGATTTGGATTCAGCATTCAGAGACCGCCTCAGCTCACTTCTCCAAGCTTGCCATCAGCTTCAGCAGTTAGCACTCGCTTCCACGACGAGTCCAGGCTTTGTTTATTTATTCCCGGCCAAAGTTTGCATTTTGTTGCCGCTATGATTTCCAGCGTTGCGAGCGTAATTCAGGTAACCTTATATATATATATATATATATATATATATATATATATATATATATATATATATATATATATATATATATATATATATATATATATATATATATATATATATATATATATATATATATATATATATATATATATATATATATATATATATATATATATATATATATATATATATATATATATATATATATATATATATATATATATGTGTGTATATAATTAGAGAAAAAAATCTCGGGAATTAATATTATTATTATTATTAATATTATTAATTATTACTCTAATTATATATATATATATATATATATATATATATATATATATATATATATATATATATATATATATATATATATATATATATATATATATATATATATAATTAGAGTAAAAAAATCTCGGGAATCGGTCAGGGCTCAAATACTAGTTGTTATTACGTACTTAAATTTATTTCAAAAATTCCAATATTTCGGACATTAATTGTGTCCTTCATCAGGGAAACTGTCAGGAAAATACAAAAATATAAATAAATATATAACATGAAAATTACACAAAAAAATACATTGAAACATTTTTTAAAAAATACTTACGAAAAGTATTAAGTATTAAAAATCTGAACGCAAAACACTGTCTGCAGTACCGGTTTTCTTCTATACTGAAAATCACAAGTTTTGGCAGTATGGCAGAGATAGGCAATGTTATTCTTATGGAGATAAACTCGGCCTTGTTGCCAGTTTTACACTTACATTGTTTCATGGTACACCATTCAGTTTTCATGCTTTAACACATTTTAGTTTGCAGTGTTAAATTTCATAATGAAATGTTAGTATAGGGTAGGGTTGTAAATCTTATAGCGGTGGAGTGGTGCCGATGGGAAAAGAAGCCAGCAGTTCCGAAACAGTTTGAAAATATTATAAGCTTGATTTCACATTACTTAAGAAATGATATAATAACTATACCTACTCCTGTAATCTCATTTCAAGACATATACTAATTACATTTCTTGTAATTTATTTGTAACTACCATCTAATGTAATCCCAATTAACAGTGCCATAATAGGATTATACGATTTAAATTGTTGTAACGAAGAATTTACGCAGAAAATCTGCACTGAGTTAGCTAATAACAATATTTTCAAGATACCTGTGTATTTTTGCTAATTACCGTTAACTCGTAGGGTAGGTATAAATAGTGGTATTGTTGATAATATAAAGTTAGTAATCAATTTTACTTTGGCAAGAAGAGTTTCTTATCTTCTGAACTAAAATGTATTCTGTGGGTGAAAAACGTATTATAAATAATATAATAATGTATCATATTAATTTAAAAACAATGTCTTTAAATGACATAATGTGTCTTGTATCAGAAATGACAAGTGTCAGTGTACGTCAGTTGTATAGAATTAAAAAGGAATTTGAAAACACATCAGACTCTGTGAATAACAATAACTCTGTTAAGGAGCCTGATGTAAAACGCAAAAGAACGACAGTGATACTGAAAGCGATGAAGATATAACGCATGAGTTGCATGTTTGAGTACCGCTGCTACCCCTAGCTACCTGTCTCGAAGTTTAAATGTAAACAGGTCCAGGACCTTACTTCAAATTTTCAATGTACTTAGTATGTGATATTTTTCTATAAGTTTGTAATTATATTTTATGCTATGTATATATTGACAACATTTGTTCATTAATTGTTATGTCTTTTAAACAACATGTATATATTTGTATTACTCGCCATTTGTGATTTTGACTTGGCCGTCTTTGGCTGTGTTTTATTATTAGAAACCAGAGTTTTTTCTCTAAGTAAAAGATTTTAAATTGGAGGCATATCAATTGATTACTTATTAATGTATTCAATGAATTGAACATTATATTGGTTTTGAGAAACGTCAAAAAATAATCAGCATAATTTATTAAAATTACAAGTAAGCGAAAAACAAACAATCCGCCTCTGGATTCTCCATCTTTGTCTAACACATTACTCTTATGGGATACATTTAGCAACACTGTATTGCTATCTCTGCCATACTGCCAGAACTTGTGATTTTGAGATATCAACATTTAAATATTTATGTTTTGTTACTTTGGAAAATTTATACATTTATAAGAACAATTTTATAATTTTATACTTTGCAAACTGCGTATCTAAATATAACAAGTAATAGCAGGTGGTTCAGCCGTTGGATAATTCTCTGATTTCCCGCTCAAAATGTTGTTGGTTGGTTGGTAACTCCCACCTGTTGAACATGGCCTACTTCAAGTTGTAGAGTGACGTTTTGGAGATTATTTCGCACGTGACAGAAGAGGTTAATTATGTTTGGTTCCAATGTTTGTTCAAAAGGAGATTGTAGTTCGTGTTGATGTTGTTAATGTCTTTTTTGCTGTTAATGGTGTTATTTGTGACAGCTATGTGAAACATTTCTAGCAGTTTCCTTTTGCTTGTGTTTTTTTCAGTTGATAATATAATAACGTCTTCTATTTTAAAGCCATGTTTAAGGTTTCTACAGTGCACCGCCATTGTACAGGACTTTGTCGGAATTTTGATATCACTTATGTGTTGGGTCAGCCTGGACTTAAGGGCTTGACTTGTTTCACCCACGTAACATTTATCACAATCTGCACATTTAATTTTATATACTATATTACTTCTTTCAGGTGTTTTTATTTTCTCTTTGGTTTTTGTGAAATACTTGTTGAGCTGTTCTCGGTTTATACAAGCTATTTTGATGTTTTCATTTTTGAAAACCTTTATTAATTTGTATGACAGATCTTCAATGACGTGGGCCACTACGAACAAAAAACTGGCAGCATACCGGAACAGACGAATTTTTCTTCTCAGATGCAGATCACAACAACTGATTCCGACACATATAATTCAACATTTCATGTGTTTATACAACCTATTTGACAGATTGGACAATCAAACTGCTTATGAACTTGAAAATATCACCAATATGTCCAAGAAAAATATACTAAACTTGGAAATAAAAGTTACTTGTAACACCATACGAAAATTGGAAAAAGAACTGAACTATAGTATGAATTTTGTGAAACCAAAACTAACAAAAGACATATTTGACAAATTCAACCATAAACAACAAATACATTATAAAAAACAATTCAATAATAACAAAATTAACAACACAAATAAATTTAACAAACTTTTCCAACTAGCCAACAACAAGAATATTAACATCGAAGAAAAGTGGATAGAAAATCATTC
The DNA here is from genome assembly GCA_947534325.1 of Agonum fuliginosum. NCBI lineage: Eukaryota > Metazoa > Arthropoda > Insecta > Coleoptera > Carabidae > Agonum > Agonum fuliginosum. Next base: position 10,790,982 of record OX384047.1, on the reverse strand, counting down.
CAATGTGGAAATAACCCAAGAAGTTCATGACACTTTAGCGCTCGGTCCAAAATTCTGTCTTCCAACCACTAAAACAGAAGACATTAACATAATTAAATTTCTAACTGACGTAGAACATACAATCAATTTATGCACACACACAGAAAGGGATAAATACAGAGCTGAATGCATTAACATCATAACAAACTTTATGAATAGAAAATCCAACAATCCAGAAACAAAAACAACTTTAAAGCCTAATCAACTAATTAAATTTAAAAAGGAAAATCCTGAAATTTACATAATTAAAGCAGATAAAAGTAACACAATGTACTTATAAATAAACAGGCATATATTGATAAATGTTTAGATATTCTAAATGATGATAACACGTTCAAGGAAATAAAAAAGGATCCAACAAGCAAATTTCAAAGGAAAAACAATGAATTAGTGTCAAAACTAAAACGTGAAAAACAAATTGACGAACAATTAGCTAAAAACCTCATGATGTACACAGCCACTCCTCCAGCGTTTTATGGTCTTCTTAAAACGCATAAATTGGAATTACCAATTCGACCAATCGTAAGTGGAATAAATTCTCCAGTAAATAAAATATCTTGCGCAAGTGCTCACTAACGCCATGGACTCTGAAAACACACACAATGTTAAAGATTCCTTTGATTTCGCAAACACAATAAACAACTACAACTTACCACCAGGATACGTACTCATCAGTCTTGATGTCGTCTCACTATACAGTAATGTCCCGAAAGAACTAGTTCTCCAAGACATCGAACAGAACTGGGAAACCATAAAAAACTTCTGTACCCTGGACAAACGGTATTTCCTGGAATGCATAAATCTTGTGATGGAATGCAACTATTGTGTTTTCAACGGAACCTTTTACAGTCAAAATTTTGGATTGAGCATGGGTAGTTCGATCAGCCCAGTCCTGGCGAATAGAGTGATGGATATCCTTATAGATACATGCGTTAAGAAACTGGACTATGAGCTGCCATTCCTCAAACGATTTGTGGATGACGTAATATTAGCAGTACCTAACAACAAAATTGAATACACATTAAATTTGTTCAACAGTTATAACACACACTTACAATTCACATGTGAGAAGGAAACTAACAATAGCGTTCCTTTCTTAGACACGCTGCTGATTAGATCAGAGGATAATATAATAACGCTCGACTATTATAAAAAGCCAACACACACAGGAAGATATTTAAACTACAGAAGTGAACAACCACTTAAGACAAAAATAAACTTTATACAAACTTAAATATATAAACTTAAATAACGAATACTCAAACTATCACACCCAATGTACCACAGAAAAAACATGGAAGAACTTTATATTACACTCAGGAAGAACTCATATCCACCAGCTTTTCTCAAAAAGTTGATTTACACAAGCAATACTGAAACACCAAGGCACGGTTTAATACAAGAAGCTAATGATGATGATAATGCAACTAAATACAGCTCTATACTCTTCATTGAAGATCTGTCATACAAATTAATGAAGGTTTTCAAAAATGAAAACATCAAAATAGCTTGTATAAACCGAGAACAGCTCAACAAGTATTTCACAAAAACCAAAGAGAAAATAAAAACATCTGAAAGAAGTAATATAGTATATAAAATTAAATGTGCAGATTGTGATAAATGTTACGTGGGTGAAACAAGTCAAGCCCTTAAGTCCAGGTTGACCCAACACATAAGTGATATCAAAATTCCGACAAAGTCCTGTACAATGGCGGTGCACTGTAGAAACCTTAAACATGGCTTTAAAAAAGAAGACGTTATTATATTATCAACTGAAAAAAACACAAGCAAAAGGAAACTGCTAGAAATGTTTCACATAGCTGTCACAAATAACACCATTAACAGCAAAAAAGACATTAACAACATCAACACGAACTACAATCTCCTTTTGAACAAACATTGGAACCAAATGTTGAATTGTTAACAACTACTCGGCAATCAGTCGGGAGAAATTTAGGAATGAATTAAAGTTTTCACTCACATTTTGATGTTTGTTTTATTCACATCACGTTTCGACCGCACAACGGTCATCATCAGATGCTCAAAACTTTTAATTTTTACAATGCACAAAAGTATAAAAAGTACAAATTCTTTGGTGAAATATAACGACATTTTTTAACATTTTACCATGAATAGCCACGCGGGTAGGTTTGCAATTTGATATCCCTGCTTGGCGTTCCATGTTATGTTGGTAATACTAATAAAAATAAAAATGTAACTAACAATTTTCAAACAATTTCAAAATTTTTTAAAAATCTCTAAGATTTTACCACTGGTCGATGTTGTAAAATCTTGAGTCAAGTAATAAAAGATAACAACGATAATCAAGTAACATTGTGTTTGAGAATACAATAACAAATTTACGTTTTTATAGGTTAATTATCTGTCATTTGGATGTGATGACAATTGTGTACAAAACAAAACAAATGCATGGTTCACAGTTAGGGCACTCATCATGGTGGTTTCATATGTTGGATGATGTTGGAGTATATGCTGCTCAGGTATGCTATATCTGTTCGAAGATTAACGGAGTTGTTTCGTTTGATTTCGATCATTTCTAATGTGAGTCTCTTTTGTAGGTTTGGTTCTTCATGTAGAATCGATACTTTATCGAATTCGAAGTTGTGGTTGGTGGTGGTGTGATGATCCTTAAGTGCTGAGTTTGTTTTATATGAACTATGCTCTTTCAAGCGCGTAGCTAGTGGACGCTTTGATTGTCCGATGTAACACATGCCACATTCACACGGGATTTTATACACATATATATATATATATATATATATATATATATATATATATATATATATATATATATATATATATATATATATATATATATATAATAACATCTTAGCAATAAACTCAGTTCTCATTTTTACTTTAAATTTGCTTTCTGGTACATTATTTATACGTTACCCGATTTCCCTCCGGTTTGTTGATCAACCTCCAAGGTTGAACCATTTTCAAACAGATCAACTGGCGCCCTCATTCACCATCAAGACTCATCCCTTTCTTCACTGAGCTTAACCGTGGTTCGGCCAGCTTCGTGCATTTTGACGTCCAGTACCGTAGAAACGTGTTTTTAAAAAGTTTTATTTAATTTCGAACAAGATGTTACAATCTGGATATCAGTTGAAGACTGCCTTATCGCTAATGTTACAACTACTTATATTACTTTATCCTGTGAAAAGTTTATAACTGAGTCAGCAATTCTCACAAGAGTTGCATTACATAATTTAGATAATGTTGAAAAGCTAAAGTTATAAGCCAAAAACTTGCAATTTCCTGCTATATGTCAAAGTGTGGCTACTGAAAATGTCATTTTTAGAAACATTTCCTAATTTTGAACACCTGTCTCTCGGTACCTACCTATTGGATGAAAAAATACATTTGAGCAGTAGAATTTGAAGGAAATTTAATGTTCTTTCCAAAAACCAAAAAATGTTCGCAGAACTCATAGTTTTTGAGTTATAGGCGAAAAAAGGTAATAAAAATCGTGGTTTTTTCCCTCCCCAAGTTAGCACAGGGCCCTCGAGGTCGAAAACTCAGATTGGACAACCCAGAGTACCCCTAAATGGCGTGTCAAAATTTCATTAAGTTCGGAATACTTTCCAGGTAAAAGTGAATGCCGACTGGACTAGAGTGAAATTCAAATAGCTAGGACCCTGGACTACGCGAGAAGGCAGAGCTTGTCATGTACTGTCCGTTTTACAAAAGCGGAGTTAACGAGTATATGCTGCGCTGCACTTCACTTAAATTTCAAAGAAAATTAAAATATAACTCAATCACAATCAATTACAAAATTCACAGGGATACACGAAGCAAAACACTACGAATGTCAACATGAGAATAACAGATATTGAAGCTGATGTTCAGTAGAACAGACAGTAGCGTAGTTTCCTCTTGTTTATCATCTATGCTTCTCTTTCTAAGACGAGAATTCGTACTTCGCGCAGGGTTCTAGCTATTTGAATTTTACTCTATTAAATGTATTTGCCAAATAAATATCCTGGGTACGCTTATGGTAATATTAAAGACACTTTGCAATAGCGGACTTGAGTTTATTTTATATATTTGCTTACTAACTGTTTGTTGTAGTGTCTGCCCTGTCAGTTTTTATTTCATAACGTGTACTAATTTAAACATATAATCATTACCTACATTAAGAAATGAAAAAGTTACAAATGACATAATCTCTAACTCTAATCTACTTAAAAAGTGAGTTAGTATAGGTAAAATTTATTTTTTTCCTTTCATTGATTTAAGCACTGTGAAATACGATGCTGCAGATCTTAGCACCTGAAAATAAAATAGTAATTTAAAATCCTTGTAATACAAATATGGAATTAAGTAAGTAGTACACAATACCAGAGCTCATGCCAAAAATTCAGTTCTTGGATCGTGGTATTAAGACTATAAAATCTATGACTACTGCCTATCCCTATAGATTCGAAATGTACTCATTTTAATTTTGATTATTATGCAATGGACGATTTGCAGTGTTGAGTATGTGCATGCTTGCTGAATTAGAATGAGATATTTACTATGTTCGTCGTGAAATTGAAGTTAGTAAGCAGTAGCATATTTAGGAGGGGCACAGCCCCCATCCGCCCAATATTAATCTGAATGATTTTGTTTTATATTTGACTGAGTAAAAACAAAGCGTAATCTTAGCGTAATGCTCTAAATTGAAGCTTTAAAATCAAGAACAAGTAAAACGAAAATAATTTTCTATTATTCTGTATACTAAAGTGAATAATTCAGGCCCGTATATTAGGGGGTAAGCAGGGAAACTTTCTATTTCAGGGCATTTGATCTTAGGTGAAAAAAATTCGTCTGCGGCGCATTTTGTTACCAGCACCAGCACAAATTTAATTTTATTAAATCTTTGGGCCCCTCCCGTCAGAAAATCCTAAATACGCCCCTGTTAGTGAGTAATCCTTCAGATCTATAGTTGATTTCTTAACTAAACGGAGCAATCTGAAGTTGTCTCGCTGAGCCGTATTTACACTGTGTAAATACGAGAAAAATATCATTAGATTTTTTTGGAGACAAAATTAAATTTGACCTATCGGTGGGCCAAACTCGATACAATCACTGACAACAGCTGACGAGACAAGATGGAGAACATTCGTTTGTTTACATTACAAAGTTTGTGTGGTGTAAAATTGGCCAATCAAAAACGATCAGTTTTAGCATTCCAACTTCAGATTGCTCCGTTTAGTTAAAAAATCAACTATAACTTCATAGTAGTTAGTGTTGTTAGTTGTCGTTTAATGTCTTTTGTGCCGTATTATCCAATAGGCACGTGCCTAGGGGTCTCCGACTTTAGAGGCCTACTAAAAAAATTAAATATAAATTCATACTTTTCAATTTAATTTTTTTATGATGTATAATTCAGCGGAAATATTTTAGAATAATCTTGAGAAAAGTGAAAATATGTTGTGTAGGCAACGAATTTAACGCGTAAAGCCTCATTTTCATGATGGCGTGGCTGGCGTGGTGTTGAAAAATAAACCAATAGCAGTGCAGCTTTCGCCAAACACCACGCCGCGCTCTGGCGTGGCTGGCGCGGTGTGCGAAGTTAAAAAATTTTAAGTTTTAACGCCGTCCACGCCGCGCAACACATGCGTCTTCTAGATCAGTATTTCTGTTTAACGTACACGCATTGCAACCAAATATTGTTTGATTTATAACAACGTATCTGCGGTAGCGTTTCGAAGCGTTTCACCAATACAAATATTATTTATCTTGACTCTTGACAAGTTCCAGTTGACATACTGTCAATTACAAAATTATTTTGTATTAAATCCTATAAAATCTGTATCAATTTTAATTGTGTAATTTAATTAGTTCGTAATATTATATTATATTGAGAATTCTAATTATAAAATCAAAATATGTACCTGGTAGTCGGTATTGGTTGATTGCAACATTGTGACAGCTAAAACGAATTAATGACATATAAAAAATTTAAGATATGGTATTTTTATGTATAATATAAATATAATTATAAAATACGTCTTCTTCGACTTAGTGAAGACATTTTCTGTTTTGATTTTGAGTTAACCAAGTACTGAACTGAGCTGTCAACACCGAGAACACAACGCTTCATACGCCTGCATGAAAACAAAAATTTTAAAACACACACCACGCCTGCCAAGCGCGCCACGCCACCATGAAAATGAGGCTTAAAGCGCAAACTTCATCCATGCAGGGGTCGGTTGACAACATTTCTATTCCTAACAGCGGGGTTCACTCTATACTATTACAATACGCTTACAAAACTTATAGTCATCAGCAAACTAAATGTTGATTTAAAAAAAATATATTTTAGAGCTTGTTATAAGTATAGCCTAGATTTAGTAAGTCCAAGGGAAATGATCATTTTCAAAATTGGCACATATTATGAAAAAAGAAGTACCTGTAATATTATACAAGAACGTCTAAATATATTGAGCTCTATATTGTATTGAACATGAATTTGCTTCAAAATTTGACTAGGTATCCGGACTTAATAAATAAATTTGCCGCTGCTAAAGTACGAAAAGTGTAAATATACACGGTGGTCCATTTTAAATTGCGTTTGGAAATATCTCGAAAACTACGCATCGGATCAAAAATCTAAAAAAGACTTGTCAAATATTTTTGAGGAGGCCATCCAATGACACCAAAGTCGATCCCCTAACACCACCCTCGGGAGGTGGGGCGGGAATAACATTGAAATATTAAATAGGAACCCCCATTTTTTATTGCAGATTCGGATTGCACGACTAACATTATAGGTAGGTTTTGTTTCAAACTTCGATTTATCCTATATTCACAGTTAGTGTTTATTAATTTTATGCTATAGGTATTTTCGGTATTATTTAAAATATATAGGTACCTAATAAAAACTAACCGAACTTGTTTTTTTAACTTATGTATTTTCCTTATTTTTAAAGAGGCCCCCAATAAATTCTGTGCCTAGGGGTCCGTGGTCCCGAGATGGCTTAACACGGCACTGGATTGTCTTGGATTTACAGTATGTAAAAGACGTAGTTTAACTTACGTCTTTTTAGCATTAATATTTATAAATATACAGGGTGTTCATTTCAAGTGGCGCACCATTTTGCTATTTCGAGAAGTATAAGAAATACGAAGTTGGTTAAATTAGCAAACAATTTCTATTTTATATGACTACTTTAATGAACGAAACAAAAAAAATTAGACCATATAGACTATAGGTACTCAGTAGGGTGTGGGGTGGCGGGTGGCGGTAACTACGGACACGTGTTTTAACTTTATTTGGCCTGATCAGTGTAGTATAATCAATTGTTTCTTCCATAGCACTCTTGTAACAATCAAATTTAAATTAAATTATCATAATTCTCAATAGCGTTTTTCATATGTATTTGTTATGCAAGGGTATGGAACTAATATCTCGTTGAATTCAGAAAAAAATACTGAATCGAATACGCAAATAAGAAATAGGTCCCCATTTGAAATAAGAAAGTTGCACCCCGTAGTTTGAGAACCACTGGTCTAAAAAATTCTTGTTTCGTTCATTAATGTAGTAATATAAAATAGAAATTGTTTGTTAAATTAACCAACTTCGTAGCTCTTATACTTCTCGAGTTAGCAATGGTGCGCCACTTAAAATGAACACTCTGTATAACACAATCACAGTTTTAAAATACCTTCTACAACTTACTTTTACCATGTAAGCTAACAGTAAGTTATGAACTTAGCTGACAGAACAATATAATTTTTTTTCAAAATCGGCATGAAAATCGTCATTTCCAGACTAATTTGCGTCATGAAAGTAAGATTTTCATTTTAACCTAATTTTTTTTATAATTTTAAGCTTAATTGCCGATTTAAAAAAAATAGAATACATCACGCGTCATAAAAATGTCTTTGCTTGACTCGGAGGCTTTGAAGAAATGCTCGGACGCTGCGCATCCTCGCATTCTTCAAACGCCTCCTCGTCTGCAATGAAACATTTTCATGACTTGTAATGTAATATACTATTACTTCAAAAAAATTCAATAGATGGCTCATTTTTACTGACAATAGTTCATTGTTAGATATTTTAAAATGTTTGTTTTTTACGTAAATATATAATTTTTTTGTAAAGAGTAGTAGGTATATTAAAACATAAGTTAGGGTGGGAAGTCGTTTTTTTTTTTAGCAAGAGTTCGAAATTCGCACACGAGCCTTCCATAACGAATGTTTTATATTATTTTCACTGTGTAGGCAGTTTTTGAATGATTTATTTATTTGACAGGGAAATTTTTTGGTAAAATAATTCGGTTGCTGACAGTAATTTGAGCTCGACCACAGAACAAGAGACACAAAGAAGAAGCGACAGATCCAGCTATCTGCGACTTATATAATTGTTCCTGGCGCCATCTCTTGCTGCCGACATGAACTAATTTCAAAAAATTTATAAGTTATTTTATATTTTTAATGTTTATATAAATTTATATAGAACTAAGAGTAAAACAGTTTTCTTCTATAATTTAATTTTTATATTTAATTTTAATAGTATACTACAATATTTTAATTAGAATTTGCTCAAACATTTTTTTTTATTATTTTGTGACAATGTATGTCGTTTTGGCGAACCTTGTAATTCTTAACATTCCACCGATTGAGATTTTTCTGGCAGTTTTTTTCTTTTTGCACTCAAAAATTCGTTATTCCTGATTCCACGGCGTAGTTATATCAAACTTGTTTCATTAATATCTATAAGTTTATCTTTGTATGAAATATAAATATTAATTCAGTTTGTAAGTTTCATTTGATTCAAATTATTAAAATAAACGTCAAAAGTGTTTGTTTATTTAAGGCAGTGTTATCAGTCGCTGTTTACAAAATTTCACCAAAAATACTCGGTAACGAAGCACTTAACAACATCAAAATTAGATCTGGTAAGAAGTCATTTTAGTTTAGAAACAACGAAAATTACTTACGGTTTCAAAAGTGGATAGAGACACTGGTTTGAACTTTCCTATGGTCAAATATACCGGTTTCTGCGCTCGCATTATTATTATCATCAAAAGTTTCTTTAAATTTTCTGGCGCATCCATCCAATTGCTTGAGTAAGCTGCATTTGCTACTTCTTCACCCTAAGTACATAAATGAAACATATAGAACTACTTTTATTCTTGACCTAATGATCCAAAATTGTTCATTTGCTTGGGATTGGGACCATATTTAATTTATGAATTTCCGAAAAAAGAATCTTTTTGATTCTCATATTTATTGCACCCTTTAATATCCACTCTTCAATTTTATAACACAGGTGTAGTAGCAACCTGTAGAAAAGTGGTGAAAATAAAAACCAAAGTCTTTTACAACGTGGTTTTAAAAAATAACAGTTATATCCGATACAAGGTGGTTTGGTTTCTAGTGTCCAGCTGATATTTCGTATACTAATTAAAATTTTTAAAAAAATCATATAAACTTTTCAGTATTCTATATTATAGTAACGCGTTGCAAAAAAATTTATTTTTTCTTGCAATAATACGAAATAGAATACGTAATACTGAATAAGTTCACATGAAATTTTTTTCTCTATTGTTACTAGTTTATGAAATTTCAGCTAAACACTAAAAAACCAAACAACCTGTATAGTATTATAATATAGTAACCATTCCTACCAATTTTATCACTGCAGAACTAATTTTCATACCCTTGTACTGATAAACAATTTGAAAGATATTTTGTACTGATTTTTTGCATACATTCATAAATAATAATAATAAATACCGCAACATTAATTTATAAATTTTACAAAATTGATTATTCTTCTTGTAAGCATAAACTTAAAGCTTGAGTAAGAATTGACAAAATAATAAATTATATAATTTTTACTTTAAATTTTGTAGCAACAGTATAAGTACAAATATGAACACAAACATTCTAAGAAGGCATTCGTCGGTTTCACACTAAACTAACAAAATATGAAGAAATTTGATAACTTACCTCAGTAGTGAGTAAGTTAGCCGTGTAGCAAAGAAAGAACAAGATGGACATCGCTGCACCCAAACATAATACGTTTTGCACAACGATAAACATATCACCTTCGAACTGCGTACATAAATCATTCAATAAATAGAAATAATTGAAATTTTAAATATTATGTTTTATTAAATTAGAAAAATATTTAATTATTATTATTTGAATAATTTTAAAACAACCTAAAAGCCTGTACTAACTTGATTAAATTAAAAATATATATGGAAAACAGTTTTATTTATAAAGAAAGGCAGTGAAGTCCAGTCAAATTAGATCATATTAATAGGAAGCTGAATTTTGGTATACACCTTCCTAGTATCTTTATCAACAACATACACTAAAAGTCTCAATCCATCGGACTGGAGCTTCGTCCGCCATTTTGAAAAAATGGCAGCCGTTATTGTTTTTAATTTTTATCTCGTAAATGATTAATATTATTAAAACGGCTGTAATTTTTTTATGAATAAAAATATGGATTTTCGGTTTGCAGAATTTTTTGACGCACGGGTTTAGTCACAATTTAAGGATATTATAATAAAAGACAGTAAGTAGAGAAACACGAATGTCTAATGAACAGTTTTGTTCTAGAAAAGCAGTACGCTCGAAATAATTTGCTATTTTTTTCTACTTTTCTGAAAAAGTCGCACTATTAAATGTATGAGATAATGGCGCTTTATTAACTCGATGTTCAATTTGTTGATTCAAAACACAATGACATATTCCGGCGTTGGTCAGGTGAAAATTTAGAACACAGTGGGGTACTTGCATGGTACTGAAAATTAGATTTTTAACACTATGAACATAATGGTAGATCTAAAATATTAGTAAAAATACAAACTTTATTTTAAAAAAATTATATGTTTTTTAGTAAATTGAGATTAAATTTTCTGTGACGTCATTTGTCTGAACAGGAGAAAGGGAAGCATAGTTAAGAATGTTACCTGTAGATAGCGTGCGAGTGAGTCAACAAATGTTTGAATTTGACATCTGCTTGTCAAAAATATACATACAATTTAGTAAAAATACATTATTTTAATAGAATGTAGACTATTTAGTTCATGAAAACACAAGTACTTACTTATATTTTACAGCATCAAAACATGTACGAAGTACAAATGTCAAACATCTGTTCTGTCAGCTTGCCAAACTCGTTCCCGCGCAAGCCGTAGTTAGGGGCGTTCACTAGTACAGCCGTTGCTATGACTTAACGGCCATTCATTGGTTGGGTTAGTTTTTACGTCACATATTGAATATTTAAATTTAAATAATTTTTTTTGGGCTTGTAAATACATTTTTTGTCAAAATAAAAAATACGGATCCCAAGTTTTGACCTCTTCTTCAAATATATTTAATTTAAAAAATGCATACAAGTAGCCCATTAGTCAGGTAGGGTGTTTACACCCCATGAAGTTTATATACCGGGTGGCGCGCTTAAGACGATCCACCCTTAATAACTTGGAAACCGATTGTGATAGACATACCCGGTTTACGTTATATGATTTTACAACTAGGGGCTCACATTTTACTGATATTTTTGTTTTCTTTAAATCACCCATCTCACCCCTACCACTCTAAACTTTTAAATCTTAAATGGTAATATATCCTTTGTGGCATATCAAAAGATAGCTCTTGAAAAATGATACACAGTCATGTCATTAAAATTGATATTTGCATAAACCGTTTTAAAGTTATAAACAATAGTTTATTATCATTTTAATGTTTTATTATAAAATGCATGCAGTGCTATGGAAATGAAAACAACAACAAAAAATGAACAATGATACCTAATAATTTGTTTTAAAGTTCATGTATGACAGTTATCATTATCAATGAGAGACATCCACAGAGATGTGTCGAAAAGTAAGACCGACTAGCGACTACTATAGAAATAAATGTACAAGTTTACAATGAGTTTTACTATTTACCACTCTCAATTTTTAAATCTCGTCTTTTGTGTAAATAATGATCAAAGAAACAATAATATTAACTGATAAACGCTGAGATAAAAACACCCGATTATATAAAAAAAATTAATAAAAAATATGTTCAATAAAAGAAAGTTATTCTTAGTTTCACGCAGCAGATTAGTAAGTACTAGAAAATACAAGTGCTATATATATATATATATATATATATATATATATATATATATATATATATATATATATATATATATATATATATATATATATATAGCACTTGTATTTATATTTATTGTGCATTTTGTTTTGACTAGTTTGGTGCATTCTTGGTGCCTTCTAATCTAAACTGTTATTTTGAGCATACCATCTTTCGGTGTAATAAAACATGCATATACAAGGTGTAACAGCGAAACCAACCAACGCCTATATTTTCTTTATTATTATAGTTACAAAAAAATGTTAAATAGCAAAGTTGTGGCTGAACAAGGGGGACATCTGATTAAAGAATAAAATAAATTTTTAAACCAGTGGTTCTCAAGTTACAACACAAAGTTATATTTTTTCAAATGGGAATATACATATTTTTTAGGCCTATCCGATAGAGTATTTTTTTCTGAATTCAACCATGTATTCGTTTTATATCCTTACATAATAAAAATATTGAGAAAAATTCAATTGAAATTTAAATAATTTTTAACTTTTAATATTAATGTGCAGTAATCTATGGATGAAAAACAAGTGATAAATTTTTAAAAAATTCCATACAAGCTTGCGATATTTATGCCACGAGATATCCAAAGAAACCACGTCCATATTTAATTTATCACTTGTTTTTCATCCATAGATTACTGCACATTAATATTAAAAATTAGAAATTATTTAAATTTCAATGGAATTTTTCTCAATATTTTTATTATGTAAGGATATAAAACGAATACACGGTTGAATTCAGAAAAATATACTCTATCGGATAGGCCTAAAAAATATGTATATTCCCATTTGAAAAAATATAACTTTGTGTTTTAACTTGAGAACCACTGGTTAAAAAAAATGATTTATTCTTTAATCAGATGTCCCCCTTGTTCAGCCACAACTTTGCTATTTAACATTTTTTTGTAACTATAATAATAAAGAAAATATAGGCGTTGGTTGGTTGTTTCGCTGTTACACCCTGTATAGCATATATATTTACAATTATAATGATGAATCCAGCAGTACACATAAAAGTGGTTGAAGCAAAACATTGAGCAAATGTATTAATATAAAGAGTGTTTTCTAACTTCTCACAAACACTAAAAAAGAATTAATATAAAATAATATTTGCTCAGTTGAACCTATATAATATATTATAACAGTAATTTGCTCACAGTAATAGATGTTGATGACGTTCTATACAACTTTTGACCTTTTTAACTTGTTCATTTATTGTTAACCTTGTTCCATCATCGTCCTCATCAAAGTGTTTTAATCGCATCTATGAAAAAAAATGCTATTTTTATCTCACTATATTTGCTGAATTATAGGGAGTACCTATACCTACTACATATTCATAATGTAATTTTATTTAAATTAAAGTTGAAATTTGATATTTTGGGCGCCTTGAAGCTTTGAAATGCATCACTTCAAGTCATCTGCACTTCCGCCCCATTTTCCCCCGCCACGCAAATCTCGTGATATGTGTTTTGTGCGAAAAAACATCACATTCGAGGATTTCTATGGGCATAAGTAGTCATAAATTGACAAATAGGTTTACAGCCCAAAAAAATTTGGACAATTATTAGAACGCATAAGCACACGAAAATCCGATAATTTGCAACAAAGTTATGTCCTTTTAAACAAACGACATTTGCATGATTTCTTGTGAATGAAAAACAATATGCAATTCCGCATCTCCGAGTGCTCACTCGTATGTTCTGTTTCGGTCACTCGCACTTATTCTCGCGCCCTCTTGCTCTTTTTTTTTTTGAAAAATATATATTTTTTCAAATAAACAAAATTAATTTAAAAAATCTGCTGTGGCCACCACACGACCTCTCGCCTAATTCTGCTTATTCTACTAATCTAATAAATAGTTTTACTTACATTTTAATAGTTTCATGTTCATGTAATATGTAAACGATAATGTAAACCAATATGCAAGCAAAAGATGTCAACTGTACTGTCACTGTCATAATTATTCAAATTTTATGTAGAAACAAATTTCATATCATGGAAAACAAGATACTTTAATTTCAAAAAAATGGAATATTAATTGTACTTTATTTTATTGTTAAATATTTCCAGATTCAGCAATTTGTATTTATAATTAACTGTACACATAGATAATCACAATTTCTTTTATTTTTAATTGCAAAAATTGTCATAAATAAATTAGTCCAGTCATTAGAGACTTTTTGCATGCAAAAGGTTGAGGAGTTTTGAAACTTGGTAGGATTGTAGACTAGGTAGCCCTAAGTATGCCCCTAAGTTTGCGACCTCGAGCGACCGCCGCTTCCGCCGCCATCTTGGAAAAATGGCGCCCAAAATCAGTTTTAGGTATATAGCTCCGTTCCTGTAGGTTTTAGAGAAAAAGTTTCTATACAAAAGTTGTAGAGGACTAAATTTGCTACAAAATTGTTTGTATACTTTTTTTGTCAGGCTAATACTTTAGTAGTTACAGGACCGAATAATAGACTGGATTTTTAAAAATCACAGAAAAGCAGCATTTGCATGCAATTTTTTCCAATTATGAGCCAATTAGTGTACCTAAAGTTGTTTCATAAAATTAAGTAATGAAAACTCATGCTTTTGTCAACTCGTTATCACACCACTCCTGATGATTAAGCCTACTAGATCGAACGCTAACACCAAAAAAGATGGGGTACTTTGCATTTCATGAATAAAGCATACCGTTTAGCCGAGCGTTTAGCATAATATGTGTTCTTTAGATCATTCTCTACCAAACCGAAATTCTAACAACCCCCGGAGTCCTACAGGGGATGTGTATTGCGAGTTGCATATCCATTTCTTGAATTTTTTACGTTTGTCTCGTAAATGGTTATAATTAATTTGTTCAGGTAAAAATATCGACTTTTGATTTCTAGCTTCGATTCCAGAGACATTTTTCTATCAACTTTATTATTATCAACATTTTTCGGACCCTGGTTTCAACACAATTTTTTAAAGAAAGAAAAAAAATTTGTGTTTTTAAAATTTCTTGTGTTTAATTAACTCTAATTTATAAACGATTTAAGATATTAACTTCCGGGTTTCGGAGTTGGATTTCCCAGACATTTTTTTATTAGATACATTATTTGAAAAACTTCTGAAGGCATTACTAAGTTCGAAATTTAAGGATTTTTTCCGAGAGAAAATACTAAAATTCTGGTAATATTTTTATTTTTTGTGTTTAATGCACTCTAATTTCTAAACGAATTAAAATATCGAATTTCGGTTTCCGGCATTAGATTCCTTGAAAATTTCTCTGTCAGATACATTATCTTCATTTTTTTTTAGTCCTTATTAAGCCAAAATTGAGACTTTTTCTTCGGAAGAAAATAGTAGAATTTTATTATTTTTTCTATTTACTGTTTTTAATCAACTATAATTTCTTAACGGGTTATGATATTGAATCCCGGTTTCCGGCATTGGATTCCTTGAAAATTTCTCTGTTAGATACATTATCTTAATTTTTTTTAAAGTCCTTGATTAAGCCAAAATTGAGACTTTTTCTTCGGGAGAAAATAGTAGAATTTTATTATTTTTTCTATTTACTGTTTTTAATCAACTATAATTTCTTAACGGGTTATGATATTGAATTCCGGTTTCCGGCATTGGATTCCTTGAAAATTTCTCTTTCAGATACATTATCTTAAATTTTTTTGAAGTTCTTGATTAAGCCAAAATGAAGATTTTTTCTTTGGGAGAAAATAGTAGAATTTTATTATTTTTTCTTTTAGCTGTCTTTAATCAACTATAATTTCTTAACGGGTTATGATATCGACTTCCCGGTTCCGGCATTGGATTTCTTAGACATTTTTCTATTGGAAACATAATTTTAAGTATTTTTGTAGATCATAGTAAGGTTGATCAAACACAAGAAATTTAAAAAACACAATTTTTTTTTCTTTCTTTAAATAAGTATGTTGAAACCAGGGTCCGAAAAATGTTGATAATAATAATGTTGATAAAAAAATGTCTCTGGAATCGAAGCTAGAAATCAAAAGTCGATATTTTTACCTGAACAAATTAATTATAACCATTTACGAGACAAACGTAAAAAATTCAAGGAATGGATATGCAACTCGCAATACACATCCCCTGTAGGACTCCGGGGGTTGTTAGAATTTCGGTTTGGTAGAGAATGATCTAAAGAACACATATTATGCTAAACGGTATGCTTTATTCATGAAATGCAAAGTACCCCATCTTTTTTGGTGTCAGCGTTCGATCTAATAGGCTTAATCATCAGGAGTGGTGTGATAACGAGTTGACAAAAGCATGAGTTTTCATTACTTAATTTTATGAAACACTTTTAGGTACACTAATTGGCTCATAATTGGACAAAAATTGCATGCAAATGCTGCTTTTCTGTGATTTTTAAAAATCCAGTCTATTATTCGGTCCTGTAACTACTAAAGTATTAGCCTGACAAAAAAAGTATACAAACAATTTTGTAGCAAATTTAGTCCTCTACAACTTTTGTATAGAAACTTTTTCTCTAAAACCTACAGGAACGGAGCTATATACCTAAAACTGATTTTGGGCGCCATTTTTCCAAGATGGCGGCGGAAGCGGCGGTCGCTCGAGGTCGCAAACTTAGGGGCATACTTAGGGCTACCTAGTCTACAATCCTACCAAGTTTCAAAACTCCTCAACCTTTTGCACGAAAACACCTTTTTTATGTCTCTAATGACTGGACTAAATAATGTACCAATATATTTAAGGAAAACTTTTCCAAACTTCTAAAAGTACTACTTCCGGTTTGCGGACTTCTACCAAAATCTTATCCGGTGTTAAGATACTTCTGAAAACCTTAAATATGAAATTTGGTTATAAACGGTTTGATACTTTTTAAGTTATCGTGGACGAAAAATCGTCGGTTCATACAAACACACAAACACACACACACACACAGACATCATCGTGAAAATAGTAAATTCGTATTCTAGAGACCCTGAAACGTGCTTATCCACCAAAAACTCATACTCGAAAATTTTGACCCATTACAATACCTCTCTTATAGAATATGAGGCGAGAGGTAAAAATGAAGCGAGACATCAAGAGAGTGTAAGAATGAATGAGAGTGACCGAAACAGAGCACGAGAGAGCACCTGGGAATGTGTACCTACTTTTTTGTAAAAA
This sequence comes from Agonum fuliginosum, assembly GCA_947534325.1. Lineage (NCBI taxonomy): Eukaryota > Metazoa > Arthropoda > Insecta > Coleoptera > Carabidae > Agonum > Agonum fuliginosum. The sequence continues at coordinate 10,773,673 of OX384047.1, read as the reverse complement.
AAATAATAATAAAATATGTGATGTGGCCAGCACACAACCTCCTTCCATATGAAGACATAAATATAAATGTATAATGTACAATTTGGTGCTCATTTAAAATATACAAATATTCAAACACAGAGATTAGTATCACCTGAATCAAAAGATTCATTCACTGGAAAACTCTTCTGTGTTGAAACCATCCCTTATTCAGAATACAAATTCGATTCAATGTTCAATGTTGTTAATATAAGTAGGTATGCTTCTAAAATATTTGTAATAATTATATTAATAAATAATAAGGTTTACTATAATTATAACATTAATTTCATTACTTTAAATTCTTGCTAATATCTAGCTTTATTTTTTTGAATAAAAATTCAATTCAATATTATTTAATAGGTACTGTCATTAATAACATTAAATTTATACAATCAAGATAATATTATTTTGTCAAACAATCATAGACTACAAGATTCTGAAGTTTCAAACCTCGTTTCAAACACTGAATTTTAAATGGTATCATAATTTTTAAAAATTGTGCTAGATATAGAGAAATGCATTTCAGACAGTTAATCGATACTTTAATTCTTTAATGATTATTATAATAGTAATATTATAATGATAATAAAATGTCCGAAGAAATTAGAAAACATAAGTAAGACCGTACAGTTACTTGTAACTTCTGGACAAGATAACGATAAATTTATGAAAAAAGTCAAAATTAACGAACATCATGAAGTAGAAGCATTTATTGATCAAGAAAGTGGAGTGTACACGATTCGACAAAAATGTGCTGATAAATATAAATTAATTTGTAACGAATCAGAACAAATTCTTTATGGTTTTGGAAATGTTAATGACAACAAAGTTATATGTGAAGCGGAAACGAACGTTTTACTTGAGGTTGATGGTGTACGAGTAGAAAATATCAAAATTTATGTCGTACCTACTAGATGATGTACAAAGACCAGATGTAATAATTGGACGATCTTTTACAGAAAAGCCACAAATTGCATATGCTCGAATTGACAATAACAAATTTTTTGGATATCGCGACGAGGATCCATTAAAAAATATTGAAATTGAAGAGAAATATACACGAATAAACATACGAACTAATCAAGACGTAGAAGTAGAACCAAATTCAATAAATTTCATAGAAGCAACGACAGACGGAACAGTATTTCAAGTACCTGTGGCAGCTGTCATATTTTTTGTGACATTTATTAATGTACCAATTAGAAATGATTCAAAAGAAATCAAACGTATAGAAAAAAGAAAGTATCATTGGTCGATATTCAGAAAACATGGAACAATAAATAGAAGACATAAATCAAGAAATAAATAGAAAACAATAAACATTGACCAAGAAGTATCTGACGATCAAGCAAATAAATTAATTGAGTTACTTAGAGAATTCAGAGACTGTTTTGCCTTTTCGTTAACAAAATTGGGGTGTGCTAATATAATGAAGATGAATATTGAAGATAATAATGTACCAGTTTCCAGCAAACCGTATAAGGCGTTATTAGAAGATCGAAAAAAAACAAAAACAAATCATAGAAGAATGGCGGCGCTAATGTAGCCGCGACGTCGCTCGTGTGGTGGTGTTGGCCTCCTGCAGCTGCTGTTACGGTGAACGGTCCTCGGGCGCCAAAACGGTTGCAGCTGCACGACTGGAGGATGTATAGTGGCGTCGGTGAGCGTCACGAAGCGCCAAAGGCACGGGTTGCTCTGTGGAGAAAAGGGTTCGGAAATTCTCCGGGAATTGATGTCCACAAATAAAAGATTCGGCGACGGTATAACTAAATAATTGTTATTCATGTAACGATGATACATTCGTCGAGTGTAGTGAAGAAATAATATTTTTAAAAAATGGATCGACGAAGGCTCGAACCGCGTTCGTCGGCGTGTCGAGCTCGGTGTCGAGTGAGCGTGCTAGTCGCACGGCCACACAGTATGTTGAAGTTGTCGAAGTAAAACTGAAGGTTAAGTGACGTAGTGCGAGTTTGTAAAATTGCTCTAGTTTCTTCAAAAATGGATTAAATTCTCCGGACCGTGTTGGTAAGGTTTGCGTACGGTGGTAAGCATCGATATAAATTATAAAAGACGAAACTTCCTGAGTCGGGTTCGAACCCCGAGTCTCGACGTGGCAGTCCACTCTTTTCTTTTATATGCACTTTATTCATTCAAAAAAATCTGCTGTGGCCAGCACACGACCTCTCGCCAAATTCTGCTTATTCTACTAATCTAATAAATAGTTTTACTTACATTTTAATAGTTTTATGTTCACGTAATATGTAAACGATAATGTAAACCAAGATACAAGCAAAAGATGTCAACTCTACTGTCACTGTCATAATCATTAAAATTTTATGTAGAAACAAATTTCATATCATGGACAACAAGATACTGAAATCAGATTCAGCAAATTGTATTTAAAATTAACTGTACCCATAGATAATTATATTTTCATTTATTTTTAATTGCAAAATTTGTAATAAATAAATAATGTACCAATATATTTAAGAAAAACTATATAAAGTTTCAAAAAGTACTACTTCCGGTTTGCGGATTTCTACCAAAATCTTATCCGGTGTTAAGATACTTATTAAAACCTTAAATATGAAATTTGGTTATTAAAGGCTTGATACTTTTTAAGTTATCGTAGACGAAAAATCGTCACATACGTCCATACATCCATACATACATACGCACACACACACACACACACACACACACACACACACACACACACACACACACACACACACACACACACACACACACACACACACACACACACACACACACACACACACACACACACACACACACACACACACACACACACACACACACACACACACACACACACACACACACACACACACACACACACACACACACACACACACACACACACACACACACACACACACACACACACACACACACACACACACACACACACACACACACACACACACACACACACACACACACACACACACACACACACACACACACACACACACACACACACACACACACACACACACACACACACACACACACACACACACACACACACACACACACACACACACACACACACACACACACACACACACACACACACACACACACACACACACACACACACACACACACACACACACACACACACACACACACACACACACACACACACACACACACACACACACACACACACACACACACACACACACACACACACACACACACACACACACACACACACACACACACACACACACACACACACACACACACACACACACACACACACACACACACACACACACACACACACACACACACACACACACACACACACACACACACACACACACACACACACACACACACACACACACACACACACACACACACACACACACACACACACACACACACACACACACACACACACACACACACACACACACACACACACACACACACACACACACACACACACACACACACACACACACACACACACACACACACACACACACACACACACACACACACACACACACACACACACACACACACACACACACACACACACACACACACACACACACACACACACACACACACACACACACACACACACACACACACACACACACACACACACACACACACACACACACACACACACACACACACACACACACACACACACACACACACACACACACACACACACACACACACACACACACACACACACACACACACACACACACACACACACACACACACACACACACACACACACACACACACACACACACACACACACACACACACACACACACACACACACACACACACACACACACACACACACACACACACACACACACACACACACACACACACACACACACACACACACACACACACACACACACACACACACACACACACACACACACACACACACACACACACACACACACACACACACACACACACACACACACACACACACACACACACACACACACACACACACACACACACACACACACACACACACACACACACACACACACACACACACACACACACACACACACACACACACACACACACACACACACACACACACACACATCGTGAAAATATTAAATTCGTATTCTAGAGACCCTAAAACGTGCTTATCCACCAAAAACTCATACTCGAAATTTTTGACCCATTACAATACCTCTCTTATAGAATATAAGGCGAGAGGTAAAAACCATATACCACATAATATAAAATATCTATTATTTGCTGACGACTTAATCATCTACACAATGAATGAAAATATTGTCACTATAAAAAATAAACTACAAGCAACAATATCAAACATTACAGAATGGGCTAAGTATACTGGTTTCACCTTCAGTAATATAAAAACAAAGGCAATACACTTTTGCAGGAAAAAAAGCTGCAAAAATAACTATCCCCAGCTAAAAATAAACGATAACAACATATCATATGTCGACACAATAAAATTCCTAGGAATGCACCTCGATAAAAAACTTACATGGAAACCACACATAGAGCACCTAGTAAAAGAATGTAACAACAGACTGAACCTACTAAAATCTTTGGTAAGTAAAAACTGGGGTACAGATAACGACACCCTATTAAAACTATACAAAGCTATAATCAGATCCAAGTTAGACTACAGGTGCATTATATATTTGACAGCAAAAAAATATCTATTAAACAAAATAGATGTGATCCAAAACTCAGCACTGAGAATAATCACGGGAGCCCTAAAAACCAGCCCAGTTATAAGTCTTATGGCAGAAACTGGTGAACCTCCACTAAAAATTCGTAGAGAACAAGTACTAATAATCTACATGCTAAAGCTAGCTTCAAACACGAAAAACTCAGCATATAATCAAGTATTTATACAAAGAAATAACAGGACTATAATCACAAATGGAAGCGAGTATCACAAACTAATCTCTACCACACTAAAAGATACAAATATAAATCTGTCAAATATCCAACAAAACTATGAAACCAAAAACCCATCATGGATACTACAAGAAACAAATTATAATGATCAGCTAACACGATATGATAAAAATAACACACTTGGTGCAATAATAAGACAAGAGTTCGCATACTTGGAAAAAAATACATACAAAAATCATGAATTTATTTTTACAGATAGTTCTAAAACAAATTACCAAACTGGTGCAGCAATACTTAGGGAAAATAAAACTGAACAATACCATCTACCTATACACACATCTATTTTCACCGCAGAAGCATACAGTTTATTAAAGTCTATAACACATATTAGTAATTCTGATAAAAACAATCACGTCATATGCACCGATTCCCTAAGTACCATTCAAAGTATCCAAGACCTATATTCCAAAAATCCTACAATACAACAAATACAAGAACACCTCCACCAATGCATAGAAAATTCCAAAAACATTACTATCCTTTGGGTACCGTCCCACTGCGGCATCAGAGGAAACGAGGAAGCTGACACACTTGCCAAGGAAGCAGCCACCCAGGCCAACATAACTCGCATCCCAATACCAGTAAGAGATCTCATCAGCATAATTAAAACTAAAATGCAAGACAAATGGCTAAACCAGTGGACTAGTACCAACAACAACCAATTAAGACAAATTAAAGAAAATCTGCTGTGGCCAACACACGATCTCTCGCCAAATTCTGCTTATCCTACTAATCTAATAAATAGTTTTACTTACATTTTAATAGTTTTATGTTCACGTAATATGTAAACGATAATGTAAACCAAGATACAAACAAAAGATGTCAACTGTACTGTCACTGTCATAATCATTTAAATTTTATGTAGAAACAAATTTCATATCATGGACAACAAGATACTGAAATTTAAAAAAAAATAGAATATTAATAGTACTTTATTTTATTGTTAAATACTATCAGATTCAGCAAATTGTATTTAAAATTAACTGTACCCATAGATAATTATATTTAATTGCAAAATTTGTAATAAATAAATAATGTACCAATATATTTAAGAAAAACTATATAAAGTTTCAAAAAGTACTACTTCCGGTTTGCGGATTTCTACCAAAATCTTATCCGGTGTTAAGATACTTATTAAAACCTTAAATATGAAATTTGGTTATTAAAGGCTTGATACTTTTTAAGTTATCGTGGACGAAAAATCGTCACATACGTCCATACATCCATACATACATACGCACACACACACACACACACACACAGACATCATCGTGAAAATATTAAATTCGTATTCTAGAGACCCTAAAACGTGCTTATCCACCAAAAACTCATACTCGAAATTTTTGACCCATTACAATACCTCTCTTATAGAATATGAGGCGAGAGGTAAAAATACACACAAATATTTGACGCGGCACAACTGCAATACCCCAACCGGACGCCACTGGCGCAAGATGCGAAGCCTCTTCTTGATCTTAGAGATACAAGAATAGTTTGGCAGTCCAGTATTCTGCCACTGTCTGATGACGACAACGGTTGACAACTGAAGTCAGACGGTGGGTAGGACAATGCACTGAGTGAATGATTTCGGTTCGGATGCAACCGGAAACTTGACGGAGATCTTGCGTCTGTCATTTCTTCAATCGTTTGAGCGGAACACTTTAGCGATTGTTGAAATGCCAAATCGTCGGTGAGTACACAGGAGGACTTTGTTACTAGTGCGGCTCTGTCAAACCTGGATGCAACCGGAGTTTTGATAGTTATCGTACGTTTAAACTTCCACAAACGCCCGGATGCAACACTCAACGTTTGTGGTAATTTATGTGTCGGAATTTTAACATAAATCGGACAACGGAATCCCAATTCTATCAGTACCGGGATCGGCACAGTTGGTGATAGAATTTGGGCGTGATAGAATTTCTTACAAGTGCAAGGATGCGACGCTAGTCACTTGTAAGAAATATCACAAGTCAGGAAGCGGCATCACAATTGCTATCAACACCGGGATCGGCACAGTTGGTGATAGAATTTCTTACAAGTGAAGGATGCGACGCTAGTCACAAAATAGGAAATACAATAAAAAAAAGATAAACTAAGACGGTCGGAGATGCGGTGCTGGTGTTTAGAGAACTGATGAGGTTGTGGGATATGACGCGGCATGTTAACTGTGTCGAAATTCGGATTTCGGCCCGCTTATAAACCAATCGAAATCCCATAAGGCCTGTGTTAAAAACTTACGTTTAATTAGTTAAATGAATAAGGTTTTTTTCACAGCTAAACAGAGTGTTTTAATAACTTTTTTAAAAATAAAAAATATGAATGTCCGGTTGTGCGGTTCGAACCAACGTCCTCAGAACACGGACAGAGCGGGACGCTCTACCGAGCGCTCTGCTACTCGCTCTGCTAGCCAACTGCGCCAGGAATCGGTTGGACAATTGTGCGAGGGCAGATGACCTCGTCACACAACATGGAATTGTATCTGATACAGATTCACCGTATGTAAGTCCAGTACCTATTATTGGTAAGATAGAAAACCGGAGAACCAAGACTAGTAATAGACTACTTACCGCAAGTTGAATAATCAAACTCAAAAGAAAAACTTTCCAAATCCAAACATAGAAGATCAATTTGAACAACTTTCAGGATGTAAAATCTTCACAACGTTAGATATAACTCATGGTTATTTGCAAGTTCCACTCACAGAACAAGCTAAGACAAAAACAGACGAAACGGGACAGCTAGAAAGAATGATGTTTGGATTAACAAACGTACCCTACGAGTTTACGAGACTGATGGCACTAACATTGGGACCGCTACGAAATAAAGTAACAATGTGCTATCTTGATGATCTTCTTATACCCGCGAAAGATTGGAATGAAATGATAGAAAAGTTGCGAATTGTATTGGAGAGACTCAGAAAAGTAAATTTAACCCTAAAATTAAAAAAATGTGTTTTGGTAAAACGGAAGTAGATTATTTAGGCTATCGTCTGTCAGCTGAAGGATTGAAACATGGAATGTCTAAAGTAGAATCAATTCGAACTTTTCCAGAACCAAATAATATCCATGAAGTTAAAAGATTCTTAGGACTTACAAGTTTCTCTAGAAAATTTGTTCAAGGATATGCTGATATAGCTAGATTTCTGAGTAATCTAACTAAGAAATCTACGAAATTTTATTCGCTAGAAGAACAACAAAATACATTTAATAAATTTAAAAAACTGTTAACTACGGAACCTGTGCTCAAATTATACAACCCTAAAGCGTATACAGAGTTGCATACCGACGCTAGTGCAACTGAACTGGCAGGAATATTTTTACAAAAAGGTGATGATGATCAGACGCATCTTGTATATTGTGTATCAAAGAAAACAACTGATACGGAAAGTCGCTATCACAGTAGGAAACTGGAACTTATTGCTATTGTTTGGAGTGTAGATCGTCTGAGAAATTTATTAATTGATATACCTTTCACGATATTTACTGAATGTCAAGCATTGGTGTATTTAAATACTCAGCGAACAACAAATCCACAAGTAGCAAGATGGTGTCAACTGTTACAAGGATTTGATTATACTCGTACTATTAAGTATCGCCCAGGAGAAAAAGTGAATCATGTTGATGTTTTAAGTAGAGCACCAGTGGAAAATAGTGAAGACACAATAGAACAAATTTATAATCAACGATACGAAGTTTTGATAACAATTCCTGAAGAAGATCAAATACAAATGATTCAAAATAGTGATGAAAGATTAAGAAGAATAATTGATTTATTGAAAAAGACGAAACCTGAATTAACAAATGAAGAGAAAAACGCTGTTTCCGATTATGAATTTCACAAAGGAAGACTGTACAAAAGAGTAGACATTCAAGGAGAAGATAAATCATTATATGTAATTACCAACAGTATGAAGAAAAGTTTTGCTGTTAAATATCGTGATTTACAGGGACAGTTTTCAGTGGGAAGAACTGTAGCTCAAATTTTGCAAAAATATTGGTTTCCAGGACTCAGAATATATATTAGACAACACATTAATTCATGTTTTGAATGTTTAATTGTGAAGAAAACTGCAGGACGTCAACTAGGCTACTTGTATCCAATTCCGCCAAGTAGAAGACCCTTTGAAAGAATACATGTAGATCACCTTGGACCTTTTCTACGAAGTACGTGAGGTAATATGTAAATTATGTAGTTATATAATAATTATTGATTCGTTGACACGTTTTACGAAATTGTACTCTATGAAACCAACCGAAACCAATCTTGTGCTTAAAGCTTTAATGCAATTTGTCTTAGAATATGGGCTACCAATGCTCATAGTTTCAGATCGAGGTTCATGCTTTCATTTTCAACAATTTTGTAGCGAAAATGGAATTCACCATACAATAAATTCAAGCAGACATACGAGAGCTAATGGAATGGTAGAGCGAGTGAATCATACAATAATTCCAACAATTATAACAATGATGAACGAAGAAAAGAATTGGGATCGAGATTTAAAGGAAGTAAAACGAGATTTAAACACTGGTGTGGCTATTTAGAGTACAGCGGGGTTTATATGTTTTCTCGAATTTAGTGGACTGTATTTTTTGCGGAAGAGAATAGCTACGTCGATAGAACTTCATGCACTGTGAGGAAGGTAGAGAAAGGAACATACCTTGGTGATGGGCGTAATCCAGTCCTGGTAATGTGTTCTTCCTGGCCAGCTCACACACACAAGCACTAGTATTGGTAGCTAACTCTAAATGTTACTAACTACACTAAAAGCACACCACAAATAGTTTTTATAGCGGTTTGGAAATGTTGGATCCACGCACTTATCTTATGCGTAGATAGCGGAAGCGTTGCGTAATATAAGCGTTACTAATATGTTAGCACATAACTTACACTAACACAATGCGTAGCGGAAGTATATATATATATATATATATATATATATATATATATATATATATATATATATATATATATATATATATATATATATATATATATATATATATATATATATATATATATATATATATATTAAGCGAATTGCCGAAAGAATCGAACAGCGTAAAAGTACGTCAGCTTGTACTCAATGTCGCGAACAAAAGTAAAGTTTATATTTGTTACTACACGTTTATTATGTCTTTTTGGTTTTACGCGGTAACTGCATCGTGTAGTTTTTAAGGGAAAAACACCAAAGGATTGCACTTAGCCAAACCGGCGCAACCATTCTCCCCGGCTTGAAGTACTCGTACTTCAACAAATTTTAATAATTAGTAATACGTATTAACCTAAATAACCACTACCCCAAAACTAGGTACTAATAATTAAGAAATATATAACGCAAAATTTATTGTGTTGGAATCGGGCTTAGTTTGACGACTGGACGTTTCAACGTCCCCTTTTGAGTTCGTACTAAAGCAACGCGAACAACGCCGTCGTTACCCGGAAAGACGTCTTCAATAATTCCCGTGGGCCAGCGTAGCGGGGGTGTGTTATCCTGGTGAAGCAGGACAACAGTACCGATTTTTATGGGCGCCTCTGGCGTGTTCCATTTCTGTCTAATTTGTAACGTATGGAGATATTCTAAATGCCACTTTTTCCAATAAGATTGGACTAAATGATCTAAAAGACGTTTTCGATTTGCCAAACTAAGCTGATTGGTTTTAAGCTCGCACGCAGGTAAGTATTGCAATGGCGTAGACATCAAAAAATGCGCGGGGGCTAATATTTCAGGGTGAGGTTCATCGCTAATCAAGCATAAAGGGCGAGAGTTTAACAGGCATTCAATCTGTGCCAGAACAGTGAGAAGCTCCTCATAGCTGAGAAGTTGGGCACCCATAACTCTATAAAGATGAGTTTTGAAGCTTTTTACATTAGCTTCCCACATGCCTCCGAAGTGGGGGGCACGCGGCGGAATAGTTTTCCAAGTAATTCTGCGATTATTGCACTCAGTTTGGAAACCTTTGTGCATCTCTGTGGAATTTAGAAACTTATATAATTCGTCGAGCTGACCCTTTGCACCAATGAAATTTGTTCCATTATCGGAATAAAGACAAGCGACCGGTCCCCGTCTAGACAAAAATCTCTTGAGAGCGTCTAAAAATCCCTCTGACGTCAAATCCGACGTTAGCTCAATATGTACAGCTTTTGTGGTCAGACAGATGAAGAGACATATGTATGCCTTTTGACTTTTAATGCCGCGACGGCGAGTTAAAGTGATTGGAATAGGGCCGGCGTAGTCAACACCAGTATGAGTAAAGGCTTTAGCCTCTTGAACTCGTGAAGCAGGAAGATCTGCCATTAGGGGGGGAACAATGGTTGGTGCGGCCTTAAAGCAGGAATTACACAGGCGTATGCGTTGACGTATGATATTGCGTGCGCTTAGTATCCAATATCTCTGCCGCAATAACGAGATAAGTAGATGCGAACCTGTATGACAATTTATTTGGTGATAATGATCTATAATTAAATTTACTATATGATCGCGACGCGGTAACAATATTGGGTGCCGATTTTCGAATGGTAGATTCGCGTTATATAAGCGACCACCGACTCGGAGAATGCCTTGATTATCTATAAAAAGTTTTAATTTGCGGTGCGGTGCGGATGATAAACCTTTAGTTTTAATTAATTTAATTTCAGATTTAAAATGAACCATTTGTAGGTTGCGAAGAACAAGGAGTTCAGCCATTTGTAAATCTGAAGGATTGATTGGAGCGGAGCGGGGTATCCTTTTCAGGAATTTTAAAATATATGTTACAATGCGTAGAAGTTTATTCCATGAAGAAATTCGGAGCGCGAGTTTGTATATTGGCAACTGTTGATTTTCGACGGTGGCCACAAGTGTGATTGCGTTTTTTTCTTCTGGAATGTCTCCATCATAGCGTGAAGATTGAAATGGCTCAACTGGCCATTCAGATATAGGAGAGAGTGCCCAGGGTTGGCCATGCCACCATAGAGGATGGTTTTGTAATTGAGACGGTAAGAGACCGCGCGATAAACAATCGCTGGGGTTTTCAATTCCATTAATATGGAAGAAATGTTTTGCGGGTAAATTCTCATGAATTTTTGTGACGCGATTAGCTACAAATACTTGCCAGCGGTGAGGTGAAGAATGTATCCACGATAGCGCAATCGTGGAGTCCGAAAAAGCGTAAATTTGATTTATTTTATAGCGATCGTTAAATGTATCAAAAATTACGCGTACTAGTTGCGATAGAAGTAAAGCAGCGCAGAGCTCTAAGCGCGCGAGTGATATTGTTTTTACTGGAGCTACCTTTGATTTAGCGCAGTTTAAATTGAATCTAATTTTACCGGAAGGTTCTGTGACATGTAAATATACCGCGCAGCCATAAGCTTTCATACTGGCGTCGCCATAAGCTACTATGTTCACGATGCAGTCTTCAATTACACCAAGATGTCTAGGAATGATTAAATTTGAAAGCAATGGGAGTTCTGCTTTAAATTGTGTGAAGCGATCCACAATAGATTGCGGGGGAATGTCATCCCATCCAATGTTAGCGAGCCATAGCTCCTGCATTAGAAGTTTTGCGAAAAGGATAACTGGAGCAACTAGACCTAGAACATCGAATAATCGAGCGATCGTTGAGAGAATTATTCGCTTAGTACAACATTCACTTGTGGCGGATGCGGTAAAACTGAAATTATCGGAGACTGGGAGCCATTTCATCCCTAGAATTTTTAAACTGCTTCCATCCGAGAATTCGACTGCTGCTCGATGTGATTCAGGCAGAGAAGCAAGTAACTCTTGTGAATTACATGACCATTTTAATAAAGCGAATCCACCAGCTTTGAATAAATGAAGCAGCTGATTGGACATAATTATGCCTTCCTGAACTGTCATAAGTGATGACGTAAGATCATCCATGTGTAGTTCATGTGATGCGGTTTTTGATGCGAGCGGAAAGTGCTCATATGCATCAGAAGCTAATTGTTTCATCGTGCGCATGGCTAGAAAAGGGCTTGAACGAAGACCAAAAGCGACTGAATTGAATTGAAATACCCGATGTGGTTCAGATTCATTAAAGCGGAAAAGAATTTTTTGGTACTTCCTGTGTTCTTCAGTAAGTAATATGCGTAAATACATTTGCTGTACGTCGGCGGAGATAGCGATAGCAAATAGGCGGAAATTTAAAAGTAGCGTAAACAAATCGGCTTGTAAATTTGGACCCGTGTGAAGTAGATCATTTAGCGAATAACCAGTATCTGTTTTCGCACTGGCGTCTAGAACAATGCGGCATTTTGTAGTTGACTTATCAGGTCGCACTACTGCGTGATGGGGTATAAAATAACCGTCGTGAAGCGAACTGTCATCTGATTGGATCTCTGATAGATAACCTTTATCCAAATAATCTCTAATAACAGAGTTATATGCTTGCCGTAACTCTGAATTAACTTTAAATTTACGTTCTAAGGAACTTAATCTACGTTTAGCGATAATATGCGAATTTCCTAGCATGCTAGGGCTATGTTTAAATGGTAAACTTACAATATATCTACCACTATTATCGCGATGTACACTTGAAGTGTATAGTTTCTCGCACTCAGTGTCGTCCCCACTGAGAGTGCATTGCGCGGGGAGTTCTTCTAGTTTCCAAAATTTATTTAACGACTCGTTTAATGCGTCACTTGAGATTAAAGGGCCAAAGGACCAAGACACGTCAACAGGCTTATAGATTGGAATTTCACCCATAAATAACATAACCTAGTGTTGTTTCGATAGCAGGCGGAGCGGGGAGAGAGGGGGATGGTGACTTCACACGACCTCCTAGAAGTAAATAAGGGAATAACTGAGCGCCTAATAAGGCATCTATTTCACCTGGTACGTTCCAGCTTTCGTCTGCCATTGGGAAGTCTACTAGATAATCGAGAACAGAACCGTCAATGTATTCAATAGGTAATTTTTCCGTTAATCTAGCTACAACAATTAGATTTATATTGTATTTATCATCTGATATGCGCGACTTAATTGTTAATGAAGTATAGCCTATTGTTGGAGTGGAATTCGAGCCTACCGTTTTAATAACAGAATTATGCAACGGAGTTATTTGAAGATTAAGTTTCTTGCAACATTGCAAACTAATTAGATTGTTTTGAGAGGCGCTATCTACAAGACATCGTATCACGGTAGGTGCGTGATTTTGTGCGTAAGCGTACACTTGAGCGGTGCCTAGTAAAATTGTAGTATTTGTAATATTATTCTTTTGTTTAGACGGATTCGTTGTAACGGTAGTAGCCGTTATTGAATTTGCGATGCTAGTTTCAGCTTGGACCGGCATAGCTGCGTTTGCTGGGCGGGGCGAGTCAGTAGCGGCACGTAAAGGCGGGGTCGTTTGTTGCGGACAGTTGACAAACTTGTCAAAATGAATCAACGAATGATGTTTTTGTCCACAATGTTTACAACGAGATTGCGAGTTACACAGCGAATGGGTATGTTTTGAACTTAAACAATTAGTACAGTATTTGTTTGTTTTTATATATTCAAAGCGTGATTTAACCGACAAATTTTTGAATTTGGAGCATTCATACATGCGAGAGTGATCTGATTGATTACACAAAGAGCACGACTTAGTATCATTGTTGTAGGTTATTGCAAATGAGTGTGACTGAGATGCCGTTATGTTGCGGGAGCGTGGGTTCGAAGCGAACCCTGACGGAGGTTTCATACTTGATTGTACAGAGGTGCGAGTATTCGAGGGGCCTACATTCGTTCTTTCCATTACCTTTACGTGATATCGTAAATATTCAATAAATTCAGAACAAGAGGGAATATCTTTATTGCGGACGGACATTTCAAAGGATTGCACCAACTGTGCATCTACTTTCTTTAATGCGAGGTGCATGAATATAAAGTCAACTAAGTCTGCAATACCTAACTGCTCTAGTGCGGCTTTGGACGAGGCAAATCGTTCTACAAAACTGTTTAAACTGCTTGCATTGTTAGCGACATTTTTACTGTCAAAAATTAAATTTAGATAAAAGGTACCGAGAGCTCGTTTGTCTTGGTACTTCTTAACTAAACTATCCCAAATACTAGAGTAATTTGCTTCATTTGGAATTGTACCTGCAAATATAGCTAATGCCTGGCCGCTCAACTTACCAACGAGATATTGAACACGTTGTGCATTACAAAGCGCTAAGTTTTCATGTACATTTATTTTGAATGAGTTATAAAATAGAGGCCAGTTTTCTGGCTTCCCATCAAAGTATGGTATCTCTATAGGCGGCAATTTTATTGAGAAATGCGGTTTTTTATCCACGGACGTTGAATCATCAGTCGTCTGCGAGTTGCGAGATTCCAACACTTTTAATCTGGTATGTTGCACGCGCGAGAATATATTTTCAAACGATAACCACGCTTGATAACTAGGAACAAATGTAGCATCAATTTGTATGCTGAGCGTATTACATTCATCGTTTAAAACACTAAATTGATCGTATAATCGGTCAAGATTAGAAGTTTGTGCCAGAAAGTCTTCCTGAGATCTAGTTTCTGACAATGTGATCTTTTTTGAAAGATCATAGAGTGAGTTAACAAATGCAAATATAGCCTCTTTCCTGGCTTGAACTGTTTTCAATTGTATATTTTTATCCATTGCGATGACTTGTCAAATTTTAACTTTAGCGATATAAACGAAGCAATGGAGTGTGCGCGACAAAACACAACAAGATTTTCTGGCAGTAACTTCGCCAGATTAATTAGCGAGCGGTAGAACAATATGCAAAAACCGTTGAAATATTCAAAAATGCAAGTTCCTGAATAATTCAATCCGGCTCGAAGGACCAATTTTATGGTGTGGCTATTTAGAGTACAGCGGGGTTTATATGTTTTCTCGAATTTAGTGGACTGTATTTTTTGCGGAAGAGAATAGCTACGTCGATAGAACTTCATGCACTGTGAGGAAGGTAGAGAAAGGAACATACCTTGGTGATGGGCGTAATCCAGTCCTGGTAATGTGTTCTTCCTGGCCAGCTCACACACACAAGCACTAGTATTGGTAGCTAACTCTAAATGTTACTAACTACACTAAAAGCACACCACAAATAGTTTTTATAGCGGTTTGGAAATGTTGGATCCACGCACTTATCTTATGCGTAGATAGCGGAAGCGTTGCGTAATATAAGCGTTACTAATATGTTAGCACATAACTTACACTAACACAATGCGTAGCGGAAGTATATATATATATATATATATATATATATATATATATATATATATATATATATATATATATATATATATATATTAAGCGAATTGCCGAAAGAATCGAACAGCGTAAAAGTACGTCAGCTTGTACTCAATGTCGCGAACAAAAGTAAAGTTTATATTTGTTACTACACGTTTATTATGTCTTTTTGGTTTTACGCGGTAACTGCATCGTGTAGTTTTTGGGAGGTGCTGCCATCTCTTGGTATCACTTCGGTATATTCTTAAGGGAAAAACACCAAAGGATTGCACTTAGCCAAACCGGCGCAACCAAACACAGAAATCAATCAAGCGACAGGTAAATCTCCCTTTGAAATATTACATGGATATGTGGGTGGAGTATTAAGAAATGAAGCCCATAAAGAATGCGAAAAATGGACAACTTCAACGGATGTACAAGAAGAGGTATGAGAAAGAATAATTAAAAAGAGAATTACAAAAGATACCATGACAAGAAAAGATGCAAGCCATTATCTTACAAGATAAGAGATATTGTCATGATTAAAGGACAAGCAGTTGAAACAGGAGAACCAACAAAATTCAGCCAAAATATAAAGGGCCGCATGTAGTTATCGAAATTCTTCCCAGCGACACATACAGACTTACTCATTTAAACCCTGAAGATAAACGATGTTTTAGCAGTGTGTCGCAAATGAAAATATATAGAAATCATGAAGAAAACTAAAATTTCGGCAGAGACATTACAGATGAATTAGAGGGAATTCAAGAAAATGAGTATAACGACCGTAATGGTGAAGAAAACCAGGACGAATTAGAAGAGAGAGGTTTAGAAGAAATAGCCGAAGAAGGAAGAAATTTAAGACCTAAAAGACAAAGGAAGAAACCATGACATTTAAAAGATTACATAACTGGTCGCGAGGACGCGACAATGTCACAATGACCGAGTGTCAAATAATATCAAAATATCATTAGTAACATTGACAGACTGATGACAGACAGACAAAAGTTTCTAAGGAGCTAAGACAAGGGACACAAGTATGTATATTGATGCAAAAAAGATATAGATGTCAATAGATGTCAAGTTAATTTTAAGGGAATTATTTGTAATAAAAAGTAATAAAAGGAACGAATTAAACTACGATGATTAGTTTATTTGATAAAGAAGAAATAGTATCTACTAATAGACGTAATTACAGTAGTAAAAAGATTAGGGTATGGCGCATGGCGAGAGGTTTTGAGCTGGCCACATCAGATTTTTTTTTAAAACATCATAACTTTGTTGCAAATTTTCGGATTTTCGTTAGATTAGACGTTCTGCTGAGGGAATTGTCCAAATTTTGTTGGGCTGTATACATTTTTGTCTATTATGGCTACTTATCCCCATAGAAAGCTTTTAATGTAATGTTTTGTTTCACGAAAAACATATCACGCGATTTGCGTGGCGGGGGAAAGGAGGCAGAAGTGCAGACGACTTGAAGTTATCCATTTTAAAGATAACACTTTAAGCTTCAAGGGACTCAAAATTTCAAGTGATTTGGATGAAATGTCTCATAGTCATCCTAGATCAAAACAGAGCCTGAGGTCATAATCGAACGAATAAAGATGAAAATTGGTATACATATATTTGTTGAAGGGTCCTTTTTAATTTGGTAAAGTAAAAGTTGTCAGGACAATAAGGAACCGCCGTCATCATGAAAAATATGTCACTTTTTGCAGATTTTTACTAATATCTCGTAAACAACGAATGAAATCAAAATTCTGTCTTAAAAATGTTTTAGAGCTTGAAATTCTAAGTAAAACGAGTACCTACACTTTACATTTTTATTGAAAATTAGGCTTACAATTTTATTTCAAAGTTTTGCCTTAATCGTGAATCAAGCGCTTGCAGCCAGAACGAGTTTTTTATTTACTGTTTTAATCAACTCTAATTTCTGACTGGACAAAAATATCTACATCCGGTTTCCGGCCTTAGATTCCCAAGACATTTTTCTATAAAATGTATTACTTTTAGAAAAAATTAAGAGCCTTAGTTAAGGCCGAAATGTAATGTTTTGTTTCGGTGGGGAAGCAGTGAAATTGTTAATTTTTCTTTTTTTTTACTGTTTTCAATCAACTCAAATTTCCGACTGGAAAAAGATATTTACTTCCGGTTTCCGGCATTAAATTTTTAATACCTAAATTTTTCAATAAGGTGCATTATTTTTTTTTAAATTAGGGGCCTTAATCAAGCCGATGTTGAATGAAAAAAGTGTAATTTAAGTTGTTTTTTTTGTTTACTGTATTTAATCAACTCTAATTTCTGACTGGACAAAGATACCGATTTCCGGTTTCTGGAATTATATTCCTCAAAAATTTTTCTATAAGATGCATTATTTTAAAAAAATTGAAAGGCCTTCGTTATGGCCGGAATTTAATGTTTTGAATCTGAGGGGAAACAGTGAAATTGTAGTTCTTTTTTTGTTTACTGTTTTTAATCAACTCTAATTTCTGACTGGATAAAGAAATTGACTTCCGGTTTTCGGCATTAGATTCCACAGATAATTTTCCATAATATGCATTATTTTTAAAAATTTGATGGCCTTAGTTAAGGCCGAAATTTAATGTTTATCTCGGTGAAAAAGTATTTTGTTTTTATATAACTGTTTTCTCTCCGAAACAAAACATTAACTCTCAGCTTCACTAAGGCTTTTAATTTTTTATAAAAATAATACATTTTATAGAAAAATGTCTTGGGAATCTAATGCCGGAAACCGGATGTAGATATCTTTGTCCAGTCAGAAATTAGAGTTGAATAAAAACAGTAAACAAAAAACTTGGTCCGTTCTGGCTGTAAGCGCTTGATTCACGATTAAGGCAAAACTTTGAAATAGAGTTGTAAGCCTAATTTTCAATAAAAATGTAAAGTGTGGGTACTCATTTTACTCAGAATTTTAAGCTCTACAACATTTTAAAGACATTATTTTGATTTCATTAGTTGTTTACGAGATCTTAGTAAAAATCTGCAAAAAGTGACATATTTTTCAAGATGGCGGCGGTTCCTCATGGTCCTGACAACTTTTACTTTACCAAATTAAAAAGGAACCTTCAACAAATATGTATGCCAATTTTCATCTTTATCCGTTCGATTATGACCTCAAATGCCAGCATGACTGGGTGGTTTTCATTTCCTTGCAGTGTATTATATAAACACAGAGTGGTTTGTTTTCCAGTGTCCAGCTGATATTACGTAAACTAATAACAATTGAGAACATATTCAGTATTATTCAGTATTATGTATTCTATATTATAGTAAGAAAAAAAAAATTTCGTAACGCACTTCTGATGTGCAATTTGTTTCTATTTTTGTATGGGAACATATATTTGTTTTGAAAACAACATATATTTATGAATTAGTTTTTTATTTTTCAATTCAATTTTTTTTATTAAAAAAATTAAAAAATCTGAAACATTTTTTTTTGTTATACTAATACAAAACAACAAGATAATTAAAGTTTTTTGTGAATAGAACTTAACAAAAGAGAAGATGAAGACAAAATTTCACTACTTTTTTTTTTAGAATTTAATTTAATTATTATTTAGATATTTTAAGATTTTTGAATTGATTTTTAGTAATTTTTTGAATTCAGAAAAATATGATCTTTACGAATCTTTCAAAATGAATATAACTTCCTTAAAAAAAGAAAAAAATTGCACATCAAAAGAGCGTGCAAATCTATTATTTTTTGCCTAGTTAAACAAATAACTATTATACTTAAAATAATGTATTTTGATAAATTTGTTTTATTTTCGATTTACATTTTACTATACATTTTGGTATCCGTATAAGTCAGTCTCTCCAGAAAAAATCTTAAGATACGCACAAAATGAAAGTGCGTCCATTAGCCAAGTATGCACGGTGCACGTATCATATCTAGCCCGAACTAGAGTACCTAAATAGACTAAGAGTACGAACAAGACACTGGTCATTTTCTATTGGTTAGTCCAAATTGTGTTCGCACTTATTTTTCAGCTTATAAGTTACATATTGTGTTCTAATGTTGCTCTTGGGTAACTATTTATTAAAATATTTGGAACCTGTGGAACTAAATAATTGCGCTCTGGTAATCATAATTAATTATTTAGAACTATGTAGATATATTCTCTATCAATATTTTTAAGTTTAAACCGTCTTAGGAAGAAACTATTCATTTTTAATGTCATCTTGCAAGAGCTGTATGTTTTACACATCAGAAATACAGTTACAACTGATAACAAAAGCTAAAACATTTTGGATAAGATAATACTTACTTGTAATATTTTAAATTGGCCACAAATACTCATTAAAAAATGCACATATAAACAGTCTAACGCACTCAACGCTGTAATTAGTAAACATACTCCTATAGTTTGTACAAGGTATATAACATAATACCTGGAGTCCTCATATGCATCTGAAAATATACAAATTATCATTAATTTTGTGTTCATAAATATACCACATACTGTCGCAGCACTCTCAAGTCATAACGGACGTCACATTACTATTACTACATTACATTACACTACTATTATGACTATACTAGCATATATGAAGTCATAGTTATGTTAAATATTGTTTGTTTTGTAATATTAATCGATTTTAGGTAATAATCACATAATATTTCATTAAAAATAAAATAAATTGTCTTAATAGGGCCGTCTTAAATTTAAAGTTAAATTTATAGCAAAACAAAGGTGTGCGCGTCCCATGGTCATTTGATATTTAGAGGTTTTTCCTTTATTTACAACATATGAACATGTTACCCAAAAGATATTAGAAGGCCTCTCTCTTTTCATTTTTCTTCATTAACTTACCCAGTCCAGTAAATGAGGGGTCCAACCTTGACAAAATTGCTCACCAATGTAATTTTTATATTAATTTGTCGGGATTGACAGGTACTTTAAAATAAAAAAAAGTTCTGCAAAAAAAACTTTTTGTACAGGGGAGAAAAATGGTCCTAAAGGTGCCAAAAATCGGTTTCCCGCCAATATCTGCTAAAATATGGCATTTAGAGAATTTTTGTTTAGGTAAAAATGAAGATCAGTTCATTATCTACAAAAGTGGTCCTTATCATTTTTCTCGAAAATTTGACCGTTTCCGAGATAAACGGGCCCAAGCGCACCCTGGATTTTGAGCTCCTGCGCTGCATGCCGGAGAGTATGCTCCATGCATCTACACATGAGCGGGCGGATAAATTATCCTATAACTTGGGTAAAAATGCATATTTTTTATTATTCAAAGTTTCGGTGAAAGGGAAAATCCACAGCTATAATACCCGGTAACTCGAGTCACGTTTTGATTCTTTGGCCGTAATGAAAAAAGGGGTCAAACATTCTTTTATACCGCATTTTTAGGACCGTCAGGAACTTATATATTTTTTCAGTAAAACTCATTTACTCTGAATTTTTCTTATTATGGGTCCTTGAAAGGCCTTTATTCATCTCAGAAATTTTGATTTTCTATTTTTCTTGCATTTCGATAAAAAGTTGGTTTGTTCATTTACGTTTTTGGCTGTTCTCGGAGTTCCGGAAAATCTTTGGAACAATTGCGAATTAAAAATGTATACATAATCGGATTGCTTTCCAAGGCACGTCATTTTAAAGCTGAGAATGTCTACTTTTTGGCTGTGCTCTTATTTTTTTTGCCAACATCAGTAGTGGTTTTTCCAGAAATGTAGAAAATGCGTCCGCAAGGAAAAAACAGACATTTTTTTTTCTTGTCTTTTTTCTCCTTACTCTTTACTTTTGGCATTTTGATACCTTGATTTAAGTAAAGGTTATATTCTCACCTTTCCATTAATATCCATAAGTCATAGTATTCGATCTTGGAAAAAGAACCGTGCTTCTAAATAAATTTATGTAATTTCGTGCGCCATTTTTTTTTGCTCCACGCGGTGCACATGTCTGCTACGGTTCGAGCTTCAAACATTTTCCGTCAGATGGCTCCTGTGTCGCACGGGCACGTTACACAACAAAAGGTAATCGCTTTTATTTGAAGTTCGAATCTATATTAAATAATATATTAATATTCGTAAAATGCATTTTTTTTTAAGTGATAGAAGTGAAAAATATTGAATAAAGGTTATTTTTGCCTTACTGTACGGGAAAATGTTCATGTAAGAAAGCAGGTCTACCATACTCATTTATCTGTGGTTCTTGTCAGTCCCGCCCGTGTTCAAATTATAAAGATAATCAAGATAAAATGTTATCCGAAGAAGTAGAGGTAAAGGAAACCATTGAACGGGAAGAAATAGAGGAAGAAATAGAGCAGGAGGAAGACTCATGTGAAATCGAGTGGTGATTCACAGATTTATTTTCAATTTTTTATGTATTTTCAATTTTTTTATGTATTTTCCATTTTTTTATGTATTTTCAATATTTCTTGTATTTTCAATTCTTTATATATATTCTTCTATAATAAATGAAATTTTTGAGAAACTATTTTTTCAAAAACACGCATCTGAATTGTTGCAAAAAAATTTGCGAAAAATTGCAACAATTTTTCGATGACCATTATGAGGGAATATTTGTGACTCTTTAAAGATTATAATTTCCGTTGTGCAAAACCCGATAGACTCCAAGATTTTGCCGCATGGAAAAAACTGATTTTTGCTAGTTTTGGACCAATTTTTGAGACCCATCCTGATGTAATGACTCTTATGGTCTGCTTATCTAATAGAGATAGACAAGCACTCATCTCCAAGAAAAAAAAACAGTTCGCAAACCCAAAAATTGTTGAAAAATAAATAATTCCCAGGGTTTCTCATTTATGGCCGCAAGAATTTCGCGAGTAGAGGGAACGTGGTGGAGTCATCTACAATTAGTCTTTACAGTCCAAAACATGAATATCAATGTATTTTCAACACCCTCGATCTGAAATTTCGTTAAAAACTGCTATATTTCCTAAGTCTCAAAATTGTGGATTTTTCAACCCTGGTTTTTGCGATAAATATTAATGTTGCGAAAAAAATTATAACGACCATTTTTGTAGATAATGAACTTATCTTCATTTTTTACCTAACAAAAATTCTCTAAATGCCATATTTTAGCAGATATTGGCGGGAAACCGGTTTTTGGCACTTTTGGGACCATTTTTCTCTCCCGTACAAAAAGTTTTTTTGCAGAACTTTTTTTATTTTAAAGTACCTGTCAATCCCGACAAATTAATATAAAAATTACATTGGTGAGCAATTTTGTCAAGGTTGGGCTACTTTTCGCACTTCATTTACTGGACTAATATTAGAGGTGAAATGTTAAATTTTCTAAACAATTCACGGCATGAGTACATTGATGAAACGATGAAACGTTAGCCAAACATCTTAGCACTCTGTTCTGTTGAACAAATACACTATTTGCTGCCCAAACACATATGCCATATGAGAGAGCACAACCCACCCTTACATGATAATACATCAGTAGTTGTTTCGTGTTTAGTTTGCTTTTCAGTTGTCTGATTTGAAAGCATGCAGTATTTTGTATTTTATTTAGCTATAGTATAGTCACAATGCGGTTTCCATTAACATTCCTAGGAATTTAGTTGACGGTTTCTTATTAATAACATTATTATTGATAGAAAGATTAAGATCAAAACTGTTTCCGTTTTGATGTGTATGAAATTGAATGAAATTGGTTTTACTCGCATTGAGAAATAAGAGATTGTCATCAAACCATTCTGAAAGTTTATTGATAATTGTCTTGCATCTGGTTTGAACCTCCTGGGTTTGCTTGTCAGAAACAACTACCGATGTATCATCAGCAAACAAAGTTAAATGGCAGTCACAGTTTAAGTTGAGATTGAGGTCGTTCATAAACAGTTTGAATAAAACGGGAGCTAATATTGTACCAATATCTGTCACAAGTTGTTCAGAATTTATATGACTCGATTTAGTTTTCATCGAAACATATTGCATTCTATTCTCCAGGAAACTTCGAATCCAGTTTGAAAGGTATACTTCGTATTCCCAGTTTTTCTAATTTATCTAATACCTAGCAGTCTATGATCTACACAGTCGAGTGCTTTCGTTACATCGCAAAAGATACAGTGGCGGATCTAGCCTAAGAGTTTAGGGGTGTGGGGGGTAATTGGTTATACGCTTGAAGGGCACAATCAAGTATTTTTAAATCCTTTATCTTGTCTGTCTGTCTACGTACGGCAAAAAAACAAAAGTAAAAAATTACCCACTTCCCGGGATCCTAACGAGCTGAAAGTTTACAAATAGACTTTTGTCACCTAACAATGCACTTTGGCAAAATTTCATATTATCCGCCATCTTGTACTGCACCGATTGCGGTCAAATTTGGTACAGTAATAGCCAAGGATCTAACTTGATTGATATGATATAGATATACTAAAATGTCAGTCCCCCATCTTGAAACAAAATGACAGACAGATATCTCAAAATGTACTGTAACTATTGCGTTCAAATTTGGTACAGTAATAGCTAAGAATCTGTCTTGAAACATAGGTACCTATCTTGAAACAAAATGGCAGCTAGATATCTCAAATAGTATTGCACCGATCTGGTTCAAAAAGAAAAATTTAAATAAATATCGATCGAGTCTCATATATAAAGGATTTATAGCGAAAAACTTTGTTTTTACGGGTTCTTTTTTTCTTGTTTTAGACTAGCTTATTCTTTCCAATGTACGAGGCGTATCCAGAAAGTATAAGTGTACTGACGTTCTCACGACCGAATGAATTTTATTTTCGACATGTTGCCTGACTCTTCCCCTCCGCAACGAGACCGGTATCCAGGTAGTATCCTAAAGTCTAACTCCGATTGAAATTTAGTTCTCATTATGTTAATGTGAAATTTTGGTCCTATCTCAAGATAGTGATATACTATTAAGAATAACAATTATAACAACCGTTGCGTCTCACGTTCGTTCCTACAATGCTCGACCAAAATTTTATCCACATTTTGTCGGTTATTATTTAATATTTCAATTTTATTTTGAATCATTTTTTTGCTGATGCATTATCTAATGTTTTCTTTTGAAGGATATTGCTTAAATGAAATGTACTTAATACATCAGCTAATGCATAAACTGTAACTATAAACAAAGGTTCAGTTATCGCACATTTCAGCAATTTACTGAATGTAAATTTACTAAAATATACTTCCATTACCAATTAATAATAACTTACTGTTTTTCGTTATAAAAAAAATAAAATCTTAAGGGAGTAATTACCCTCTTTACCCTCCCATAGATCCGCACCTGAAAAGATACCAACTGGGCATTCGCCTTTTTACCTTCCGCTTACCTGTAAAGGAAGGTATTGGAATCATGCAAAAAAATCGGGTTGTGAGTTTTAAGTGGATGAGCACGAATTAGGGTCCTTACAACTCATTTTTAATAGTTTCTCGATGATGTCTGTATGTATGTGTGTGTGTGTGTGTGTGTGCGCGCGTGTGTGTGTGTGTGTGTGTGTGTATGTGTGTGGTCCGGGCCGAAGCCGTCTGTCGCATAACTCAAATACGAATTTCCCAAAAAATTTGATATTTGGTATTTTACAATTGTATACGAATAGGAAGAGCTCATTAGATTTTGGTACAAATATCTTCACCGGAAGTGATATTTTTTGAAGATTCAAAAGATTAAGTGTCAAAAATTTCTATAAATTTGGATAAATATAGTATTTATTTGTACTAAGAATAAAAGGAAAAGTTATTTGCAATTTACGTTATAAAAAAATTGTCTTTATCTGGTAGCATTAAAGAACTGCAGTAAAATTTAAAACATAAATTTATCAAATAAAACGTTGAAATCTTGTAATCCATGTTCGGTTGAATTTTGTTTCTGCATAAAAAATATTGACAGATGAGACAGGTGACAAGTTGGCATACTAGCGCTATATAAGTCATAAGTAAGCTATTAAATGTAGTAACTGAACGGAGGATTGCTTCAACACAAAAGAGTTTTCGTGTGAATCAATCTTTTGATTCAGGTGATACTAATTTCTTTGTTTAAATATTTTAGTTTTTACTTCCTTGTACGGAGTAATAAGGAAGTATTGTAATCCCGAAAAAAATCGGTTTTCAGATTTTGATGGAAATATCCGTTTTGATCTTTTCTGAATCCATTATGACTAGTTTCGTCGTGACGTCTGTACGTATGTACGTATGTATGTATGTACGTATGTACGTACGGACGTATGTGTGTCGCATAAAGCTAAGTTTCCATGCATACGTTTCATCCGTTCCGTTTTATACGTCGCTGCAAACTTGACGTCGTATGAAATTTAGACTGTTCACATGTGTCCGTTGCGTTCCATCCGTTTTGATGTTTTGATTGGTACTTCTATTCACTGCTGTTATGACATAATATTAATTACGATTTTATAAACTTACGAAGCTAATCATGTTGCTTAGGTAAACCAAACAAATACAAATAACCGTATGAAACCACTTGCTAACTGTCAAACTGA
Organism: Agonum fuliginosum; assembly: GCA_947534325.1. Lineage (NCBI taxonomy): Eukaryota > Metazoa > Arthropoda > Insecta > Coleoptera > Carabidae > Agonum > Agonum fuliginosum. The sequence continues at coordinate 10,747,022 of OX384047.1, read as the reverse complement.
CATCAAAGCATCCGTTTTCAAGGTCGCGCTGCAACGAGTAGAGAGTAGACGAACTCTGTCCGTCGCTGCATTTACCAACGCGCCAATTTTTCATAATTTGAACTAGCCAATCACAACTTGCGACGGATAGAACGGAACGGATGAAACGCATACATGGAAACTAGGCTTTACTCAAATACGGTTGGGCGTAAAAAGCTGAAATTTTGTATTTAGGACTGTTATAGCATCTAGTTGTGCACCTCCTATTTTTGGTTTCAATCTATAAACCGGAAGTAGTACTTTTTAAAAATATTTTGATAAATAATTAATTTTAGACAATTTTTTTTATTTTAAATGAAAGATTATGTGATTATTATCTACAATCGGTATTTTATAAATTTTTCTGGCTATATTGCTCAAAATAAAAATCTGAAATTTTACATTAGTAACGACAAAGCATTGTTGAATTGAAAAATTCAAACTATATATTGTTCCGACAACAATTAGAGATAAAAAGAAACTAAACACTAAAATTTCGTGAGGATCTCATGAATGAACTATAAAAGTTATCATTGAGTTTCAAGATAAAATGAATAGAACATAGATGTAGAAAGGGCGGAAAAACAATAAAACTATAATTTTATCAACAGAATTGCCATAAATTATATCTAAACTTGTACAATTTTCGCCGAATTTCGGATAATTATTAAAGCCAAACTAATTACATTAATTAAATATTTTGAAGATTCCGAACTTTTAGTATTCTTCCTTAATCTACATACAAAAATTCAACATCATACGTATAACAGTATTAGATTGAGATCCTCACAAAAATTACTCGTTTTTCAATGCGTATTATTGCCATGCAATAGGCCCTTAAGGGTGCGTTACAGATGTTTTGCAGGTTGCATAAAAATATATCAATTTTTGTTAGCCATTTTCTCAGCTCCTGGTCAAAAGATCTAGGCAAACAAAACATTATTGAAATTTATATTTTTTTTTCTGTTTCCTGAAATATTTTTTGTTCCAATATTGTTTACTATAAACATTAAAACAATATTTGTATTCAATATGATGCCCTATATCAATACAAAATTACTCTCAGGAAACAATATTTGCTCTAATATTCACACATCTGCAATGTTTATCTTAATTGTTACAGTAGTTTTCTCAAAAATGGCTATTAAAATTTATTCAAATTGAGTAGATTTGAGTAGCAAAGTAGTCGAAAATAGTTCATCCTTTACCATAGAGATGGCAGCTCAGTCGAAATAACTTAATTGTCACTAAATATCGGTAATATAGTTTTCGACTTTCTACCCAACAGACAGTGACAATGACACATTTGATTTGAACCGAGCTGGATAACCGATAACTACTATAATTTTCTATTAGTTATACTTTATTTTCACGAAATCTTATATTTATTCTAAGAAAAGAAATCAAAGGTCTTGATTAGGACTGATGTACAAAATTGTTCAAAATAGAGGTCGGCTATTCAGGCTTTTGTTTTTTAAAAGTAAATTTAAGGGCTAGAAAGTTGTTAAAAATTGCGGCACGCGTTCCGAATTTGTTTTTATCGAAAAAATTATAGAATCATATCGTGTTTGATACAGTGTTGTGACTGATCTAGATCAATTGATCTAGATCACCGATCTAGCTCAATTTACGTGATCTTTGGTCTGATCTAGATCATCTTATATTTAAGGATCTTGAGTTTAATCTAGATCAAATAAATATGATCTACGATCTTAAAATAAGATCATATTTTTAGATTTTTTCTACGCTATATGCAAGTTAAAGCATGAAATTTAAAATTTACAAAAGTATGAGTTTAATATTTTAAATATGTTTTAATTTTAAACTGTAGATTAAATCGGTTGAATACTACGCTTTTTTTCTTTTTTTATGTAATGTAATAATAGTATATTATTTAACGAGTAAATAATGTAGGCTATAATTAATGAGGATGAAAGTTTGTTCACGAGCCGAAGGCGAGTGTATAAATCATCCGAGTTAATTATACCCATTATTTTCGAGTCAAATACGACGTTTTATCTACAACTTTTTAAATAAAACAACATTTTCTTAATAGAAATTTGTATTGATATTAACCTAACCTCAAACTTTGGTGTGATAACAATTTATCCGAGTAATTTAGAACTATTATGGGCTAGTCATATACAGCGTTTTACAAATTTTTATTATTTTTACTGTTTCTGCTTACAACGTCATAAAATTATAACTTGATGTAACACTAATATTAAAACAGATGTGATGGCAGTTTGACAGTTCGAGAGAATAAAGTACTCATTATTTAACAGTGTGAAATAATGAATTCATTATTTCATAATGTGTCCTTATGGAGGGGTTGATTATACTACTTTCACGTATATAATGAATACATTATTCAATTGTTGTAGATAAAATAATTAAATATTTTGTCTAATATTGATCTTTTTACGATCTAAAAAAAAGATCACTAATTTCAGATCTGATCTAAAAAAAGATTATTATATTTTTAGATTTTTCTACGCTATATGCAAGTTAAAGCATGAAATTGAATATTTAGCAAAAGTACGAGTTTAATATTTTTAATATGTTTTAATTTTAAACTGTAGATTAAATCGCTTGAATACTACGTATTTTCTTCTTTTTTATGTACCTAATGTAATACAACAATTAAATATTTTGTCTAATATTGATCTTTTTACGATCTAAAGAAAAAAAGATCACTAATTTCTGATCTGATCTAAAAAAAGATCCTATCTTAAAAATTGATCTAAGATCTGATCTAGATCATATTAAACTAGAAGATCTTGATCTAGATCAATTTTAAAATGACCTGTCACAACACTGGTTTGATATGAAGTTAAAGAGCTAGATAAATCATATTATTTAAAATAATGGCCGATGATTTATATTTGTTTTTATCGAAAAAATTATAAAATGATATCGAGTTTGACATCAAATTAATGAGCCAAATGAGGGCTAATTAATAATAAAATTATTTAAAGTGGTGTTCGACGATTGGCATTTGTTTTTAATAAAAAATTATAAAATCATATCAAGTTTAATATCAAATTAAAGGCTAGATAAGGGCTCAATAATTAAATTATTGAAAATGGTGACCGACGATCGGCATTTGTTTTAATCGAAAAAATAATAGAACTATATCGAGTTTGACATCAAATTAGAGAGCTAGGTGAGGGCGAGGGCTAATTAATAAATTTATTTAAAATTATTGCCGGCGATTGCAATTTGTTTATATAAAAAAATGTTATAATCATATTGAGTTTAATATCATATTAAAGTTCTTGATGGGAACTACTATGTTATTCAAAATGACGTCTTTTGTTTATAGTTGAATAACCAGGATATTTATTTTATTACACATATTATCTTATTCTATTCTAAAATTGTAATGGCTTAACTAATATTTATATTGAAGAAGAAAGATGAATAATTTGAAGTTGTAATTAAATAATTATAATTTCATCATACGAAAAGATTACAATTTATTTCAGTAGAGTCTAAATGTTTCAATTATTGATGCACGAAGTGCCGAATCCTCCCAAATTCAGGGTCCGCGGAGTTTGAGCCACGCGAAGCGGGGCGCATTTCCCTTGTCCCGCGGTAGCGGGACCTAGTGTTAAGGCCCATTCACAACAACAAAATTAGTGGCAACGGTAGAATTAGTGGCAGTGGTTGTGGTAACAAAATTATAAAATTAAAGTCTAGCACCACTTGCCGTTCAGAATAGAAAAAATTAGTGTATGGTAATAAATAGGGATATTTCATTCAATCTGGTGTGACATTCTAAAGTTGCCTATACTAGCTGTCATTCTGAACTGTTCTTGTATACGTTCGAAGATTATAGACAAAGATATACTTTCTAATTTCAATAAAGAATGGATGATAATAAATTAATCAGTTTTTTTTTCTTTTTGATTTATATATTGCACATTCAGTCAAACATAACATAAACATCTTTCGGTTTCTGTCACTCATGGTAGAATTAGTGGCGAAGCAGTGGTAAAAGTTTGGAGCTTGCAAACTTGTACCATTACCACTACGTTACCGATACCGCTACTTCACCACTAATTTTTAGAATTTTTAATATGAATGGTATCTATTACAAACACAGTGTCAAACTTTTACCTCTGCCACTACCGTTACTACTAATTCTACCACTGCCACTAATTTCTGATTGTGAATGCCACTTTAGACCCGCGTAACAGGTCCTGATGCTAGTTTTACACTAAATTAAAAATAACTAAAACGAAGGAGGGACTAAAATATTTCATTTTTCTTACATTTGCTAATGATAATTCAATTTCAATTTTGATTTTGAAGTTTCTTAGAATTATTTAGAAACATCTGATATTGCAATCAAATCTAAAAAAAATCATTCCTATTGAAAATATTTTTAACAATTGATCGCCACACAACAATGTTTCAGGAAAATTTGTCTAATCTCCAGCAAAATTGATTCCAGGAAAATATTCTCGAATCTCGACAATAAAAAAAATTCTAAGAAATTTGGTAATTTATGCCTCAATGTCAATATAATAATAAATGTTAAATTTTATATAACTTATTTAGTTCTCCAGTCCAAACGAATACTTGTATATAATTTCTGTTTTTTACAAATACACATAGCTAAGTAGGTACATAAAAATGTAATGATGAGAGAAATTTGTAAACGTTTTCAATTGTTACGAAATAATTGTTTATGGGTATACTTAACATTTGTTAAATATACAGAACTACAGAAAAGAAATTATAAAAAATTTATTTAAAAAACAAAAAAAATAAATTAAATAATAATAAAAATGCTCATTTTATTTTGTTTTATGTGTACTATGAAAACCAGATTAAGATATAAAAATGACTAATCAATATTAAATAAAGGAAAGCTTAAATTTATCGAGGATCTTGATTTTCTCCTGCGTCCTGTCACCGATGAGTTCATCAAGAATTAGGGAGAATATTCGTCATAGTAAACAGACACAAACTTCAGAACACGATTGTATAGCCCTCTATTGAGAATATTTTAAATATAGCAACGTAGTTCATAAGTATGACCGATATGTAGCAATTGTCTCTACTTTTGAAACGTGTCCTTAAACTAAAAAAGTATCTTGTTGAAAATCCACTGTAGGTATTCTTTAAGGGGAATATAAAGTCAAATACTTTTACCGATTCCAGACGGACCTGTCATTTCTGGACTTCAAACCATGTTCTCTATCTTTTTCTTCGTATGTTTAAAATGTATCTTTTCTCTCTACCGCACAATGCAAATAGACGCCTAAGTTTTCAATATACGAAAGAACCAAAATTGCAACAAATTATTTGGATAGCTGTAACCACAGCATTGCCCAATTATTACTGCTATCTCTTTTATATTTACTTTATACCTGGGTTGACAAAATACATGTACAAGGATCAGCATACATATTGTTATTTGATTTTTGAACATATAATGCGTATTGTTGTAATAATCATTTACTCTAGAATTTAAATTTATTGAACTACCTAATCGAATTCTTTTATTGTGGTTGTAAATGATTTGAGTAAACCATTAGCACATTATAATACTATTTTAAATAAAAACATTAATTTAGCTGTATAGTGCACAATTTGGAATAATTTATGTACGAAATTCTTTTATGTGATCTGCAAAATTTTAGCAATAAAAAACAATAGGTATAAAAAGTAAAGTATATTATTATACAAAACATAGTAGGTAATGAATTAGTAATATAATCCTAAATATACAAAATTAATCAATTAATGTGTGATTTTGATTGTAACAAAAATTTATTCCCTTGATGGATTTCGTATGGCCATTTTTCTTTTATACCCAGAGTCGATTATTTCCGGTAACAAACAGCGCATGTAAAATATTTCTAGATAATTCACCATATACTATCCCAGAACGCATTATCACGTGTTATTTGTTATTTGAAATTAATTTATTCACTATAAATACAATAAAAAATTAAATGACTGTACATTGTTGCTACCGAACCAGTAAATGGTGTATACAACATGGATATGATTGTTTTTCACATGAAGTAGTTTTCTTTAGTTTACAAATTTTACCAAAATTTGATGCGGTTAATCTACATGATCGTGCCTCTTTCCAAATTTTGTTAGAACTCTGTCTTACAGTATAGTGTTCTAAATTTAATATTTCTGTTTTTGTTAAAATTAAAGAATTTAAAAATTCTTTTTTGAGTCTTCTAACATTTCGTCTGTCATGTCAGGTATAATCTCAATTGGATTTCCATAATTTTTATCTGCCGCAAATAATTGTTTTTTTTATTTATAACTTGTGTTTCATTTGAAAATGAACTGTAAAAATTATTTCCGATTGTTCAACATTTTAATTAATGAACATAACAAGAAACTCTTCATATACCTACCTATTTATATACAATTTCTATTAGATATTTTTGTAAACTGTTTCTTTTGATGACCCAAAAAAAATTCATGCATGTGGCGCAGTCCTCTAAAATGCATAGGAGAAATAATAAAGTATTTGATTTGGGATTTATTAACAACCAAGTTTTATTGTCTTTTAAAAAATATAGTTTGAAAAACCTTTGTTTTCTGGGATATAATCTAGTCAAATTAGATCATATTTTGTCTTTTAGTGAAAAAAATTAGTAGAAAGCTGGATTTTGGTATACACCTTCCCAGTACCTTTATCAACAACATACTAAAAGTCTCAATCGATTGGACTGGAGCTTCGTCCGCCATTTTGAAAAAATGGCTGCCGTCTCTGTTTTTAATTTTCATCTCGTAAATGATTAATATTACTAAAAAACAATTAATAACAAATTGTAGAGCACAAAATTTGCAATAAAATGGTATAGGTACAAATATTTTTATGAAAGTGGTACAGTTTTTGAGAAAATCGTGCAAATGTATTTTGAAAAAAAATCTGACGTGGACACCACATGACTTCCTTGTACGCCTTGTTTGTTCATACTTTTCTTAATAACTAAAATGTGGAATAATATAAAAAATTCTTTTAACTTACATTATACTAGTATACTCACAAATATATTTTAGTCATTTTATTTAAACTGCAGAAGAAGATATAAACGATATTTTACTATTGTCACTGCTACTGTCACTGTCATGTCATAATCATTTAAATTTTACGTAGTAACAAATGTTAATCGATCATAGACTACAAGATACCGAAATACTAAATTATAAGTATATACTTTAATTATTCTTATATGATAGATGATACAGAAAAATTTATAAAATACCGATTGTAGGTAATAATCACATAATCTTTCATTTAAAATAAAAAAATTGCCTAAAATTAATTATTTATCAAGATATTTTTAAAAAGTACTGCTTCCGGTTTGTAGATTGAAACCAAAAATAGGAGGTGCACAACTAGATGCTATAACAGTCCTAAATACAAAATTTCAACTTTCTACGTCTAACCGAATTTGAGTTATGCGGCACACATACGTACGCCCGTACATACATACGTACATACGTACAGACGTCACGACGAAACTAGTCATAATGGATTCAGAAAAGGTCAAAACGGATATTTCCATCAAAATCTGAAAACCGAAATTTTTCGCGATTACAATACTTCCTTATTACTCCGTACAAGGAAGTAAAAACGATAAATTTTGATCAAGTAGTAGTTTATATCTCATCATACGAAAACGGCTGTAATTTTTATGTGAATATAAATATGGATTTCCGGTTTGCAGAATACAATTTCCTGAATACCTACTCTTGTAAAATTATTTTCAAATTCTATGAAGCACGGGTTTAGTCACAATTTACGAATATTCTTACAAAAGTTTCAATTTTTGCTTAGAAAAAATCTTAAAATTTCGACCTAACTAAAACCTACCTATTTCTTGACAAATTTTATAGAAAATTTTTAGGTTAACTAAATATCCAATGAATTTCGTTCATTTCTGATCACGTGTACGAAATTGACCAATGAATACAACATTTAACTGATAGCAACCCATGGGACATTATCACTTATGTCAAATATGTTGCTAGGTTACAATTATTTATGTTCATTTTTATGTTTATAATAATAAAATGTCATTTGCACGTTTTGGTAATGAAAATGAAACTTCGATTAATAATATTTTCTGTCCGAATAACCCTCGACCATTGATAAATACTTATAATTTTGTGACAGCTACCTCAAGCACGTTGCTTTTAGGTTAACAGCCCTCCGCCTGCGGCGTCGGGCGGTTACCAAGCAACGTGCTTTCGGAATGTCACAAAATTATTTCGTAATTATCAATGTCCTTGGGTTATTATAGCTGAGAATTGTATGCAGAAATGCCGATGTCAATAACTTTATCCAATTAGAAGTCACTGATGTAAATTAAACACCAAAAAGTAAAATAAAAAACAAATTTTTTGTTAAACTTTTCTAACAATATTCTTTAATTGTGTTTAAACCTGTGCGTCAAAAAATTTGAAAATAATTTTACTAATAGAAGAGTATTCAGAAAATTGGATTCTGCAAACCGGAAATCCATATTATTATTCATAAAAAATTATAGCCGTTTTCGTATTATGAGACATAAACTACTACTTGATCAAAATTTATCGTTTTTTTCAAAATACATTTTCACGATTTTCTCGAAAACTGTACCACTTTAATAAAAAAAAAACATATTTACCATTTTATAGCAAATTTTGAGCTCTAAAATTTGTTATTAACTTTTTTTCGTAATATTAATAATTTATGAGATAAAAATTTAAAACAATAGACGGCGGCCATTTTTTTTAAATGGTGGACGAAGCTTCAGTCCAATCGATTGAGACTTTAGTATGTTGTTGATACAGGTACTGGGAAGGTGTATAGCATAATCCAGCTGTCTACTAATTTTTTCCACTAAAAAATCTAATTTGATTGAACTAATATTAATGTCCACGTTTTTTTTTTCATACCTCGACACTTACATCGTTTTCCAGTATCCTTCTTTTTACCCTTTGTGAAACATATGTAAGTAAATTAAAATTATATTTACAATAGCACAAATATATTAACAAACCACAAGAACCAATACAGTTTTGGATTTGAAGATTTATTGAATAAACTTTACTTTATCCTACTACTTCTAAGAATTAGGGTGTCGATCATATAATTTGGGGTGAAGAGTAGATACTAGGAATTACAGACAGACCTGTGTTCGAATCACACCCCAAAGTCAGTATATTTTAAAAGAAAATGTTATGTTTTGGTGTTTTCTAATGTCGCGTTTTCTCAAAAACTACTTGAAATATTTATTTGCTCTTTTCAAATATTGATTAATAAAGGTTTGAACTTTGGAATGATGTCAAAATATTTTAGAGAAATCAGATTTTAAGAACTGTGTGAAGTTAGCACGCCATTAAAAGCACTAATGTTGATATATGTATTAAATTTTAGTGCTTCGTTAGTGCTTTTTAGTGCTTCAAGAATTATTGTGATATCACCTTTGGTTCTCGAGATAAACGCAATTAATGAATGGCGTGCTAAGTTCACACCTAGCACGCCATTGAAATATTTTAAAACAAATGAGGATCAATTTTTTAGTGCTTCGTTAGTGCTTCTTAGTGCTTCAAGAATTACTATGATATCAGCTTTGGTTCTCGAGATAAACACAATTAATGAATGGCGTGCTAAGTTCACACCTAGCACGCCATTGAAATATTTTTAAACAAATGAGGATCAATTTTTTAGTGCTTCGTTAGTGCTTCTTAGTGCTTCAAGAATTATTATGATATCAGCTTTGGTTCTCGAGATAAACGCAATTAATGAATGGCGTGCTAAGTTCACACCTAGCACGCCATTGAAATATTTTTAAACAAATGAGGATCAATTTTTAGTGCTTCGTTAGTGCTTCTTAGTGCTTCAAGAATTACTATGATATCAGCTTTGGTTCTCGAGATAAACGCAATTAATTAATGGCGTGCTAAGTTCACATCTAGCACGCCATTGAAATATTTTTAAACAAATGAGCGTCAGTTTTTTAGTGCTTCGTTAGTGCTTCTTAGTGCTTCAAGAAATATTATGATATTGCTTTTTGTTCTCGAGATAAGTGCAATTGATTAATGGCGTGCCACGTTCACATGTACCTATCACGCCATTGAAATATTTCGAAACAAATCAGTGTCAGGTTTTTAGTGCTTCGTTAGTGTATCTTAGTGCTTCAAGAATAATTATGATTTTGATTTTAGTTCCCGAGATAAAAGCTATTCATTAATCATTAATGGCGCGGTAAATTCAAATCTATAGAATGTCATTGAAAAATTTCAATACCAACTAGTCAGTTTTTAGTATTTCGTGCATTAGAATTTTGAAGACATTGCTTTTGATTGCGGAAAACCCAAAAATTCATATTCAAAACGGCTGAAAACATTTGCCTTGATATGTAATACAGATTATTTAGTCTATTTAATATTTTCGAAAAGAACACATCTCCGGTTTTTTTCAAAATTAACTTTTTTAATGTAGGTACACAAAGAAGGCCGATACTTTATGAAAAAGCTCATATCATAGACGCCGAATACGGCGGGGTGGAGGGGGTTAAAAGGGGCGTTCGCTCCCCCTAAGAATCAGAGCAGGGGGGCGCGAAAGTATCATTTCGCCCCCTCCTTCAAATTTTGCAAAACATCTATATTTAAAAAATACAAAATAATATTATTCTGCAAAAATTATTGCCAGACGGCACTTCAGCACTATTCTGCCTTTATCTCTTTTCTCAAAAACTACTTGAAATATTTATTTGCTCTTTTCAAATATTGATTAATAAAGGTTTGAACTTTGGAATGATGTCAAAATATTTTAGAGAAATCAGATTTTAAGAACTGTGTGAAGTTAGCACGCCATTAAAAGCACTAATGTTGATATATGTATTAAATTTTAGTGCTTCGTTAGTGCTTTTTAGTGCTTCAAGAATTATTGTGATATCACCTTTGGTTCTCGAGATAAACGCAATTAATGAATGGCGTGCTAAGTTCACACCTAGCACGCCATTGAAATATTTTAAAACAAATGAGGATCAATTTTTTAGTGCTTCGTTAGTGCTTCTTAGTGCTTCAAGAATTACTATGATATCAGCTTTGGTTCTCGAGATAAACGCAATTAATTAATGGCGTGCTAAGTTCACATCTAGCACGCCATTGAAATATTTTTAAACAAATGAGCGTCAGTTTTTTAGTGCTTCGTTAGTGCTTCTTAGTGCTTCAAGAAATATTATGATATTGCTTTTTGTTCTCGAGATAAGTGCAATTGATTAATGGCGTGCCACGTTCACATGTACCTATCACGCCATTGAAATATTTCGAAACAAATCAGTGTCAGGTTTTTAGTGCTTCGTTAGTGTATCTTAGTGCTTCAAGAATAATTATGATTTTGATTTTAGTTCCCGAGATAAAAGCTATTCATTAATCATTAATGGCGCGGTAAATTCAAATCTATAGAATGTCATTGAAAAATTTCAATACCAACTAGTCAGTTTTTAGTATTTCGTGCATTAGAATTTTGAAGACATTGCTTTTGATTGCGGAAAACCCAAAAATTCATATTCAAAACGGCTGAAAACATTTGCCTTGATATGTAATACAGATTATTTAGTCTATTTAATATTTTCGAAAAGAACACATCTCCGGTTTTTTTCAAAATTAACTTTTTTAATGTAGGTACACAAAGAAGGCCGATACTTTATGAAAAAGCTCATATCATAGACGCCGAATACGGCGGGGTGGAGGGGGTTAAAAGGGGCGTTCGCTCCCCCTAAGAATCAGAGCAGGGGGGCGCGAAAGTATCATTTCGCCCCCTCCTTCAAATTTTGCAAAACATCTATATTTAAAAAATACAAAATAATATTATTCTGCAAAAATTATTGCCAGACGGCACTTCAGCACTATTCTGCCTTTATCTCTTTTGGCTTCAGCTTTTAAGAATATCCTTAAATGTTGACTAAACCCGTGCATCAGAAAATTTGAAAATAATTTTACTCATAGAAAAGTATTCAGGATTGGATTCTGCAAACCGAAAATCAATATTTTCATTCTTAAAAAAATTACAGCCGTTTTAGAATGATGAGACATATTTTTCTGATTTTTTCTTAGAAAAAAGTCTTAAAATTTAGACCTAACCAAAATTTACAAACGTTTAAAACTCATATCATCTTTTGACAAATTTCATAGAGAATGCCGAAATTCCGATGTCAATAACTTTATCCAATCAGAAGTCACGGTAAATTAAACACCAAAATGTAAAATAAAAAACAAATTTTTTGTTAAACTTTTGTAAGAATATCCTTAAATTGTGAACCCGTATCTACGTCAGAAAATTTGAAAACAATTTCACTCATAGAAAAGTATTCCAGAAATAGGATTCTGAAAAACCTGAAATCAATATTTTTATTCATAAAAAAATTACAGCCGGTTTTGTATGATGAGACATAAACTACAACTTGATCAAAATTTATCGTTTTTTACCTTCCGCTTACCTGTAAAGGAAGGTATTGGAATCATGCAAAAAATCGGGTAGTGAGTTTTTAGTGGATGAGCACGAATTAGAGTCCTTACAACTCATTTTTGATAGTTTCCCGATGATGTCTGTATGTATGTGTGTGCGTGTGTGTGTGTGTATGTGTGTGGTCCGGGCCGATGCCGTCTGTTGGATAACTTAAATACGAATTACCCAAAAATTTGGATACTTGGTATTTTACAATTGTATACGAATAGGAAGAGCTCATTAGATTTTGGTACAAATATCTTCACCGGAAGTGATATTTTTTGAAGATTGAAAAGATTAAGTGTCAAAAATTTCTATAAATTTGGATAAATATAGTATTTATTTGTAATAAGAATAAGAGGAAAAGTTATTTGCAATCTACGTTATAAAAAAATTGTCTTTATCTGGTAGCATTAAAGAACTGCAGTAAAATTTAAAAAATAAATTTATCAAATAAAACATTGAAATCTTGTAATCCATGTTCGCTTGATTTTTGTTTCTGCATAAAAAATATTGACAGATGAGACGGGTGACAAGTTGGCATACTAGCGCTATATAAGTCATACGTATGCTATTAAATGTAGTAACTGAACGGAGAATTGCTTCAACACAGAAGAGTTTTCGTGTGAATGAATCTTTTGATTCAGGTGATACTAATTTCTGTGTTTGAATATTTTAGATTTTTATTTGTATATTTTAAATGGGCACCAGATTTTAAAGTCTAGATATGGCGGAAGGTTGTGTGATGGCCACGTCAGATTTTTTCCAAATTACATTTTCACGATTTTATCGAAAACTGTACCACTTTCATAAAAAAATATGTTAACCATTTTATAGCAAATTTTGTGCTCTACAATTTGTTATTAACTGTTTTTTCGTAATATTAATCATTTACGAGATAAAAATTTAAAACAATAGACGGCGACCATTTTTTCAAAATGGCGGACGAAGCTCCAGTCCAATAGATTGAGACTTTTAGTATGTTGTTGATAAAGGTATTGGGACGATGTAGGTATACCAAAATCCAGATTTCTACTACTTTTATCTTTATTTTAACCCTTCGTTTCATACTGTTGCAAATTTGCAACATAGATATTTTTGACGTTTATTTCACATTTAGGTGTTCATAGCAGTGATTCCATGATGTTACAAACTTACAATATTCCTACTTATGTCAGAGAAATTTACTTGTTGTCAAAAGATAGTGCTTGTGTTCAAAATATTATTTTTGTTTTAGTGTGTTACATGTCAGAAGAATAAAACAAGACAAATAATTTTTAGCATCGCACTGAAGATGATTCACTAAGAATCGAAACGTTTGCAATAACTAGGAGTATTTGATTTTATTTCAACCCTTATCCATTTTTCGACGATCCAGTATTTTCAAATGTATATTTTTGTATACGAATACTTTAATTTTATTCATAATGTTTTAAATTTGTAACATGTTCTATTTTAATTATTTATAATAATTATATATTTTTTCTTTCAAAAAATTATCTTTATTGTATCAATTGATGTTAATTTAAGTTGAAATAATTTTTGTTGTTGATATTTTAAAATTCATGAAACGAAGTGTGAAACATATTTAAGAATTCATGTTTTTGATTGTTTTCAAGCATGGCAGAGGTTTATCAAGTTACACATTTTTATATTTAAAAAAAATGTGTGTTTAATTTACCGTGACTTTTGATTGGATAAAGTTATTGACATCGGGATTTCGGCATTCTCTATGAAATTTGTCCAAAAATGATATGAGTTTTAAACGTTTGTAGGTTTTAGTTAGGTCGAAATTTAAAAACTTTTTTCTAAGAAAAAATCAGAAAAATATGTCTCATCATTCTAAAACGGCTGTAATTTTTTTAAGAATGAAAATATTGATTTTCGGTTTCCAGAATCCAATTTCCTGAATAGTTTTCTATGAGTAAAATTATTTTCAAATTTTCTGATGCACGGGTTTAGTCAAAATTTAAAGATATTCTTAAAAGTTTCAATTTTTTCTGAAGCTGAACCCAAAAGAGATAAAGGCAGAATAGTGCTGAAGTGCCGTCTGGCAATAATTTTTGCAGAATAATATTATTTTGTATTTTTTAAATATAGATGTTTTGCAAAATTTGAAAAAGGGGGCGAAATGATACTTTCGCGCCCCCTGCTCTGATTGTTAGCGAGGCGAACGCCCCTTTTAACCCCCTCCCCCCGTATTCGGCGTCTATGATATGAGCTTTTTCATAAAGTATCGGCCTTCTTTGTGTACATTAAAACAGTTAATTTTGAAAAAAACCAGAGATGGGTTCTTTTTGAAAATATTAAATGCCAAATTTCATTTGGTTATGTATTAGTCTTCAGTCAAAACCTCTCCTGACTGGACTAATATATATCACGGCAAATGTTTTCAGCCGTTTTGAATATAAATTTTTGGGTTTTCCGCAATCAAAAGCATTGTCTTCAAAATTCTAATGCACGAAATACTAAAAACTGACTAGTTGGTATTGAAATTTTTCAATGACATTCTATAGATTTGAATTTACCGCGCCATTAATGACTAATGAATAGCTTTTATCTCGGGAACTAAAATCAAAATCAGAATTAATCTTGAAGCACTAAGATGCACTAACGAAGCACTAAAAACCTGACACTGATTTGTTTCGAAATATTTCAATGGCGTGATAGGTACATGTGAACGTGGCACGCCATTAATCAATTGCACTTACCTCGAGAACAAAAAGCAATATCATAATATTTCTTGAAGCACTAAGAAGCACTAACGAAGCACTAAAAAACTGACGCGCATTTGTTTAAAAATATTTCAATGCCGGGCTAGATGTGAACTTAGCACGCCATTAATTAATTGCGTTTATCTCGAGAACCAAAGCTGATATCATAGTAACTCTTGAAGCACTAAGAAGCACTAACGAAGCACTAAAAAATTGATCCTCATTTATTTAAAAATATTTCAATGGCGTGCTAGGTGTGAACTTAGCACGCCATTCATTAATTGCGTTTATCTCGAGAACCAAAGCTGATATCATAGTAATTCTTGAAGCACTAAGAAGCACTAACGAAGCACTAAAAAATTGATCCTCATTTGTTTAAAAATATTTCAATGGCGTGCTAGGTGTGAACTTAGCACGCCATTCATTAATTGTGTTTATCTCGAGAACCAAAGCTGATATCATAGTAATTCTTGAAGCACTAAGAAGCACTAACGAAGCACTAAAAAATTGATCCTCATTTGTTTAAAAATATTTCAATGGCGTGCTAGGTGTGAACTTAGCACGCCTTTCATTAATTGCGTTTATCTCGAGAACCAAAGGTGATATCACAATAATTCTTGAAGCACTAAAAAGCACTAACGAAGCACTAAAATTTAATACATATATCAACATTAGTGCTTTTAATGGCGTGCTAACTTCACGCACCCGATTTTAAGTAAAGAAAAATGTGTTCAAAAATTGCAATTATTTGTTGTTAAAAATTAGTAATATATTATTAATTTATCAACAAAATAATAACATCAGACCAAATTACAAACATTCCTCTTTACAATATTTCAAGAATTACTTAAATATCTTATGTAGTTTTTGAGATATTGCGACAGCAAGAATGGGCTTTTTGTATCAAATAATATGTGACTTTATATCCCCCTTAAATGAATTTTATCAATTAGATTTAAGTACATTAAATTAATAATGTTTGTTAATGCGAAAATATTGTTCAACAACAAACTGTATAATTTGTCAAATAATTGTTTATATGTATTTTTCTCCAATTTCCAACACATGTTGTTGTATATGTTTTTTAAGGAAATAAATATTATTACTATTCGCGATTCAAGCTAAGTGATACTCTATCTGGTGTGAAGAAATTAAACTACCGTAATGACGTCACAATACAGCTTAATACAAAATACATAATATGTCATATACATGTAAACCTATAATAAGTTACATGAATGCTAACGTAAAACGGTAAGAATGTTAACTTATTATCTTGAATAAAGTGCAAATATCAAGTTTTCCGATAAGTTTGCATGCTAATTTTAAATTTTCATTGTAATTTTATAAGTAGAGATAGAATTTTTACAAAGAAAATGTGAAAATCATAATTTGTATTGCTGTGTCCCAAAATGTAGTACTTACTCGAGCTAATAAATCTCCAACATTCCGTGTACATTTTTTTCCAAAACCAGGGCAAATGATTCATTTCGTTAATCATTTTGGTGTAACGGAAATTGTTGACAAAATAAAAATGTGGCAAAATTAGCAACAACATGGGAGTATGAGTGGGTAAGATTAAATATTCAGAAATTAATAATGCATTCAGGTTATACACCTGTAAATGAAAACACAAAACCAAGCTGACATAAATACATCATAAACTGTTAATAAATTGTGACAAATCAATTTTTTCATGATCATAATAATAAATAAAATATTTTTAAAGAAACCTGGTGCTGTTTACAAGGATTGCAGCGATGTTTTTGCACCTTTCACTGTTTCCAGCTTTTCATGAACAGTGCATTGTAATTACTTTAAAATTAATCTGTTCCAATTAAATTTCACCCTTAATTTCATGGGGATAATTATTTTTGCTGCGCGACTGGAGGCATAGTCCGAATATGTTGATCATATTTTTTTTCTGACATCTTGCTTGTCGCATAATATTATATAATTAATTTACTATTTGCTCACCCTCACATCATATGTTTCTTGAGTCAGGAGTAGCTTCTAAATATTTAAATAATGAACTCAATGATAACAAGTTTATTCATCATTACAACAATGTAAAAATTCATTGGCAAAACTATGAAGCTGACAATTTTATAATCTAATCTCTAAAAGCTCTGAAATGTAGTTGTATTGTGACGTCACGCGCCCACTCACAAAAGCGCGTGTAAAATTAGTTTGAATCGCGAATTATTATTATTATAAAATTGAAAAAATAAAATTCTGTGTCTGACAACTGACACAAATGTTAGCTGTCACTTTGCCGTACAAAGTGTCAAAATCTATAAATAAGAACAAAAACATACTGAACGGTTTACTCCAAACTATTATTATTATATTATTTAATAAATAATAAGAAATAAAATACGTACTCATTCACATTAAAAGTTTTGGTTTTTGAAGTTCGTAACATAAAATATTTATTTCTGAGTTAATTAGGCGATCGATTTTCATAATACTTCGCATACGTATTCATATATAATCAGAAATTAAATTAAATAGTATTTTAAACAAAGTTTATGGGTTTGAGTCACGAATTTAATGCAATATATTCAGCAAAGTATCATTTTAACCATGTTAAAAATGTCATTTAAATGTGAATATCTCATATCTCTGGATACAGACGGTCAAATCGAATGAAATTTTAAATGTACTTATATGGAAAACAGTGTCAACAACTGTTTTTTTCATGTTTCACTAAAAGTTTAGGGATTTGTTACAAAAAAACTGTTTTTTTGTTTAAAATTTTAAAAAACCTACCGGCTAGCCCAGTCACTGCGTATAATAATAATTACCAGGTAGTGTATGGTGATTAAATGGCAAGACACGGCGGAATGGCTCGTCGTTGTTATTTTGAAACACAAACATGTCGAGAAGAGGAAAACACAGCCACAAAGGTACTCCTGCACACATGGGTACCATCACCAGTATACTGAACCAATAAGCGGTACGTGCATACTGTTCTATTATTGCACGTTCCCTTTCAGAACTTGCCACGTTTTCTAGCCAGAACTTTTCCTCGACTATCTGCATGAGTTCATAGTTTTCTTCGCGTAGGACCTAAAACAGAGACTCAAACAAATAAGTAGGATCAACTAACAGGCGAGGAAATAAAGTAAAAATAAAATACATTCGGAAAATGCATTTTCTTAAAACACTTGAAAAAATTCATAACTTGGTTAAAAATACCTGGAATGGACTCAAATTAGGTTCTTGGGGGTTTTCGAGGTCGCTGATCCCGAATATGACCTCCAAATTGACCCATTGCTGACCTGGAGCTTAGGATTGCTGATGAACGTAATCTCCGAGGCATCTCCTGAAAATCGCTCTCAAATGAAACGAGACTTCTCACTCGGGAATTTTTGGGTCGCTGATTCCAAATCTGGCATCGGCGACCACCCCCGGGTACCTGGTGCACCGAAACCTGGACATCGACGTCATCCCCGGGAGTTTTCCTGTAACATTCGCGCAAACGAACCGAAAATGGATGTGCCATATTATTTATAAGACGATTTTTGGTTCGTTTGCGCGAATGTTACAGGAAACCGCCTGGGGATGACGTCGATGTACAGGTTTCGGTGCACCAGATACCCGGGGGTGGTCGCCGATGCCAGATTTGGAATCAGCGACCCAAAAAACCCTCGGGTGAGAAGTCTCGTTTCATTTGAGAGTGAATTTCAGGAGAAGCCTCGGAGATGACGTTCATCAGCAATCCTAAGCTATAGGTCGGCGATGGGTCAATTTGGAGGTCATATTCGGGATCAGCGACCTCGAAAACTTATGGGAACCTAATTTGAGTCCATTCCAGGTGTTTTTAACCAAGTTATGAATTTTTTCTAAGTGTCTTAAGAAAATTCATTTTTGCGAATGCATTTTGCACTGCACAAATGCAATTTCGAATACAAACATGGTACAAAGTAGGTACCTACATTTTTTCATATGATTTTAGAAAGCGAACGCAAAAAGCCCCATCTCAATCAATCTTAGTGTTCAAATTTCGGAGATTTCGGCTCTATTGGTGCTTTATTTCCTCTCCTATAAGGTGATTATAAAACAATAAAAAGTAAATGTAGATGGATGGATCTCCGCCATTCGTTTTTTGTTTTCATTACAACAGTATAAATATTTATTTTTATATTAAGGCGCTACACTTGTAAATCCAGAAGATTAACAATTTGAACGATTCTGGCTGTATTATAAAAATTTCAAATTGAATCATGTCTCATTAGTGAATTAATAATAGTCCAGTCAATGAATATATTGTAGAGTGCATGGAATATGCGAGAATTTTTGACTTCAGGAATTTGTTAGGAGTAGTTAGTAGGTAAACATACTAAAAGTCCCCACCCCTAAGAGGTGAGCTAAAGGGGTTATAGAATTTCTAACATGTACGCTCAATTGGCTGCCAACGAGCAAAATAGTACAGTAATATTAGCTCCAAATCCGGAAATTAAAAAAAATAAAGGTGAAAATGTATAACCAACATTTTAATAATTAAAAATCGAAATGTACGTAGAATTTAGTAAAATAAACCTTAGTCGATATTTTTATTCGTTTAGAAGTTAGAGTCGTATTTGAGTAGGCAGACGAAATTTCGACTTCGAAATACCGAACTCCTGATCGTAAGTCGTCATTTCAAAGTGAGGCGGGTTCAGGTGACGTTAAGCCCTTCTGTTTGCAGTCAATCGAACAAAAAATGTAGGTAAGAAAACTGAGCATAGAATGTACTGGCTAACTAAAGAATCTACAATTTCAACAGCGAAAACGTAGAATCGTTGTCCCATTATAATATCATTTAATTTAGAACACAGACGACTGAAAAAAACTTCTTGTTAACAAAGGTTCACTTTATGTCCCTCTGATTTCAGAAATTTAAAATTATTCTTGTTAACCAGAAAATAATCATAAAAATCGAGAAAAATGGTTGATTTCAAACTATTTTTTTCCAAAATCATAAGTTAACGGAGAAAAATGAAAACAGAGAGACCTTTTAACATCTTTTGGTGACATGTTCATTGTTCATTATGTTGTAAATAACCTTCAACTGGACAATCGGGGTTTTTATGGACCCCACGCTTACATTTTCGTTACTATCTTCTGTAATCATTTTCTAAACAATTTATCCGTATAGGTATGCTAAATAGACTCCTCAACAGTACTGAATGTTTATATAGCAAATTTTATTTTGAAGTGTGTTTTCTTTTAGACACATTAAATCTAATGTATACGTTTCCGTGCAATCGGGGTACTTTTGGACCCCTACCTAACTTGAAATTTAACTGTGCAACAGCAACTGTTCAAGAAGTGATTATCAATTTTTAACTAGTTCAATAGTTGAAAATGGATTATATGTTTGAACTGTAAGTTTTATCTTTAAGTTATCATTGTATAATATAGATATCTCTCCAGTATGAGCGATGATCAGAAAAGTGAATGCGTATAGACTTATTGAAGAACTATCATCGGATGATGATTTGAAAATTTTGGAAAATTGTTCCACAGATGAAGAGTTTTTGTCGAGTTTTTGCCTAGTACCTATGTTTGTTGACAAAGAGCGTTGATGAAATAAATGAAGATGAAAATTATTTGGAAATGATTGCAGATGAAGAAGCAGAAAATGAAACTTTGCAGCAAATCATTGAAGAAAATTTAATTTCTAAATCTAGGATGATTTGAAGCACATATCCAACTGTAAATAAAACCCAAAACAATGAAACATAATAACTGAAACGAAAACTTTGACCGACAAAACATAGTATGAATTCAGTTATTGCTGAGACCTTTTTTTTCATTACGTAGGAGATATTAGATATAATTTTGAGGGAAACGAACAGTGTAGCTAATCGTATATATATATATATATATATATATATATATATATATATATATATATATATATATATATATATATATAGAGTGGAACACAGAAATTATCACACAGAAACCTGAAAAAATATAACAGTAACTGAACTAAAAGCTTACATTGGATTGCTTCTGGCAGTTGGAGTTTTTAGATCTCGTATGGAAAATATAGAAGAATTATGAATTATGGTCCATTGTAAATGGACGACTCATATTCAGAGCTACACGAAAGTATTTAGAAGATTCAAATCAATATGTAGATATCTCATATTTGACAATAAAGCAACAAGAGCCCAGAGAAAAACAGAATAAATATATAAGTTATTAATACATATAAGGTTGGGGTCTGTTCGGACCCCAGTTGTCCAATAGGGCAACTTTGTACCATTGCCTCTAAATACCAAATGTTCATGGGACGCTCACACCTCTGTTTTACTATAAATTTAACTTCCAGACGGGTCTCTTAAATGTAAAATGTTAGAGAAGAACACGTGTGTAGGTGTTTTATTGGATTTTAATAAATTTACTGCTTCTCCGTAATTTTCCATTTTATAGAACATCCAGTCGAGATATCAATCTTTCATTAGTTTGTAATGATTAAAATGTTGGATATTATACTTTACACGATTTTCTCGAAAACTGAGCCCATATGAAAATCACTTATGACTAGAGTCCGGAATTTAGGCAAAAAACCTATTGCTTATTTAAAAAGGCATTTCAATTTGAATTAGATATTAATTTGTTTCACAAGTTTTCAAACAGTTTGACGCATCGTTTATTTTGCCTAAAATGAGACATTTTGCATTTTATGCCTGTTTAACTGTTTTCTTGCCTATTTTCGTCCTATTCTTGCGATAAAAGCTATAATTTAAACGTATTTTAGATTTTTTATTATTTTATCAATTTAATTATTTCAAATAAAAACTGCGCACGCACAGTCCTGAGGTTAGGTGCAAGTTTGTGATATTTTTGTTCTGAATGCCTTAATTTGGAAAATTGGTATTTCTAAATTATTTTAAAAAATGACATAAACATGGAATATGCATTTATACAACTGATGGTAGTGTTGTATTCTGCAAATATTGTGATCAAACGGTAAAATTTAAATAGCCTCAACCTTCAGAGTTTATCTGCTAATATTTGCAATATTTTTCTTCTGTTTATTTTGCTTAGTAAATATTGCTATTTATTTAATTTAAAAAATTTTTAAACGCTTAATGAACTCCAATAAACCGTATTGAATTTAAATGCCTAATTTTGTAGAGAATTTTATGTTCTATAATTTTGTATGGAAGTTTTTGAGTTTAGGAAAAACTGAGAAAAATGACATATAAACTCAAAAAAGGGTATGTTGCAGGCACACCTGCTGAGTGGAACTTTTCGGGTTTTTGTTCCTACCCCTATTGGGTATAAATCTACGTAATATAATACTTTATAAATTATTTCTTCTAAAAAATCTAATTGGACTATTTCCATTACAAATTCTAACCTCTAACCTCATTTTGTCAGAAATTAATATCTGAATATTCTTTAAGTTACCTAACTTGATTGAATACGATTAGTTCGAAATAAAGTGTGAAACTCGAACGAATCTCGGATGGAAATCGAACTCAAAATCTAGCATGAATCTGGACGAAAATTGTATAATTGTACAACAAGAGTGGATGTGATGCCTATATCGCACGAGAACGAGTTTGCAGTCACGGCCCCATAGGGGGAGTGTCTGTAAACGTTTGCGTGCAATACAGGCAATCCATTCGAGTTGTACAGGCTATTTTTCCTACAATCAAATAACGAAATATAGTTTTTGCAATAAAATGCACTCAATATGATGCCAAAAATTATTTAGGAGTAGGGTTACATCAATTATTTTTGACGTGACATTTGAATAATTGTTACTTTTATACATAATTAATTATTAAATAACAGTTAATTTAATGTTTTTTATAATTATTTGTCATGAGAAAAACATAATTTGCACGCATTAATAATTTTTTGACGTATTTGACCTTGAATTTCATATCCACATCTGGTATGGACATGGCATCCCTATCCACATCTGGTATGAATATGACATCGCTATCCACACATGATAGTATTAATATATGTTGCCAATATCCAGTAGGAAGTAGAAAAAAGTATAATATAAATCAGTATTTATACTAAAAAATAATAAATGCTATACGTACGATATAAATGATGAGCTTTGTGATCGCATTTCCAAAGCCTACGAAAGGTGTAACGTTATAAGAGATCTGATTTATATCATTAGGCCAGGCGAAATATATGTTTTCCCATGTAATATAGCACAAATATGTTATGAAGATGCATACAGTTAACGAATGAGGCAGAAAATATTGACCCGTCGCGGTCGGCAGACAGCCTACGATGGCTAACAGTAAGCGATGCACGCCCGCATATCGCTTCATATTGCTCAAAAACTCGGACATGTTTACACTTCAAATATCACCTACATTCACATCATTTACACTTGTTCTTTCTTCTTATATAAGTACCCTTCATTGCTTGTAATATTTGACTAAAAGACTTCTGTATTATTTAATAATATAATGGAATAAAAGTATTGCTAACATAATCAAATAAAGTTTTCGTTTATTTAATAATTCATAGATGTATGCTAATTATACAAATTTCATATCCTAATGAACTACACCTTTTGATATGTTATATATTGGTATTCAATAAAATTTCATAATTTATCACAAAAATACGTTTACACATATAAAATTTGTAATATAAAGCGTAATAAAAATGAAGCTATAATTTTCTACTATCAAAAAAATTACATGTGGTATCAAATAACCTACACACCAAGGCCATGATTAAGTAAAATTTCGTAGAATACATATATGAAAAAATATGTTTTTTCTAGAAAAGTGCGAACAGGAATTGATGAAATATCTAGTAACTTTTTAAAACAATGTTGTGAAACAATAATCTCACCGCTAGCATATTGTATAAACCTATCTATGTCAAATGGAACTTTTCCAGAAATTTTAAAATATGTTAAAGTAATTCCATTGTACAAGAAGGGCGACAAAGAATCGGTATCTAATTATCGTCCCATCTCACTTGTTTCAGTATTTCACAAAAATTTTGAAAAAGTGATGCTAACTAGAATGCTGCAATTCGTTAATGAAAACGAGGTATTAATAGATGAACAAGATGGATTCAGGAAGGGTCATAGTTCAATCTCTGCATTAATTAGTTTTATAGATACAGTCTACAAAAATTTAGATAAAGGAACTAACACCTTTGGAGTTTTTCTAGACTTGTCTAAGGCCTTTGATTGTGTTAATCACACAACCCTTATAAATATTGTACAACGGTATGGTTTTAGAGGCGTTTGCTCTAAATGGCTACAATCTTATCTTGACAAAAGAAAGCAAATAGTTTACTATGATCACCATAAGAAGTCTGCTCCCCAATCGATAATATGTGGAGTTCCACAAGGATCAATCCTTGGTCCTGTGTTATTTACATTATACATAAATTCCATTTAAAATGTTTTGAATTCTTCTACGTTTATGACTTATGCTGATGACATTTCAATACTCATTGCACAGAATGAAAATCATACTGCTTCATCAGAAATTTGTGATATTATTAATAACTTATCTAATTGGTTTGCATCTTTAGATTTAACGCTAAATATAAACAAATCATCAGTTATAGAATTCTCAAACAAGAACCGTTATGAAAGTATCCTAATTCGATGTAATAATAAACAGTCACTGCCGCAAGTTAGTAACTCTAAGGTCTTAGGACTTCATATACAAGAAAATTTACTCTGGAACCTACAAATTGATGCAATCTGTAGTACCCTTGCATCATTAAGCTACTTAATTAAACGCATAAGAATTTTAACTGACGTGAATACTGCCAAAACATTCTATTTCACAAAATTCTCCTCAATTTTGTATTATGGAATTATTTTTTGGGGTTGTTCGCCAACAGCATCTCGAGTATTTATACTTCAAAAAACAGCAGTAAAAAATATCTTTCTACTTAACCTACGATCATCTAGCAGAGATTTATTTAAAAAAGAAAACCTCTTAAATCTTCCCTGTCTTTATATTCTTAATGTAATAATTCACATTAAATCCAATATAAATAATATACAAACACACAGTGACATACATCACTATAATACAAGAGGTAAAGAGAACATTGCAATTCCAAAGATAAATCTAAGTAAATCCCAAAACAACCCAAATCATTACGGCTTACAGATGTATAAAAAAATACTGCAATATCTGAAGAATGTACCAAGCAATAAAAAATTTAAAATAAAATTAAAAAATATCTAATTAAAAACGTATTATAGTATTGATGAATTTTTTAATGATTCTTATTATTATTAAGATTATTACCATTGTAATTTAGTAACTAGTTATATTTGTGTATTTTATATTATTGTCTAAACATTTTTTTATGACACCTCCTATGCCAATGTAATTTATTATTATTATTACTGGTCCACGGAAATAAAGTTTATTATTATTCTTATTATTATTATTAATTCACATGTTTTCAGATATTCGAATTGATGGTGAAAGTAGGCTTTTGAAACTAATTTCCACTTCCCAGAACGCCTCATCTCAATAAGAGGCGATGTGGAGTGGCCAGCCCGCTCGCCCGATTTGGATCCCTGTGATTTTTTGTGGATTGTTTTAAAATCGCGGTTTACGTCAACCGTACAAGGACCCTAGAAGACCTGTAAGCCAACATCCGGGCCACAATTGCCAACATACCCGCTGCCATGCTGGAAAGGGTTATGACAAACGCCAGAAATCGGCTTATTCAGTGTATAGACAATGGGGGCGTCACCTACCTAATACGATTTTGAAAACTAGGCGAAACAAAACTTTAGATATGTACCTACATTATAAAATAAAAATAAAAAGTTTATGATTCATAAAACGGGCATTATTGCGTTTTAAAATAAGTAAGTTATGATAAATCATCCTGTATATTAAAGTACTAAAGAGCGCGATTTAATCCTGAGGGAGAAGTTTATTTCACGAGCCGAATGTGTGGGAAATAATCACCTGAGGGATTAAATATACTTTAGTCCTGTGAAATATATGCTATTTTTTTCACTTCATCCTCAAACGAATGCAAAATAGTGTAACGAATTGTTACACAATTGGTGGGTACGACGGCTAGCTCAGAGGAGGTGGCCGGGGTGCGTAATAAAGACAAAGAACGATTCAGATAAATACAATATTTATTACAGAAGTAAATGGAAACCTTAACTAGGCATTGGAAGCACATACAATCTAAGTTAAGAATAATACAAATGAAACAGAGTTACTATAAGTGAGAAAAGCAAAAGATGAAGCTGCGAGAGCAATTACGAACCAATAAAGACCAGAGGCAATACTTAAGATTTAGATAAACAGAATTTAGCAAAATGATAGGTTATTATGCTATTGACATAATCTATAGTGGAAATACAACGTAATATACTCGTATCATACTCAATAACATCAATATCAATGCAGTAGCTTTGAATAATAAATTAGTTCAACAAAAAACCCAAATAAGCTAATCTCATTATCCGTAACTTATTTACAAAGTAATTTAAATTACATAATTAATGTACCTCCCTACTTTATTATATTCTCTTTCCGTGTAAATTATTAGTGAAACTTAATAAATTATATTATTATTATTGATTGTTTAGTATGTGTCTATATAATTTGGTTCATAAACTGGAATTCAGTTTAGCTCCATCGAGTAGAGGAAGTGCGAGAACAGTGTTACACTATTTGTATTTTTGTAAAATCTGTAATCATTATAGATATTCTATGTATCCAAATTGAATCTTTGGACTTAAAAGTACCTAACAATAAATATATAATTAGGTTTTGTTAAACATTCATTGAAATTGGCAACATGGCGCCACCTGGTAAACACGTGAATGATGGTACGGGTAGTGAAATTCAAAAAAATACATGTAAATTGTGTAATAAACCTGCTGTAAATAACCTAATTAACTGTGAAAACTGTGACAATGTTTTTCATAAAACATGTTGTGAGAAAAAATCGCTAACAATAATAGACTCAGCAACAATTTGTTGCAGTGATGATAAGTTTGTGGACGCAAGTTCATTTGTAACTGTAAGTGAATTTAATGAACTACGTAAAGAAATAAATTACTTGAAACAGATAATAAAACATCAAGATTTAATTATATCTGATAAAAGTGAAATAATAAGTGATAAAAATAAAATCATAGAACTTCTTCATACTCAATTTAATAAATTAGAGGCCTCTATGAATACCAAAATTAAAAATAAAAATAAAACCATAAAACTAAACGAAAACAAAAAGTCACTAACAAATACAGCTGTTCAGACTCCAACACAGGTGGTAACACTAATTAATCCAAGGTTATCACAAAACAAAACAAATACAATGGAGAATGAAACTGAAGAAACTGTACTAGCAAAGAATACGTCAAATAAAACTGCTAGTAGCTCAGATAGTACTGTAAAAAATACAACATGGACTGAAGTAGTCAAAAATAACACTAGGCAGGCACGTAAATCCAGATTAGCAATCATCGGAAAATCTGACAATTTAAATCACCTACCAGTGGCTCCAAAAAAAGCATTTTTATTTATATCTCGGATTAAACCTGGCACACCATGCACGGAGGTAATATCCCATCTAAAAGAAGAATTTCCTGAAATCCAATGTGAAGCAGTGAGTTCCAAATTTCCAGAGCACTACGCCTCTTTTAAAGTGATAGTCAACTTAGAGAACTTTGGAAAACTTCACTGCGCAGAAAAGTGGCCATGTGGGACTTATATATCTCGTTTTTTTCAAAAAAAACAGAATCCAAATTCAACGAAATAACGGTTGCCAAAAATAAAAATAATATTGAAATGCTATTCTTAAACTGTCAAATATTGACTCTTAATAAAGTAAACTTGATTTCTTCAGAATATATTTTAAATGATTTTAGCAATGTAAAATTTTTATGTTTAACGGAAACAGGTTGCAATGCAATGTCAGTTAATACTTTTAACTTTCCAGGTTTTAAATGTAGTTCTAGTTTCTATAGAACGTGCAACAAAGGAGGTGGTGTCGGTATTTGGAGTCAGGCAAATCTAGACGTTGCTCCTTTAGATCTTAAAAGGTTTTGTACTGAAAAAATTTTTGAAATTTGTGGAGTAAAATGGCGTCCTAATCCTAACACCACCTATATTTTATTAAATTTTTATAGAACACCTGGTTATCTTAATAATGAGGATTTTAATAAATTAATTACAAATTTAAACTATGTTTTAGACTATGTATTAAAAAAAGAATTCATTCTTTTACTGGGAGGTGATTTCAATATTGATCCGATCAGAGACGCTGACATTTACTCAAAAATTTGTTGTCTTCTATCTAAATTTAATTGCAAAAATATAGTAAACTCAAACACAAGAGGAAATAACAAACTTGACCACTTGTTTACCAACTCAAACATTTCTTGTACGGTAGAAAGTAACTTCTTTTCTGATCATAGCTCAATCTTAGCACAATTGATTTTACCTAAAAATTCAATAACTCTAAAAGCTATTCGAGACTACAGCCCTAGTAACATTAACAATTTTATAAATGAAATTATAAATGAGAACTGGGATAAAGTATATTTAAAGGAAGATATGAACGCTGCTTTTGACATTTTCTACGATTTATTCCTTTACTATTTTAATAAGCACTTTCCTTTACAAACTAAAAAAATTAATCAAAACACTAAACAATGGTGTTCTGAAAAAAATTAAAACATCCAGTGTTAAATTGTATGATTTGTTTCAGATGCAAAAATTAAATAGTCAGTTGACAGAAGTCTACAAAGAGGAAAAGCGAAAACACACTCGCCTAGTTAATGAAACTAAAAGAAAGTATTTTCAAGATAGAATTTTTTCTTCTAACAACATTACTAAAAGTGTTTGGAAAACTATTCGTGAAAATACGAAAAACGAGAAAACACCTACAAATATCGCAATTAAAAAGGACAATGAGGTAATTACTGATTCCCTTGAAATTGCAAATGCTTTCAATGATTTTTTTAGAGACGCGCCTTTAAATATAGTAAACCAACTGCCCATACAGTCAAATGACTCAGTGAGAATGACGACGCAGTCAAATAGTCTTTTCTTGCATCCTTACACGAAAGACGAGCTTACAAAGTTAATACAATTAAAGATTAAAAATAAACGTTCTAGCGGTCCTGATAACATTCCAAACTTTCTTATGAAGCTAATTTTTCATTTAATTGTGGAACCAGTTTTGTTTTTGATTAATCTGTCGTTTATAACTGGAATCTTCCCAGAAAAACTTAAAATTAGTCAAATAATTCCAGTACACAAGAAAAATGATAAGTGCGACCTAAATAATTACAGGCCAGTATCTTTGACTTCTGTCTTCTCTAAAGTGTTCGAATATGCGTTTTTAAATCGCTTAGAGCCTTTTTTGTCTAAACATAACGTCATAAATGAAGCCCAGTTTGGATTTAGGTCTAACAAAACAACAATAGATGCTATTCAAAAAGCAGTACACGGTATTGCAAACAGTATGGATAAAGGGGAACACCCCATTAGTATTTTTTGTGATTTATCAAAGGCGTTTGACTGCGTCAGTCATTCAAAACTCCTGAATAAACTCCACTGTTATGGGATTAGAGGTATACCTTTAGGCTGGATTAAATCCTTTCTTGAAAATCGCCAACAATTCGTTACAATTAATAATTGTGAAAACAACATTATTCGTAACATAAATTCGGCTACTTTAATAAATAATATAGGTGTGCCACAAGGCTGTATCATCTCACCTGTTTTGTTCATTATTTATATTAATGATTTAACTTCAGTTTTCGGAGATGAATGCCACATAACTTTATATGCAGACGATACGTCCATAATTATCGCGGAGTCAAATAAGGGGTTGTTGCAACAAAAGTGCGAAAGCTGCTTAAATGTGCTGTCGAGATGGTTCTGTGAGAATGATCTCTACTTGAATTTAACAAAAACTCATTACATGCGATTTCATTTTCCTCAATGCAGAGATAATCTAGACTTGAATATCTCAATTGATGAACATCAAATCGAAAGATCTAATTGTGGTAACTTTCTTGGTTATAAATTCAATGAAAATTTAACTGGAAAACAACATGCGGATGAACTAGCATCTAAACTTGGCTCAATATGCTACCAATTTTGGCATTTAGGCAGCTTTCTTACTAAACAACAACTTATTACATTTTATTATGCTCAAGTAGAATCCAGACTAAGATACGCTATCTGCTTATGGGGTGCGTCATCCTCTGCATCCAAAAACGAATCATTCGAACTATAGCAGGTGTTTCTCGCTTTGACTCCTGTAGACAACTGTTCAAGGAATTCAAAATTCTTACACTGACGTCTCTATATATTCTCGAACTTTGCATGTATGTTTTCAATAACAAAAATGATTTTCAATTAAACTCCTGCATACACTCTTTCAACACCAGACAAAAGCAGATGTTTCATATACCAAATATAAAGCACAACAATTTAAAATATCTACCTAATATTCAAGGCTTAAATATTTTTAATAAATTACCGACTTCTTTAAAAGAAGAGAGTAATAAAAATAAATTCAAAAACTCACTAAGGTTATTTCTTCTGAATAAGAGTTACTATACTTTAGATGAATTTTCTGCAGACTGCGGCTGATTGATTTCAATATTGAATTTACTCTAAAATATTGTTCCCAACTCTGACATATTCTATACTTGTATTCTACTAGTCGATGGAATAAATACTTTATTATTATTATTATTATTATTATTTAACGGTTCATGTTATCTCTTAGAGTTTATCCAATTTTTGTATTACTCGAAATCTATTTCTGTTGAGGTAAATATGTGTTTCACAATATTCTATAGATAACACAGTATAGTTTGACATCTATTTTTTCATGATTCCTTGACTTACGAAAGAAAATAGTATATTGCGTCATAAGGGAAGATATAGGCATATTGCATCCTGAAGATTTCTGATGCACGAGTGAGCGAAGGGAGCGAGGGCAGCAATAGCTGAGGGATGTAATATGCCGTTAGATTCCCGTATGGCACAAGATATTTTTCCGCATCTATGAAAAGCACGTATTAAATAAAAAGAGTTAATATTTTAATGTAGAAAACAATCCTATGAAAGTGTGTCGCTTTCCTGTTCACAACTCGAAACCAAAACCATGGCAACATGTACCTTAAAAATAATAACAAAAAATTCTGACAGTAATAAATTTGTTTATAAATGTTTTGGTAACTTACAATATGAACGAAAAATATTTCTTTTGTATTGTTGATTTGTTCATTAAATTAATTGGCAAAAATAAAGTGCTGTTATAAACATCATTCCAAAGGATTACACAACAATATCTGTGTGTGCGCACTGTGTGCGTATCTTTTGACACAACCTCAAATGGTCAAATTTCAAGTGTATAATTTTCGTGTTAAAAATAATTATTTGTATAATAAATTTATTTTAAACTAAATTCGTATTTACTTCAACTTAATAGACCATATTAATTATTCAATGCGCATGCTCAGTAATGACCAATCACAATGCTGTGAGTACTACCGAATTAAAACTAATGTTTCCTTATGGGAAAAAGTGAATTTTTAAACTACAATAGTAATTCATGCAGACAGAATCACATGGCCGTTTTTAATATCAGTTATATTTAATAACGAAGTATCGAATTCTGTCCCTGTTTAATATAAATGATCATTAGTTTATTATGTGAAAATAACTATGAAAATTTGATTTTTTAGCGGGATCCCGACATGTCGAGTGATAGATAACTTAAAAGTGTGTTTTTCTGTTGATATAGTGTTATACAATTTATATCAATATGCTTAGTTACAAATATTGTGTTTCAAATCATGTTTTAAAATTAAAAATTAAAATTTTTAGCACCGAAACGGCCGATCATTGCCAATTTATATAGAAAAAATTAAATTTTCAAAAATAAACAAAAACAAAATCTTTAATTTAAAAAAAAAAAACATAAAGTAAACACGAACAAAATCACTTGGCTCCATGAGATCAAATAAATTAAAATCACAATATTTATTATCAACTTAGGTCTAGTTTCCTTCATCATCAGTATCTTCGCCAAGATAACATTCATTGCACATGAATGTAGTGTGGTTTCTGCAAATGTTTCTTTGACATGATGTGCATTTGTGTCTTCAATTGCCTCCTTTTTTGCGGGACATATTTTGCAGCTTCCTCTGCATGTGCTAGAACTGCTTGCTTCATTACCAGCATCTTCAACATCCATATTCAAATGCTCTCTGATATTTCTTTCCAGTTTTCTTGGAAGATTTACCATCGTAGCTCGTCTTTGGACATACTCTCTTGTCAGTTCAATGCTTGATTCACGTAAATACTTTCGCCTTTTGGGTATTACCACTCCGTTTGCCCTCGGTATTACCATGGCATTTATTCCAGCAATATCTATAAGACGAAAAAATAGTGTCAAGGCCCATCTATTGTTCTTCCTTGATGTAAAATACATTTTTACTTTTTAAATCCTTTATATTAACTTCACCATCGTACGTATGTACGTACGTACGTACGGCAAAAAAACAACTGTCAAAAATGACCCACTTCCCGGGATCCTATCGAGCTGAAATTTTGGAAATTTTGTCACCTAACAATGCACTTTGGCACAAGAAAAAATCTGATGTGGCCAACACAAGACTTCCAGCCATATCTCCAGCCATACCACAAACCCATTTCCCCATACCAATCAATCTGAAATTTGGTACATAGACTCGTTGTGACCAAACATTTACTTTGGCACAAGAAAAAATCTGATTTGGCCAGCACAAGACCTCCCGCCATACCCTACTCTTTTTAACTCTTTTTTGAAACACACTATCTAAGAAAGAGTTACAATGAAAACAAAAATTTAAATAAATATCAATAGAGTCTCATAAATAAAGGATGTATAGTCAAAAACTTTGTTTTTACGGATTCATTTTTTTATCAATTTCATCTACACCGCCTTTCGTTTTATTGTAAAAGTTACTATGCTAGGCTTGCGCTTTTCATTCGTAGTTTCATCAATTTCAGCAGCAGGATGAAGTGTTGATAATAGTACACCATTGATCTTTTTTTGGGCTTGAAGGTTTTGATTAAAAAGAAAACATTAAGAATTAAATTTTTGTTCAATCGGTGAACATTTCATGTTATCCGTCAAATATCAAAAATGAATGTTCAAAAAAACAGTTTGAGGATCACTTGACATTTCCCCAATTAGCTGGCTGCATTAAATTTACATGTGATACGATTCAACATGATCGAATTTGGTGTCATATTGTGTAGGTACCTAATGTATTGTTTTATATTTTCAACAAGTTTTGTGTTTACAACTTGAATCGAAAATTAATAGGAAACGTAACTACAGCAAAATTTAAAAAAATAACATCGTTTTTCCTATGTAATAGGGTATAAGCTAACAGATTTTAAATTGCCACTCGCAACGTCGCAACTAATAAATTAACAGTAAAAATCTACTACGTTTTTCAATAAAACATATTAATATCAAACAAATCCCGATATTAAATATTGAATAATTAAAAGTTAATAAATTATGAGTACAAGTAAAACATGTACTTATATCACATGTTTGTCTGTAATACACACAATAAAACAAAAATAAAAATTACTTTATTCCAAAATGTCTGCTATAGATTGGCACGACGCAATTAGGCCTATTTACATTATAGGTACAGTTTTTGGTTACTTGCCTTACCGGTGTAGTGGAAAATCATTTCAAAGAAAATATACCGCAGCAAACAAAACAAGCTTTATTCTACCAATAATATACGTTATATTTGGATGTGTGGTTATTAAATATTTATACTTACCATATACACTAGTAACTACAGCTGCATACAGCTTTTTAATAAGCTTTCATGTTTATTATCTTGCATTTTACCCAATTTGGATAACAAGAAACCGCAAGGAGTTTATAGAGATTTTGCGAGATTTTGATGCTGCCAGGTACAAAATACTAAAACTTACAAACAAAGATTCAAAGAAAACTAAGAATTATGCAAAGTTTATATTAACCATGGGAATTGCTTGGCGTGTTATTGTTTTTATAACCATTATTATTCAATACACTGATACTCTTTTGGGTTTTTTTACTATGGCCAGCATATACATTTTGAAAAATGTGTGTTTAATTGTGAGAACCTACATATGGATGCTGATTTTTGAGCTTGGAAAGTTATTTGAAGAATTGAAAAACTATTTTTTAAAAGTATACAATGTACAATATAAACATGATTCAGAACACAGCTTAAGAAATTTTAAAATATGTGTTCAAATGTATACTTATCTATCTGACTTAGGAAGAAAACTTGATAAATTTTTCTACATTCTAAATGTAATGAATGCAATATCTGCATTTACAATAAGCGTTGTTTCTTATTTTTTGCTAACAGTAATATATAAGCAGAATGGACCTATGACTTTGAATGGCTCTATTGGTGTAATATTTAACGGTTCATGTTATCTTTTAGAGTTTATACAATTTTTGTATTATTCGAAATCTATTTCTGTTGAGGTAAATATGTGTTTCACAATTATTATTCTAATAGATAACACAGTGTTGTTTGACAGCTATTTTTCCTTGATTCCTTGACTTACGAAAGAAAATAGCTGAGGGATGTAATATACCGTTAGACTCCCGTAGAGCACAAGATATTTTTCCGCATCCATGAGAACTTTAACTTAGCATGTTAGCGTAAACGAGTGAAAACGAAAGCAAAAATGCGTGTAAAAAGTAAACGAAATAGTAAACGAGAGTAAATTAGATTAAATGAGTAAACGAGAGTAAATGAGAGTAAACGAGAGTAAAGGAGAGAGTAAACGAGAGTATATGAGAGTAAACGAGAATAAATGAGATAGTAAACGAGAGTAAATGAGAGTAAACGAGAGTAAAGGAGAGAGTAAACGAGAATAAATGAGATAGTAAACGAGAGTAAATTAGAAAGTGAACGAGAGTAAAGGAGAGAGTAAACGAGAGTATATGAGAGTAAACGAGAGTAAATGAGATAGTAAACGAGAATAAATAATTAGATAGTGAACGAGAGTAAATGATAGTAAACGATAGAAAACGAGTCATAATGAATTCAGGAAAGGTCAAAACGGATATGTCCGTCAAAATCTGAGAACCGAAATTTTTCGCGATTACAATACTTCCTTTTTACTCCGTACAAGGAAGTAAAAACGGAGTATATTGGACTCAAGGAGTGATGGGGTTAAGTTAGGTAATATTAGGCAAGATTTTTATTCCTAGTTTCATTGATTTTGCTCAATTTTTAGCATATTTGACACATTGAGGTTAACATACTAAGTGAATTTTGTAATGTAGAATACAATCCTATGAAAGAGTGTCGCTTTCCTGTTCACAACTCAGAAACCAAAACCATGGCAACATGTACCTTAAAAATAATAACAACAAATTCTGACAGTAATACATTTTTTAAATAAATGTTTTGGTAACTTACAACTTACAGTATAATGGATAAAAATACTTCTTTTGTAATGTTGATTTGTTCATTATATTAATTGGCAACAATAAAGTGCTGTTATAAACATCATTCCAAAACATTACACAATAATAATTATTGTGTGTACGCACTGCGTACGTATCTTTTTGATACATAATCTCAAATTGTTATATTTCAAGTGTCTGATTTTCGTGTTCAAATAATTTTTATAATCAATTTAGTTTAAACTAATTTGAAATTATATTCGTATTTACTTCAACTTAATACTATAATAACACATTATAATCACTTATATTAATATGAAACTTTTCTAAATAGTAAAAAAGTCATATTATTTTGATTCTAATTCTATCGGTAGATGTCGCGTCGTACGCATGAACGGTAAAAACCCGCCAATTTTCTTTAAGTTCCGCGTTTCATATTAATTTACACGCAATTGTTAACCTCAAATAAGGTAAACAATCTGTCAATTACATCCATGGATACGGAAAAAATTGTTTTAAGGTCGCACTTGAAACCATTTTCAGATAGTCATTTTTATGCACTTTATCTGCATAAATTTTTGCAAATAGCAATAAGCAAATGGAAAAAACAATATATCAATAGAATCATTAGTTTCTAGATTGTCCTATGCTAAATAATACCTGAAAATAAATATAATTTGCAGTAGAAATAAAAGAAAGAGAAGCAAAATTCATCAAATTCAAATTACTTTTATGATAAATGAA
Organism: Agonum fuliginosum; assembly: GCA_947534325.1. NCBI lineage: Eukaryota > Metazoa > Arthropoda > Insecta > Coleoptera > Carabidae > Agonum > Agonum fuliginosum. The sequence continues at coordinate 10,710,602 of OX384047.1, read as the reverse complement.
TTATTATTACAAACTTAATTTTTAGCATAAAGGCAATTAGGAATACTTACATATATATTTTCCATGTGCAATATAATTTTCATTGTACGTTACAGCGTTTATACTAAATTTATGCAGAAAGCATGTGCAGTACAGAATGAGACGTAAAAGTTTCAAAGTGCCGCTGACGTGGCGCTAGTAGTTACAGAAAAAAATAACATTTTTTTTAAAAACAAGTTATGACAATAAGATTTTGACTATTACTGGATTAAAACATTATCATTGCAAATATCGTGCTGCGGTTTTTTTCACTTTTAAGCGTGCCTTTAAAGCAGGGAGTCGAACTGTACAAAAAAATCCGATGTGGCCAACACATGACCTCTCGCCATACTCTACTATTTTACTAAGTGTGCATGAAGGTACTTATTCACAAATATACCATTGTAGAAGGGAATTCGGGAATTGTAGTTTTTATAATATTATTAAAGTTTATTATTGGTTGGTTGGTTTCGCTGTTACACCCTGTATTTTTTCTACACCTGCTTCTGAAAGTTCATGTTTCTACATTGTATTTAATGTTGAAAGCAGCTGTTTGTCGCAAGTGTGTTGCAAAGTATCTAAGTGTGCAACAAAGTACCTAAGTGTGCGACAAAGTACAATGTCGCACACTTTTTGGCACTTTGTAACACAGTTTTACTTTTTTTTAAATGTTCATTGTTTTCTCAACAACATTGATATTTAAAAAAAAATTGACAGTAAATGTCAAGAAATTAATGGTTATTTTTGTATTTTTAACTTCCACGTTTTGCAGGAGTAGAAAAAATTGTGTGTATACCACGTTTTGAAAATATTTTATCGAACTTAAACGATTGCAACCCTCCCTTCGCTAGGAGTGCAATTTTCGTTCGCGTTCGACAAACCTATATTTTGAAAACTTGTTATACAAACAACTAATTATCGTCCTTGTAAAGAGCAAAAATTGAGATTTTTTTATCAAACTTCAAACTAGGCACACAACTTTCGATCTCGATGTTTTTTCGAAGTATGATTTTATTATATTTTTGATCTTTTAGTACGATTTGAAGCAATTTATTTTTTAATCGTTATCTATTATATAATTTTTAATTGAAACATAAATCACTCAAGAAATGTTTAGACACAAAACCAAAAGTCTGTGTGCAAAGTCTGTTAAAAATAAAACTATTTTATGTTTTAGTGCAATCGTTTTCCTAATATCCTTCGAAAATTTGGCCGAGATAAAAGATATTATAATATTAGAACTCGGGTAAGTATAATAATGGTAATGGTACAGATATAACAATTTTATTTTAACACTCACACGTCCACGGTCTGGTCAAAAAGACCCGAAATTTGATTTTTCCCTTGTCGTATTACAATATAGTACCTATATTTTATAAAGAATGAAAGAAAGTGAGAAATATCATGCGAGTGTGATATTTGATACTCGTTAAATTTAATATACAGAGTACTATAAAAGTTTTATGTTTCATAAGTAGAGATGGAAATTTAAGATGTAAAATTTACATAAATAGATACTAGTACTATCTAAATAGGGTACACAAAATTCGTGTTTTATGTACTAAATATCTGAAATTAGGTACTACTAATAAGTATTTTTAGGTGACAAATTTAAAATAATTTATTCAAGAATTTTATAAATTATATTAGGCGCTCGGTTATGTGAACTAATAAAAACCAAGCCAATTTATAAGATAGAATTGTTCATTTAATAAAAAATGTATTTTAAATAGATTTGAAGCATATTCATGTTTATAATACTTACATTAGTAATTTTGATTTGTGCACTGTTTTCACACTCAAGCATTTTAGTAATGCAATATCGGCCGTATCTTTATATTTTTCCAATACAAGTAAATAATCAAGATAAAAAATAATACGTTTGATTGACCATAAAAATAGATAATGGAGGTGGAGGTACCTCTATGCAGGACCGCAGGGTGAAAATTAAATTTTTATTTTTCTAAAAAAAATAATTTTAATGTTTGACAATAATTTTCAAAATTCATTGTTTAAAAATTGTATAATTATTAGTTATGATTCTTAATTTATTTATATTTATTCGTTGTCTTCAATATTATTACACCTTCTATTATCAAGTACTGAAGTACCTATACTACACCTACACGTTATTATCAGTGACCTATAACAAATTCAACCTAACGCTATACTAACGATCTCTCTAATAAGATTCCGCAAAAATAGTTGACGTAGGGCCTTAAATAAAAAAAATTTCGCCTGCGATGCTATTTTCTACTGCAATAGTCCAATATATATATATATATATATATATATATATATATATATATATATATATATATATATATATATATATATATATATATATATATAAACATAATTTTATCTACCTGCGATATTATTTTTATTCATTGAAATAATATGTTACACCCAAGTGTGAAAAATATGATGACCACGAGGTGGTCGAAACCGGTAGCAATAAATTTTAAATACATTTTTTTAGAACAGTGTGAATAAGACAAATAAAAGGTGTCATTTATTTTACAACCTTTTTCCAAACAAATTTTCTATTATTTTTATTCATTTATCCTGTTTCACTGATAGTATGTACACGCATAACTTCTAATCATACTTATAATTTGAGGTTAGCTCTTCATTTAATTTTATTTTGATAAGGGGTACTTAAAAATTAAGTGAAATCGATGCAAACGGTCATAAGGCACACGAACTGACATTTTTTAAAAACGTGAATATTTTTTGTCTAATAATGAAAGAAATAATTAAAATTGCATTAAAATCAAAAGAATCGCTTCTCCTGATTATGCCAAATAAAGTAAAATACCGCAAATACAATATTGGAAATACTTCAATACTGATCTCCTGTCGTATAAGATATCCAGATGTGCCAAGTATTTCATGTTGTGCGCCACAATTAATACGAGTATAAACGAAGGAATAGATATACTTATTACCAAATTTCCTAGTTTTATCCCTAAACAATTAAATAAGGTTTGTACTTAGTTATTTTATGTTACATGAAAGTTATTAATATTACTTATATTATTTTGTAGGTAATTTAACGTCAGTTTTTCAGGAGCTAGTAAAATGTATTCCTTTTTGTAATTTGTAAAATTTTCATTTAATTGAATTCTTATTCATAAATAATAAAAAAATTAATCTTTATTGTTGTTTTACTGTATCATTATGCACTAGTGCATAAACTGTTACTTTATGCACGCTAAACAATGTCATAAACAATTGATTATAATGAAGCCATACATAAAATAATTTAATAATAATACTTGGTCAATTTTGAAACATATTTGGTAATTTAAGTTAAATTTATGGACGTGAGAGTGTTAATTTTTTTTATCATATTTCAGGTAAGATCGTATTTACTTCAAATTTACAGACAAAAAGTAACATTAACAGCGAATGGATTTTTTCCTTTAGATCTGACATTATTTTACGAGGTATAGAAATTAAAACAATAATTTTTGATATACCTAAATCTTTTTGCTTGCAGTTAATTGCAGCTATAGTGAGATATGTGATAATATTATATCAATTCGACAATTAAGATTTAAAAAAGAAGAAGAGGCCGTGCTCATGGCTTGAAATAAGAACTTCTAACAATTAAAGTACGACGCTGTCTACCGATGACACTAATATTTTGGCTTAGTTAAAATTTAATGACAACCATATCTGCGACTGGCGCATTGATATAATGAAAGACTTTCCCTCGTGGACTTGTAAATTTGACATTTCTGTAAATATTTTTGAATTACAAAACTGATTTATTTTTAATTTTGTTCTTGTCACTAGTGTTGTTAAGAATAATATTTATTTTATCAATAAAATATAAACCAAATAAGATCTTCTGTATTATTATTCCTTCATCCTATAATCAATTTATTTTGTATTTTTCAATTGTGTGTGCGTGTGTAGGTGTGGGTGAGTGTGACTCAAAAAATATTAAACATTAAAATTTCTAATTTTGTATTTTAATAACCCATTAAATTTTAATATCACCTAGAATAGTTCATTAATTATAATTCGACTTGTGATTGCGGCAGTTTAATTTAAACTTTAATATTACAAGGGCACCAAATACAAACAATTATTGTATAAATAACTGATTTTACAAGACTTTAGTCGCACTTGCCCTTTAGTAAACTCGCCGAGGTCTCGTTTTACTAAATTTGGACGCGTGCGAAATAATCATGTCTAATAAAACTTATTCTTTAATATACTATTTCAATACTTATTATTTAATTATATCAGTTAACGAATATATTTATAGATTTATACCAGTGTGTGTAATTCAATTAGGACCGATTGCACGAGTTTGTGAATCTTCCTGTATATAGGGTCGAGTTCAGTGCTGTTTCAGTATGTGACAGGACAGCATAGAGGATAAGAGATTAACTTAAGATGTATTTAAACTTTCATTATTATTATTATCATTGTTTATTAATTTACAATATTAAATAATATAATATAAAACAAAATCGTTCCGTTTATGAACTCGTCAATGAGTAATGTATCCAGATTAGTGTATGGTGTAAGGTTTGATACAAAGATCGATAAAATGTATGATTCAATGCAAAAAACAAAACACAACACTAACTGGGATACAAGACTCGACACTAGGTTGATCACGACGCGTTTCGATCTTTCGATCATCATCAGGTGACTGGAGTTGGAGGATGGGAGGTAGGGTTTTATATTAGTAATTTTAATGGTTGAAAGATTACGTCCGATTGGCTATTAATTTGAATAATATACTTTTGTACCTTTAACAAACTATTAATTGATACTAGTTTTCCAGTCTCGACACGGACCCAACTTAATATTATTGTAACCCCAATTCTGATGTTACAGTATGTTACAATTATTATTATTTCATAAGTGTATTCAGTCACCTCGCAGCAGTCGACTAGAGCGGACGTGTCTGCTCCCCGAACAGTTACGTAGTGATTACTGAACATAATACGATTACGTAGTGCTAAGTGTGCATAACACGTTTGTGTAGTGCACAGTCCTTATACCAAGTGATTATTTCCTTAAACGGATAGTGAAGTGAAGTGAATCAAACTAGTGAAAATGCCCGAGACCAGTGGAGGTATAAACTCACCAATCACCCAAATCGTGACAACAATTACAACAACTTCAGTTACTACTCTCGCCAATTCCCTCCAACCTCTAAGACCTCCTATCATGAGTCTCTTTCCCTCACCCACTCAATCTCCGAACTATCCAACCCCAACAACTCTACAATCACCTCTCCCAGCCTCACTGTACCCTGTGGTTCAAGTGATGGAGACAGAGTCACAACTACAAAATTCAACACTCTCAGACATGACATTCATTAACCTAACAAATGAAGACAATGACGAAAACCAAATATGCTCCTGGCAAACTATAAGGAGAAAGAAAACTGCAAAACGCTCCATGACCGAAGTAAGTAACATCCTTTCACCAAAAGCTAAAAAACCACACTCCAGTAATACAAATGGAATCCCAACCACAACAAACAGATTCACCATTCTTAAACATGCAGAATCACCACACAACTCTACAAACGAAGACGAAACTAAGAAAGACAGACCACCCCCTGTGTTTATCCAAAACGTAACAAATTACTCAACTATGCTCAACTGTATCCAAACTGCACTCGACCCTACAGAATTCCTATGTAAAACCTTATCTAACGACGAAGTGAAAATCAACACAACAAATTCAAGCGCGTACAGGAAACTAATTCATCTACTAAATCAAAACCATGTAGCCTTCCACACATACCAACTACAAGAAAACCGAGCCTACAGGGTCGTGTTAAAAAACCTACACCACTCAATGCCCATCGATGAAATAAAAGAAGCCCTAGAAGAGAAAGAGTTTAAAGTCAGAAACATAACCAACATTAAAAGCTGGCATACTAAACTACCCCTGCCAATGTTTTTTATTGACCTCGAACCCAACACCTCCAACAAAAACATCTACCAACTAACTAATCTACTTGGAACAAAAATTGTAATTGAACCCCCCAGAAAAAAAGAGACATCCCCCAATGCCAAAGATGCCAGGAGTACGGCCACACCAAGGCGTACTGTACTAAACCTTACAGATGTGTCAAATGCACAGACTACCATCCAACAAACCAATGCACTAAAAGTAAAACCTCAGCACCTAAATGTACCCTGTGCGGAGGATCACACCCCGCAAATTACAAAGGATGCCCAACATATAAAACAATCCAACAAAGAAGAAATAAAAACCAACGACTTTTATGTTACAAAAGGAATCTCACCTAATTACATAAAGGTTGAAGAATGTTTCGACCTCTCATCTGATCACTCTCCAGTCTTAATCACAATCAGTGCAACAATAATCCAAAAACAAGCTAAACCCTCCTTAAGTAACAAATTTACAAACTGGGGAATGTTTAAAAAACTCTTAAACGATGACATCAACCTACAAATTCCTCTAAAAACCGCAGATGACGTAGACAAAGCTACTGAACTACTCACAAGCTCTATTCAAACAGCCACCAAGAAATCGACCCCAAAGAACAATAAAACTCACGAATTTATACAGAATTACCCTAAGCATATCCGGGATCTCATCGCCATTAAAAGGAAAGCAAGAAGAACTTGGCAATCAAGCAGACTTCCACAAGATAAAACCACACTAAACAATCTTAGCAAAAAACTTAAAAAACTCATCGCAGAAGCGAAAAACGAAACCTTTGAAGAGTATATCAACAACCTAACCCCAAATGCAGACACAAACTACTCACTGTGGAAAGCCACCAAAAAAATAAAAAGACCACAGCAACATATTCCTCCCATACGAGCAGACAACAACACCTGGGCAAGATCCGACACCGAGAAAGTTGAAACTTTTGCCCAGCATCTATCAAACGTCTTCCAGCCCCACCCCTTGAATCAGGCAAGTGACGCAGAAATCATAAAATCACTAGACATACCCCTACAACTCTCACCACCAATCAAACCCTGTACTCCCACAGAATTACTCAACGAAATCAAGAGACTAAATAATAAAAAGGCCCCCGGCCCCGACTTAATTACAGCCACAATACTCAAAAACCTACCCAAGAAAGGAATCGTCGCAATCACCCAAATCTGCAACGCAATTCTGAGACTTCAATATCTCCCTATTATGTGGAAAACTTCACAAATAATACTCATCCTTAAACCAGGCAAACCAATACACGATCCTTCATCATACAGACCCATCTCACTGCTACCTATCCTAGCTAAAATCCTAGAAAAAATTATTCTAAAGAGAATAGCACCCATAATCGAAGAAAATAACTTAATACCTAACCACCAATTCGGATTCAGGGCACAACACTCTACCACCGAACAAGTCCATAGAATTGTGAAGGAGATCGAAGAGGATCTCGAAGAAGGGAAAGTTTGCTCAGCGGCTTTTCTCGACATTAGTCAAGCCTTCGACCGTGTCTGGCATCCTGGACTCCTACTCAAAGTTAAGGAACACCTACCACACAACTACTATCTGCTAATAAAGTCTTACCTCTCTGACCGTCAATTTCGAGTAAATATTGAAAATGCACAATCCGAGACCTACCCAATCGCTGCCGGCGTCCCCCAGGGTAGTGTCCTGGGACCAATACTCTACCAAATATACACTGCCGACTTACCCTGCACTAACAACGTAACAGTGGCAACTTATGCAGACGATACTGCAGTCCTCTCTTCAAACCTCAACCCCACTACTGCCTCCGAACACCTACAAGTCGCTCTAAATGAAATACAACACTGGGCCAATAAATGGAAAATTAAAATCAACGACAATAAATCCGTGCACATTACTTTCACAACGAAACAAACCCAATGCCCCGCGGTGCAAATCAACAACAAAAATTTGCCGAGAAAAGACCAGGTTACGTACCTAGGAATGCACCTGGACCCCAAGCTTACATGGAGAAAACACACTACTACTAAGAGACAGCATATAGACCTTAAAATGAAAAAACTATACTGGTTAATAGGCCGAAAATCAAAACTCAGCGTATACAACAAACTCCTAATATATAAAACCACCATAATCCCAATCTGGACCTATGGCATTCAGCTTTGGGGATGCGCAAAAGCCTCAAACTTAAACATCATACAGCGAGCACAAAATAAAATCCTCCGCATAATAACAAACGCACCATGGTTTGTATCAAACAAATCCCTACACAACGACCTAAAAGTTAAAACTATCAAGGAACAAATCAACATACACGCGAAAAAACACGAAAACAGACTTCACAACCACCCCAACAACCTTGCACTCGATATCCTAAACAATGAGAACGAAAAAAGAAGATTGAAAAGGACCAAACCACTGGACCTGGCAAACTGATGATGACCTAAATACAACTCAATGAAGAAGTACCACTGGGAACTTCCTTCACTCACGTCATAATAAAATGTATCACAATTACTGGTGTATTGAAATTAAAACGAAACAGAATTTGTTTTCAAATAATCTCTGAACTGTTTCCTTCGTGGTTTTTTAGAAGGCGTTCGTGGGATGTCTTTTACAATATGAACACCGCCTTTTAATTTATTAGGTTCGTAATTCCTGATTTTTTCTGAAAACAACAAAATTATTTAGGTATAGTAAAGATAGTAGGTAGGTACCTATATTCAGAGCAGGACTGTAATTATTGATTATTTGAGTAGTTAAATTATGAATTAAATTAATTCTTTATATTTAGTAATTGCAATTAAAACAACTTTATTGTAATTGGTAATTAAACAAAAGTTATAAAAGTAATTGATTATACAAATTCTAATATTTTAATTACTTACCAGTACCTATTTAATTCCGTTTTAAAGTAGTTATTCAATTACTTTAGATGTAGGTATGTATGCAACTATTTCAAAAACTATTATTTTTATTTTTTATTTATGTCTGTAATTTGGTATTTACATATTGAATATATTTTTTATTAAATTGTACAATAATGAGCTTTAGCTCGGCAAAATTGTAGTGAAAAGTAAAAAAGTGCCTATTACTTATTAGAGCACTGCTTGTTAACCAAATGTTGAAAAATGTTGTTGACATTTTTTTTTATAACTCACGTGATTATTTAACTCGACTACGCGTTAAAAAGAATGTTTCACATTCGTTATAAAAAATAAAAATAGTTCTTAATAGCCTAGATATACTTTATAAAACAAGAAAAGTAGTTGAAAAGTGTAATTTATTTTTAAATATGACTAATTAGTTGTTAAATTACATTTTTTGGCAAGTAATTAAACTATTGAGTAAGTAGGTACATTTATTGATGGTAATTAGTAGTTAGTTAGTAATTAATTACTTAATTTTGAGTAATTTGCCTAGCTCTGAATATATTGTGTTAAAAATAGAACTTACCAATATAATATTCAAGAATCTGTTTTTTAGTAAGTTGAGAACCATCCTCTAATACGATAATAGCAGCGGGATGTTCTCCATCTTCAATGTCAGGTTTTCCAACAACAATAGCGTCTTTTATTTCAGGATGAAGAAGTAAAATTTGTTCTAATACTATTGGAGATTGCTGTGAAAATAATTACAAAACAATTCATTATACGTATACCGGGAGTAGACTTAAGGTAGTAAATCCATGGGTAGTGACAACCTAAAATATGACTTAAATTAATATACAGCATTCATTACAAGTCGTAGAATTTGAATAAAAATTAAAATTTATAGGTAACCGTTGAAATAACGAAGATAATTGAATTTAAAGTTGACACAAAAACGCGCTAAAATACATTGCGTATATGGAGGTTACCAGTAGATTTACTAAACGATTAGAAAATTTTATATCATAACAACCCAACACATATTTGGAAAACGAATATGTTATTCTTTGATATTTGAGGTATTTATTAGAAAAATAAAAAATATGAGTCACCGCAATAATGGTTGAGAAATCGCATGCAAAGGTTCCAGTCACAAGAAAAATTATGTTTTTGACGTACTACTACTGCATTTCAGTGTAAACTTAAATTTCAATTATATTTTTTATTTAATTGGATACCTATGATTTGTCATTTACATCCAAATCCGATTTTTAATAATTTATTTCTGATTATTTGACTGCTTCGGCCTCACCTCACATCGAAATCACGCACGCTTATGACCGACGGATTTTCTACCTTAAATACAAAAGATGTTCAGAATAAAAAACTTTTATTTTACCAAAAATACGCGTTTTTTGTTGTGGAAAGTATATTGCTAGTATACAAGTTGCGGGCCTACCCAATTCTTAAAAACTCAGAGCTAGAAAATTCAACTACAAGAAATTTCCTTCGTAGAATATCATAATCATAAAACACCAGAAAATTCAGAAACAAGAAAATACATAAAAAATTATCGAAAAATCCTTTCGGTTATGGATTTCAGACACGAGAAAAACTGACGCATGCGTAATGAAGGCGGATAAGATTTTTCTAGAATTAATTGAATATTTCTTTACATCAGTGTTTCTCAACCTTTTTAATGGCGCCTTTGTAAATTTTTATTACAGATAGTCCGCGCCCCACAGGTTAAGAAACCTGATTCTTGAAATTAATTTTTTCTTTATGTTTATTATTGAGTATGTGTTTTCTTAAGCACGAAGTTTCGCTCGTATTATGATTTTAGGTAAAAAATTTCTTTTTATTCAATTTTATGCTTATATAAATATTCTAGTCTTGAAGACATTCCGGAAAACGTATATAAAATATAAATTTGTTTTTTTAATTATATGTTTGTTTAGTAAATTAAAAAAGAAAATTTTGCTGTCATTATTTTGAACAGGGACAGGTATGATTTTACGTCACATATTAAATATTCAATTTTCATGAATTATTTTTGAGCTTGTTAATAAAATTTATAATAAAAAATACCTGTCTGAAGTTTGTAGGTATCTCCTCTTCGAAAATATTTAATAAAGAAAGTCATGCAAGTAACCTGTTGGCTTTAACGAATTGATAACTCTAGAGGATTATTTATAGCATATAGTACAAATACATTTCATCTACCTAATAATCATTAGCGTTTATTAGGGGGTTATTGCAGTCAAACAATGGTCAAAACCACAAGCCTGAGATGCGCCAGAGCATACAATACAACCCTGGTAATAAGCTTCGAAAAACTCTTACTTTACCAGTGGAACATTGGGGGTAAAATATTATACTCGGGTTAATAAATATGGCAATTACTGAACTGTTCGGCTATATTTCTTATCTGCGGGCTAATCTTAAACGATTGCGGTTTTGGGCATTGTGTGACTACAATAAGCATTTTACAATTATTAGGTAGATGTTCTCTACTTGTACTATACTATTTTTATAGTGGAAGATAAATTTTTTTCAATATTAAACTACCTATCATTCGTATTCGCATCGCAGATAGGTACATATTTTTTTTAATCTACGATTTTGTGTTATTTTAATCGGGAGATAGACTATGTCCTGAATATCGGCATAATAATGCTGAAAAGTATGTTTAGTTTTTTCCTTAAAATTGAAGTAAAAATTCATATTTTTAGAATAACAAATACATTTTTGTATAGATAAAGGTTGCCTCCAAATGCGTCTATTACCACTTTTTAAATTTTTGTACTCTAATTTTTTATATTCATGGCTAAACATGGCCAATTTTAGCTATTTTGTGAGTTTTTTATACGTATTTTATCATAATACCTATTTAAAACAAAAAAATTAAAAAAGTGGCATTAGATCCACTTAAGGACAACCTTTAGCTATTTAAAAATGTCTCATTTGTTTGAAAAATCTTTATAGGTATGTTTATTTTGACGGCTTGTATTGAACCATTTATAATTTAATTTTCTAAATGAAATAGTTCGTAAAGAGTAATATTAATTTATTTAAATTAATAATTTTGTCCTTTGTTTATTTCTGTATAACAAGCTTCACAGTGACATCCAGCATTTATTTATCGAACCCCCTTTAAAATATAGATGAATAATTCTTACTATGAGGCCTCTGAATTTGATCATTTCTTTTTGTCTGTCAGCAATATAAAAACAGTAATCTTCATCGTAGTACGCAAGATCGCCAGTGATGAAGAATCCATCATTATCAAAAGCTTGTTTTGTTGCTTCAGGATTATTCAAGTATCCACTCATAATTGCACCTTTAATATGGAGCATTCCTGTTTGGTTGGGTCCCAAAACTTCTTCTGTATCTGGGTGTACTATCTATAAACGTTAAACATAATATTAATTGTTATAATCATTCAAATTTGCCGTGCAAGACGTCAATTTTCTTAAAAATCACCATCTCTAGGGGTATTTAAGAAGGTTATTATTATTTTTTATTCAATTTTGACGTTTTAAACTGCTATTATTAACTCCATAGCAACAACTTTAAATAAATGTTTATTCACAAGTGAATTAAAACTTTTTAAATCACTCAACACATTTTTAAATCACTCTGATGTCATTATTTCGTCAAAAATGCATAAAAACAATGACAACTTGCCACTGACGACTACTTTGATTTTATTTTTTGTTATGTCAAAATAAATTTATAATAGGGTAGTTTACCAAAATTTTTTAAAATTTTTTATTGAAACTTCATGTTATTTGAAAGCGATTGAGAGTCTGATAAGCCTTAATTGTTCTTAATAAAGCTGTAATTAATTTTTAAAGTTTGTGTGACGTAGATGTAAAACTGAAAATCTTCTCAAACAATGGGGCTGGAATTAAAATGTACTCCATGTAAAATCAACTGTTTTTAAATGTTACAAAATATAAAATACAATTTGGTAGTTTCTTTATTACTGTATGTAAGAATACACGTGAAAATATATTATTTAGATATATAATTTATAAATTTGCCTTCAAAAATTTGATCCTGAGTTTTAGTACCACTTATATGATTCGCAGACCTATGTCATTCAACATATCTTGCAATGGGAGTATTCGGTCAGAGCTTATCAATTTTCATTACAGATTTAGCAAAAAAAAGTATGATTTTATGCTAGCACGCTAAACTGCACATATTTTACTACAAAATTCGGGCAAGATACATTGAAATTATCAAAGAATTTAATTTAATTACTTCAATTAATGACATCAGGGGCGCACTCAAGGGGGGGGCTCGTGGGGCTTGAGCCCCCCCCAGACGACTGAAGTTTTTTCAAATTTTTCTATTAAACATTATGTAAGATTATTTAAGTTCACTGAAGACTAAAAATAATCGCCTTTTTTCTGTTTTTATGATTATCTTAAATTCAAATAGTTCAAATATACAATAATATACACTCTATATAACGCATGTGTACGATTATTGGGATATTTTAATAAGAATGCGAACCTTGTGATGAAATTTTGAACTTAAACAACGGTGCACTTGGGAGTGAAACTAATGCCCTGTTCACACGTTGCTACTTTGAAGACGCATACGTGCTACTGTAGCATGAAAAGAAATTCAAATCGAAACAATTACCGCAAAAAATCGCTATCTACACACACAACGATCAACGATGTGAAATTATCAACGAGTAGTTCTTGATACTTTGATGCTACAAATTAGCAGCGCTGCTATTTGACAAGCGACTCAGAATTTTTCTTGCTACAGTAGCGCGAATGTGTCTTCAAAGTAGCAACGTGTGAACAGGGCATAAAAAGATGAAAGAAAGAACTGATACTGATAATTATTTAGCATGTATAGAATATGCACGCCTACTTAAATTCAATTTTTCTATATAACTAGCATGACTCTGCTCAGAGTGTGCACAAGAAAGAGAGTAAAACGTGCAACTGTTTATCTTTAAAAAAATGAAACTTTCAATTTAAAGGTGTTTGACCTTGAACTCTATAAAAAAATTCCGCCTGCGGCGCATTTCTTTCTTGTGCCGTACTCCAGGTTTCATAAAAAAATTATTCTGAGTCCCCCCCAAGATGCAATCCTGGGTGCGCCACTGAATGACATTGATTGGAATGATAACGGATCCACGATATCTACGAAATATATTATAAAATGTCAAATTGGTTAAATATTTTGACAATTATATCGTTTGTCTGTCCCTATGGATTGTATTTATATTTTACGGCTAATTTCGAAGTCTCAACGAAGCTAAGTCCCTAACGTATAACTTTATTTGGCAGAAATCGTTATAAATAAATTTAATTTCTTGTGATTAATTTTTAAAGTACATTACTTTACATGACAGTTCATAGATAAAGAAACACTACGTTGAACAAAGATAGACGGCATACACGTTGCAATAATTCAGAATAGGATAGATGTGTGAGAGAGAGAGCTTGAGACAGAACGCATTACTGTGACGTAGATGTACGATACGTAAAATCTCAAATATTTAAAGAACTATTAACTTTTTGAAAACTTTTTTCATGGCAATAACTTATTACTGGGGTCTCCTTTCAATATAATTGACTGGATTGCTAATTTGCTACTATGGTAAAATACCCTATTCATTATATTTGAATTCCGTCAAAATTGAATAAAATATTGTATAAACCACGTAAGATAAAAATGTTTATTCACTCGAAGAAATTATCCCACTCGCCCTTCGGGCTCGGGGGCTAAACTTTCTTCTCTTGAATAAACATTCATGTATCTCACTTGGTGTATAAATATCTATTACATGTGACATTTATTATACAATTTAAAAAATTATTTCTTTACCGTAGCTACTTATACAGGGTGTAACCCAACCTGTGTAACAAAATTTTAGGCTGTATAGTATTGGACGCACTGATCATGAATCAAGAAGAATTTTGTTGAAATTCTCAAATTAAATAATGGGTCCAATCAAATGAGACATTCTGTAAGTACTTACCTACAAATATCTTTTTTTTTTGTTAGTAAAATTATTATTACATTAATGTAATTACGCTAATAAATACTGCATAACTATTGTTTAACTTTTTTGTATTTAAATGTGACAACCAGAGACATCCAAAATAATATTGTTTTGCAAACTACTGTTAATTTTACGAATTTCAATGATCATGATCAGTGCATCCAATACTATACACTCTTAAACTTTGTCACACAGGTTGGGGTAAAGGTAAGTAGTATGACATGTGTTGATTACGAAACAGAATTTTTTAAATTCATTACTCTTAAATGATACCAGATACAAAAATATTTATAAAATACCGTTTGTAGGTAATAATCACATACCTAATCTTTCATTTAAAATTAAAAAATTTGTCTTAAATTAAATATTTATCGAAATATTTAAAAAAAGTACTACTTCCGGTTTGTGGATTAAAATCAAAAATAGGAGGTGCACAACTAGATGTTATAACAGTCCTGAATACAAAATTTCAACTTTCTACGTCTAACAGTATTTGAGTTATGCGACATACATACGTACGTACATACGTACGTACATACGTACGTACAGACGTCACGACGAAACTAGTCATAATGTATTCAGAAAAGGTCAAAACGGATATTTCCGTCAAAATCTGAGAACCGAAATTTTTCGCGATTACAATACTTAAAAAATCCGATGTGGCCAACACATAACCTCTCGCCATACTCTACTATTTTTATTTTTCTAATATAAGTATATATTATGTAGTACTTACTCACAAATATACCATTGTACTAGAAGGGAATTCGGGAATTGGGCTAAAGTGTAGAATAGGTGTTTAAAAGGAATTTCGTTTTTGTGTCAATCGGTTCATTCCTATTCTCTGTCCTAGAATAAAGCAAAATTTTGCCGCGGAAGCAAGGATTAGGGCCTATTTTGTTAGTTTTTAGAGTAAAATTTTTGACAACTGTCAACACTGGTTATGCTGAAAAATTAACAGATTAAACATGTGATTTAACGTTTTTATACATTTAT
The DNA here is from genome assembly GCA_947534325.1 of Agonum fuliginosum. Classification (NCBI taxonomy): domain Eukaryota; kingdom Metazoa; phylum Arthropoda; class Insecta; order Coleoptera; family Carabidae; genus Agonum; species Agonum fuliginosum. The sequence continues at coordinate 10,694,738 of OX384047.1, read as the reverse complement.
GTAATAGAGATATCAATAAATAAATATATTTTTCACAGATATAAGGCTTTTTATTACTTGCTTTTCTTAGTTTTCGAAATTATTTGACATAAATACTATATTACATTTGTTTTAGATTAATATAAATTTCAATAGTGTTTGCCATGTTAAAAACATGGATACAAAAAAATGCGAGTTTGTGGGGCTCTAGTACGGTTTTGTTAGCTTTGTTAGTGTAACAAATACCAAAACCGAGTTTGTGGGGCTCTATTACGGTTTTGTAAGCTTTGTTAGTGTAGTAAATACCAAAATCGAGTTTGTGGGGCTTTATTTTTAGCCATTTTGACACATTGAGGTTAACCAAAAAAATTTCATTTTCTTCAAAAAATCATGTTAAAAACACTCTTCCGCGGTCTGATTTTGCTTGTTTAGGTCATATTTAAGCATAATAAACGATCTCCTAAAATAAAAAACGCATTTTCTCTTAAACACCTATTCTACATTCCAGCCGGGAATTGTAGTTTTTATAATATTATTAAAGTTTATTTTGACCTTATAAATACTAAATGACATTTCATATTTTCCATTTCAATTTGCCAAAAAGTCAAAAATTCATATATTTTATTTTTTGTTTCCATAGGTAGGCAGATAAATCAAAATTGTAACAAATTTGTAGAATTTTAAACTTCTTGTAATTGGAAAATGGTGCTAGATAGAAACAACGTTTTGAATACATATTGTAGATAGTAACATTTAGTATACAATGTTATTAAAAAAATTCCTATTAATTCATAAATTTTGAAAATATTCCAGAAAAACTCTTCAGATCTTCAAGAAACTACCACTTCCGGTTGCACGATCAACACCAAAATCTAATCAGATCTAATCTAGGGTGTCAGAATATTGTATACCAAATTTCAAATTTTTTTTATTCAGTGGTATTTGAGTTATCGTACTTCCAACATCCATCCTGACACACAGACACACACACACACACAGACACACACACACAGACACACACACAGACACACACACAGACATCATCGCGAAATTATCAAAATCGTGTTCTAGGGACCTCAAAACGAGGTCCGTGAAGTTGGCGTATACATTAAAAGATATTGGATAAACGAATAGTTATATTATATTTGCTCATTTTTTGCTAAAAATTGCTAATAGTTTTACATTTTTTGCTCTGCCCGTTTTAAAGTTATTTCCCATTTAACCTATATACGCTAACTTCACGTGGCGTATACATGGGGAAAAATTTCAAATTTGTTAACACTATCTTTTTTTGCTCATTTTTTGCTATTTATTGCCGTATTGATGAATTTTTTTGCTGTTGTCCTTCATTAGTTATAAACAAAAAACCTTTGTATACGCTAACTTCACGTTGCGTATACATAGCGTAAAATTAATTTTTTTTCTATACTATAATAATTTGCTCATTTTTTGCTATTTATTGCTGTATTGATGAAATTTTTTGCTGGTGTCCTTCGTTTGTTATAAACAAAAATCCATTGTATACGCTAACTTCACGTTGCGTATACATAGTGTAAAATTAAAACTTTTTTAACGCTATAATATTTTGCTCATTTTTTGCTATTTATTGCTATATTAATGACATTTTTTGCTGTTCTCATTTATTTGTTATAAATTAAATTAGCTGTTGTATATGCTTTTTCTCGGTTCTCATATGCATAAATTAAATACACAGATAGTATAAAATTAAAACTATCTTAATGCTATATTTTGCTCATTTGATTTGCTATTGCTATATTCATGAAAAGTTTGGATGTTCTCATTTATTTGTTATAAATTAAAATAGCTAGTGCAAGTAACGGTTTTCTACCGCGTTCTCTAAAGATATGTATTCTCATTATTTATTAGCTAAGTATACCTATAATTATAATTTTAAATATAATTCTTTATTATTTTATAACATTTTGCTCATTTTTGCTATTCTCATTAATTTGTTATAAAATAAAATATCCATTGTACGCGTTTTCTCCGTACTGTAAGTAGCTATGCAAAATGCACGCAGCCATAGTGTAAAATTAATACATTACTAACATCACTCCTATTGGCGTGAGTTCAAGCATACATTGGATCAGATATACTTTACCTATTTTAAACCTGTAAATTATGTACGAAATTGGATTTTTGTGTTACTATTATAAAAATGATAGTATAGCTTTATATAAAAGATATAACTTTTGACAATATCTCTAAAATTATGAAACTATGAACAAATTAAGTATTTTTTTAACAATTTTTATTAATTACCTACTTAAAAACCAAAGCAACGATTTTCTTTATATTTTCATATCTTATATAGATGTATCTTGCCTGTTTGCACAAAAATATGAATTCATAAGACCACTATACTTTCAAGTTATAGGTAAAATACTTTAATTTTTGAAATCTAAATTACGATGAAAAATTATATTTTACCTATATTAACTTGAAAGTATAGTGGTCTTATGAATTCATATTTTTTATGCAAACAGACAAGATACGTCTACATGAGATATGAAAATATAAAGAAAATCGTTGCTTTGGTTTTTAAGTAATTAATAAAAGTTGTAAAAAAAATATTTAATTTGTTCATAGTTTCATAATTTTAGATATATTGTTAAAAGTTATATCTTCTATATAAAGCTAATATTATCATTTTTACTTCCCCGACCTATGTAATAGAGGGATGTATTGTAATCGTGATTTTTTGACAGTTCGAGATTTTGGTGAATCTTCACGTTTTAGACCCTACTGAACCCAAAAAACATAATTTTAAAAAAAGTCGGTCTGTGGGTCTGTCTGGATGTTGCATAACTTAAAAACGCGTTGGAATTTTGGACTGAAATTTTATATTTAAGATCTTGAGCCAAAATCTGACTTCAAGTTCGTTAATGAGTAGTACCAACTTTATAAACATAAGTTTTTTTTATTTTTATCAAAATACTATCGTGTGTATTATCAAATTAAATACCTCGGGAAAAGAATTCTAGTAGAAAAACAAAAATAACATTAAACGATCGTCAATTGTTTTTTATTATAAATTATTCAAATTATATCGAGCTTTGTGGCAATTTAAAGAGCTTAGGGACATAAGTTTAGTAAAAATGTAAAAAATTACATTTATGTGATTGTCAATTGTTTCTAAAAAAATTATTCAAATTTTGTTATGCAACCAGTGGTAGGTACCAACTTTATAAACATAACTTATTTTATTTTTATTAAAATGCTATCGTATGTGGTATCAAATTAAAGCTCTAGGGAAAATAATTCTAGTAGAAAGATAAAAATAACATTTAACCGATTGTCAATTTTTTTAATACATTATTCAAATTATACTTAAATAGTTTGGGAAAAAATATACATTTATTTAAATTTTGCTGAATAAAGCATAAAATTAAAGGCGTTACGAAATAAGTTATTAAAACTTATATAGTCGGGGAAGTACTGTGGTGGAAACAGCAGATTTTTATAATAGTAATACTAAAATCCAATTTCGTACATAATTTACAGGTTTAAAATAGCTAAAGTGTATCTGCTCCAATGTACGCTTGAACTCCCACCACTAGGAATGATGTTTAACGTTAAGCTCATTTTTACTTCCCCGATCTATGTAATAGAGGGAAGAATTGTAATCGTGATTTTTTGACAGTTCGAGATTTTGGTGAATCTTCACTGAAGGCAAAAAATCTGACGTGGACACCACATGACTTCCTTGTACGCCTTGTGTGTTCATACTTTTCTTAATAACTAAAATGTAAAATAATATTAAACATTCTTTTAACTTATTATACTAGTATACTCACAAATATATTTTAGTCATTTTATTTAAACTGCAGAAGAAGATATAAAGCATATTTTACTATTGTCACTGTCATGTCATAATCATTTAAATTTTACGTAGTAACAAATGTTAATCGATCATGGACTACAAGATACCGAAATACTATAAATTATAAATATATACTTTAATTATTTTTAAATGATAGCAGATACAAAAATATTTATAAAATACCGGTTGTAGGTAATAATCACATAATCTTTCATTTAAAATAAAAAAAATTGTCTAAAATTAAATATTTATCGAAATATTTTTAAAAAGTACTACTTCCGGTTTGTAGACTGAAACCAAAAATAGGAGGTGCACAACTAGATGCTATAACAGTCCTAAATACAAAATTTCAACTTTCTACGTCTAACCGTATTTGAGTTATGCGACACACATACGTCCGTCCGTCCGTACGTACGTACAGACGTCACGTCGAAACTAGTCATAATGGATTCAGAAAAGGTCAAAACGGATATTTCCGTCAAAATCTGAGAACCGAAATTTTTCGCGATTACAATACTTCGTACAAGGAAGTAAAAACATAATTTTAAAAAAAGTCGGTTTGTTATGGTGGGATTCTGAGCATTATCTTAAAATTCTATAAACTTATAGATCTATAAGTTATGGAAAATCCGTAACTGACAGTCTTATAGGTTTCGCTAAAATGGTATTCTGACTGCATGTCTATAACTTTTGACATCTGTAAATTTTTCTTATAGAATCTTAAAAACAGTATTGCCAATAGTTCCATACTATTATTTTTGTAACATGTAAATATAATGAATTAATTGTTGTACATTGCTTTTCTTGAAGAGAAATAATATTTTAGTATAAAAATAAAGACATTCTTAACAAAATTTGCAGCAAAACATATAAAATCTTCTGAAATATTTTCTTGCAATTTCAATTATATTATTAATTTTGAAGAAGGCCATTGTCACATTGACGCGACAAATGATTATACAAATTTGACACAATGAAATACACATGACACGTGCTGATAAAATTTCAGAATATATTTCGAAAATATGAGGTAAAACATAATATGCTACATAATTAAAGATTTTTTAGCGAAAAATTGAAAATATAGCAAACACAATAATTAATTAATTAATTTTATTTACAGTTAAAGGAAAATAAAAATTATAATTATAGTTTTCAAGCTAATACTACACACTCGAAGACAAATATACCTAGAGAATAAATTAAATGCAATAGGGGATGGTGCAAGAACCTTGTAAACTACTACTACTGATAATATTTTATCAGAGATTTTAATTAATCAAACTATGTTTAAAATAATCATTGTCATTCATATTGAATGAATTCAGTAGAACTCCTTTTCACTGTATTATTTCCAAGCGATTTCCAATCATGATGACATTTTTATAAACTATGAAGCAAATTTTAAATAAAATATAACACATTCTATACACATATACTTCTCTGCAATAATGTTATTTTGATAATTATTGGTTTGAAATTGTAAAATTTGCTAGTTTTGATTCATTTCAATATTTCAGACACATGCCAATATTTTCATAACGACTTATGGTGAGTCAGTAGCTGTCTATAAATTTATAGAAATCTATAAGACATTTATAGAAATCTGTAAGCTATAGGTTTGCCCAGAATAGCATTTTTAAAGATCGGTCTATAAGTTACTATAGATACGCTTATAGAAGTTATAGAACTGCATAGAATCCCAATATTAGTCTGTCGGTCTGTCTGGATGTTGCATAACATAAAAACGCGCTGGAATTTTGGACTGAAATTTTATATTTAAGATCTTGAGCCAAAATCTGACTCCAAGTTCGTTACTGAGCTATACTCAATCAGTGATACCAACTTTATAAACATAACTTTTTTTATTTTTTCAAAATACTATCGTGTGTTGTATCAAATTAATGCTCTCGGGAAAAGAATTCTAGTAGAAATTTTTTTTTAATATAAATTATTCAAATTATACCGAGTTTGGTATCAATTTAAAGCACTCGGGGAGATAAATTTAGTAAAAATGTAATAATAGTATATTACATTACAAGTCACTGCAATGTTTCATTGCAGACGAGGAGGCGTTTGAAGAATGCGAGGATGCGCAGCGTCCGAGCATTTCTTCAAAGCCTCCGAGTCAAGCAAAGACATTGACATGACGCGTGATGTATTCTATTTTTTTTAAATCGGCAATTAAGCTTAAAATTATAAAAAAAATTAGGTTTGCATAAATCATTAGAGCTGTGACAAATCATCAGAGCTGTCACAAATTTTAGAAAAAGTTGTCATGACAAGTAAACAAAGTTGAAAGTAAAAATGACTAGGCATGAAAATAAAATTTTCATGCCTAGTCATGAAAATCTTACTTTCATGCCGCAAATTAGTCTGGAAATGACGATTTTCATGCCGATTTTGAAAAAATGACATTTATGCGATTTTCAATTGTTTTTCATAAAATTATTCAATTTTTTTTATTCAACCAATGGTAGGTAGGTACTAACTTTATAAATATAACTTATTTTATTTTTTTTAAATACTATCGTGTGTAGTTTCAAATTAAAGCTCTCGGGAAAATAATGCTAGTACATAGAAAAATAAATATAACATTTAACCGATCGTCAATTTTTACTTTCCCGACCTATGTAATAGAGGGAAGTATTGTAATCGTGATTTTTTGACAGTTCAAGATTTAAGTGAATCTTCACGTTTTAGACCCTACTGAACCAAAAAAACATAATTTTTAAAAAAATCGGTCTGTTAGTCTGTCGGTCTGTCTGGATGTTGGATAACTTAAAAACGCGTTGGAATTTTGGACTGAAATTTTATATTTAAGATCTTAAGCCAAAATCTGACTTCAAGTTCGTTAATGAGCTTTATTCAACCAGTGGTACCAACTTTAAAAACATTTATTTTTATTTTTATTAAAATACTATCGTGTGTGGTATCAAATTAAAGGTCTTGGGAAAATAATTCTAGTAGAAAAACAAAAATAACATTTAAATGATCGTCAATTGTTTTTTACTTCCTTGTACGGAGTATAAAGGAAGTATTGTAATGGCGAAAAATTTCGGTTCTCAGATTTTGACGGAAATATCCGTTTTGACCTTTTCTGAATCCATTATGACTAGTTTCGTCGTAACGTCTGTACGTACAGACGGACGGACGTACGTATGTATGTCACATAACTCAAATACGGTTAGACGTTGAAAGTTGAAATTTTGTATTTAGGACTGTTATAGCATCTAGTTGTGCACCTCCTATTTTTGGTTTCAATCTACAAACCGGAAGTAGTACTTTTTTCAAATATTTCGAGAAATATTTAATTTAAGACAATTTTTTTTATTTTAAATGAAAGATTATGTGATTATTACCTACAATTGGTATTTTATAAATATTTTTGTATCTGGTATCATTTAAGAATAATTAAAGTATTATATTTATAATTTAGTATTTCGGTATCTTGTAGTCCATGATCGATTAACATTTGTTACCTACTACATAAAATTTAAATGATTTTGACATGACAGTGACAATAGTAAAATATGCTTTATATCTTCTTCTGCAGTTTAAATAAAATGACTAAAATATATTTGTGAGTACCTATAGTAGCAGTAGTAGTAGTACTTATACATTAGATCAGATTATTTATATTATTCTACATTTTAGTTATTAAGAAAAGTATGAACAGTTTAATAGGCGTACAAGTCATGTGGTGTCCACGTCAAATTTTTTGTATTAATGAAACAAATAACTATTTTTGGCTTCAGTGGTCTAAATCGTGAAGATTCCCCAAAATCTCGAACTGTCAAAAAATCACGATTACAATACTGCCCTCCTTAGGAAGAATGTCCTATCTGCAAATTTTGAGATTTTTGTAATTTGCATAAATTATTACAAATATACCAAAATAGAATGTCCAGCTGCTCTAAGAAAAGGTAGAATTTATTATTCATTGTTATTATATTTATATAAAGCAATTTTAATAGTAAAAATCCGCATAGATGTTTCCACAAAAAATTTTATATAAAATAATAGCTAAAATAAAATTTTTGCAGATAGGACATTTTTCCTAAGGACTTCAGAATACTTCCTTCTATTACATAGATCGGGGAAGTAAAAATGAGCTTAATATTAGTAATGTATTAATTTTACACTATGGCTGCGTGCATTTTGCATAGCTACTTACAATACGGCGAAAACGCGTACAATGGATGTTTTATTTTATAACAAATTAATGAGAATAGCAAAAATGAGCAAAATGTTATAAAATAATAAAGAATTATATTTAAAATTATAATTATAGGTACTTAACTAATAAATAATGAGAATACATATCTTTATAGAACGCGGTAGAAAACCGTTACTTGCACTACCTATTTTAATTTATAACAAATAAATGAGAGCATCCAAACTTTTCATGAAAATAGCGATAGCAAATCAAATGAGCAAAATATATCATTAAGATAGTTTTCATTTTATACTATCTGTGTATTTTTAATTTATGCATAAGAGAACCGAGAAAAAGCATATACAACAGCTAATTTAATTTATAACAAATAAATGAGAACAGCAAAAAATGTCATTAATATAGCAATAAATAGCAAAAAATGAGCAAAATATTATAGCGTTAAAAAGTTTTAATTTTACACTATGTATACGCAACGTGAAGTTAGCGTATACAATGGATATTTGTTTATAACAAACGAAGGACACCAGCAAAAAATTTCATCAATACAGCAATAAATAGCAAAAAATGAGCAAATTATTATAGTATAGAAAAAATAATAATTTTACGCTATGTATACGCAACGTGAAGTTAGCGTATACAAAGGTTTTTTGTTTATAACTAATGAAGGACAACAGCAAAAAATGTCATCAATACGGCAATAAATAGCAAAAAATGAGCAAAAAAAAGATAGTGTTAACAAATTTGAAATTTTACCCCATGTATACGCCACGTGAAGTTAGCGTATATAGGTTAAATAGGAAATATCTTTAAAACGGGCAGAGCAAAAAATGTAAAACTATTAGCAATTTTTAGCAAAAAATGAGCAAATTTAATATAACTATTCATTTATCCAATATCTTTTAATGTATACGCCAACTTCACTGACCTCTCAAAACGTGCTTATCCATTGAAAACTCACTATCGAAATTTTAGCATGATTACAATACCTCTCTTACAGATATGAGTGGCGAGAGGTAAAAAGGGCAAATGGGTTTCAAAAGTAATACACTAACTTTAAAGAGGTGGCCATTTAACACCAAAGAATAAAATTGTATAATAGATAATACAGAGGAAAATGTATATGCTATATAGATTTGAATTTTTCTGTGAATGAAACTTTTGATGCAGGTTTTTTCTACATTTGCATCTTCTGGTGTCGCATTTTCCTGAGTATTATATTCTAGACTTTTATTTTCTGTTGTTGAACCCATTATCTCTTTTGTTGTGAATAATTCGTTATTAATAATGTGTAGAGAAGAAATGATGCTTACTTTGTAAGTGAATCCTTGAATAGGTTTTCCACAAGACCCAAGTTTGGTTTCAATAAAATGTCTGTCCCTCGTACTATCAAAAGCAACGATGCAGCCATTTGCTTCTGTCATCCCATATGAATTACTAACAGCAGAATATGGAAATAGTTCCTTTGTCTTCCTCATGTGTTCCTCGTTGGATTTTTCACCAATAAATAACAATGCAGACGTATCAAAATCGGTGCTTTTGAATTTTTGGCACAGTTTATAGGCAAAATATTGAGCAAAAATAGCATATGTCACCTTAAATATTCATAAGTAGCTTATTTATGTTAGAGTTTATTGATTGATGTATTATTACTTTGTATTTTGATAAAATTGGTAATGCGGTTTCGACGTTAAATTGTTTTGCTATTACTCTTGTAGATCCTCCGAGCACACATTATTAGGGTCATTGTTGCTGATATCCAGTAAAATGATGAAAATGATAACATTACTGAGCAATCGCATCCTTGTCTATATAAATTAACAACTAATAATTAGAGTAGTGAAGCAGACAAGACGTCTTTCTCGAATCTCGTCTCGAAATTTCTCGTCTCGTTAATACGAGACTGATTTGTTTTAAAAAAGTTTGAGCTTAGTTGTACCTTTGGACAATAATTTGCTTGTACCTTGGGACATGGTTCCAAGGCACAGGTACATACAATGTTTTCGAGGATATGTAAACTTTTTTATGATAAAAACTCTTTCATCGTTTGAACACATTTTTGATTAAAACAAATCTGACACCTCCGTCAAAATTTGAAAATATGTTGTACCAAGTAACCATAGCAATGTAAGATTCGATTTGAAAATATCGAATTTAAAATTCTTAATATTGTTCTTTAAAAGAAATTTAGAACGAAATTACAAATTTTGTGTGAAATAATTTTACCTTTCGATTGACACCTTTACCATTTTCCTACGTGGAAATGGGGAGCAGGAATCTGCGTAAATGTGAAATGCAATGCTAATCGCCTACGTATACATGTATGGTGTTACACCCGGTATATATATATATATATATATATATATATATATATATATATATATATATATATATATATATATATTATATATATATATATATATATAATGTACAATGTTGCAAATTTATAAATTTATTGATGTTTAAATTTCCAGGGTACACTTAAGTCAACATTTGTGTATATTTATAATTCTGAGATCTTTTGGTGCTAGCGTGAGGTTGGCACCACGAGCATTCAATTGTTTATAACTCCTATAATAATAGATAGGATTAAAAATTTTAGGGTGCAAATATGCGCAAATTGGGCGCAAAATATTTGCAAAATTTCAGAATTTGCTCTCATAAGTACTTTTGGTGCCAACTTCACGAATCTGCTGTACGTCGTATTTCTAAATATCATTTGCAATATTCCTCAATCATTGTTAAATAACGTCTTTATTTATTGATATTTGAAAACAAAAATATGGGCGCAAATTTAACCATGTTGGGCGCAAAATATTTATTTAAAAAAATATTAAATTTTTCACTTTTAGTGCTGGGTTCTTGACATGTAATTGTTAATAACTTCTTTATTAATAAAGTTATAGAAATATTAAATAGAGCGCAAATAGGCGCAAATTGTGCGCAAAATATTTGCATTAAAAATTTTTCAATTCTGACAACTTTTGGTGCTAGCGTGAAGTTGGCACCATGAGCATTCAATTGTTTATAACTCTTATAATAATAAAGATAAGGTTAAAAAATTTTAGGGCGCAAATAGGCGCAAATTGGGCGCAAAATATTTGCAAAATTTCAGAATTTGCGCCCATACTTTTGGTGCCAACTTCACGGACCTCATTTTCGTTACTGGGGTTTTATAAGCTCAGATTACTATACAAAGTAAAAGAAGAAGTCCTTGTCTTGCAGTGTTGTTTTATGACGTTATGATAGCTGTTTTGTTGATTATGCTAGATTTGATTTGGTATTATTTGACTTTGTGATTTTATTATTATGTTTTGATTATTTTGCAAAAATTATTAATATAATGAACAACGAATGCGCGTGCTTATCAGAAGTAAACTAAAACGAATGCAACGAATAAAGCCGAAGCACAGCACAGCGCATAGGAAATTGAACATTGGTCAATTCGTGTGCTATGCTAAATTATTTTCTATGAGCTGTGCGTCTTATAAATGGATGTACATATTTCCATATGACCAATTCATATGCTATGCTGTGCTAAATTATTTTCTATGCGCTGTGCGTGTTATAAATCCAGCTTGACACGTGTTTTACGTACATGAGAGCTTCTTGAAATGTTTGCAACGCGTAATGTGTAGCGCAGGGTACCTATTCTAATTCATAGCAAGATCTCATGTCGCTATCTGCTGAGAAATTGATGACGTCATAACAAATTTGTAACTATATCAAGGTCTAGGAACATTTCCTAATAGTTGGTACCCCCCATAATAGAGATTTACTAGATATTGTGTTGGCCACCTGGAAGTTTGACAAGTTGACCTACAACTTTATGAATATTTAAAAATAATAAAATGTCAAATTGTGAAAAATAATAATACAATCGTTTTCATTGATTTTATTAAATATAATTAATTTTCTAAATTTCATATTAAATTTTTTCATTGGTCTTAAAAAACTCATTATTTTCGCAATTTCGAAATATTTAATTATTATTTCAAGTCTTTCAAAATTTGGATAATTAAAATTTCTTCATCAAAGTCTCGTTTTTATAAAAATTAAAATATAGTGAAAAAGTAAATAATATAGATGCATATTATTTATTGTAAATTTGTTATCATTTTATCTAAATGTAAACTAGAATATACAAGCAACATACATAAATTATTAAAAATATTCAACAATGCAGCTTGACTCAGTACTTTTTATTAAGACTTCATTTAAATATTTAAAACCTCACTTTTCAAACTGTCACAACAAACGCAACGAAATAACAACTTGATACGACGATAGCGAGACAGAGAGCTCTCTCGTTATGGATAGCGACACAAGTACGTCATTAATGACGTCACATGATACTTCCTAACAAAATCCGCTAGAGGGATAACAAGATACTCTTGGTTTATCAAGTTGATATGTGAATTAGAATAGGCACCCAGATTCCTTTGGGATACCCAGTTGTGCCGCTGGAAAAATAAATAAACGGAGTATCGTATAAACTCCGTACAGGCGGCGGTCGAAAATTCTCTTCATCTCCAGTCGGTTGAGTCAAATTTGAGAATGGTGTATATCCCTGTGTCCTCAAATACTATTATTTCTGTGCTTAGTCCAGCACTTTCAACAAGTTCAGATAAAATGTCAGCGCATGATTCTTCACAAAATATTAATCGAGGAGTTACTAATTTTATTAGGAATTCCATATCATCTAGAAGGATTATCACAAATTTTAATTATATAGCTTTTTATGAAAATGCAGAGTAATCTTGAGACTGTTTTGAAACCAAAGAAAAATATTTATTTTGATAACAAGATATCATTTACAAACATTTAAGTAAATGAAGAATAATAACTATTCTCGACCCAAATACGAAAGTTTTACGTTACACCAAAAATGTAAAACTTATAAACTCCATCAAGGTAGCAAAACTATGATAGCAAAACAAAAAAAATTTAGGCCTATATTTTATTACTATTTTATTGCTATTTAATTACCACATTTAAAAATTTATTACCACAGTAGTTATAAGCATATAAGGGTTTTGCCAGCTTGATATCAAGCTGGCAAAACCATATCGTAAAAACACATAAATAATATTGAAAATTACTTTAATATCACAGAAAAATTAATTACTAATTAATTACCACAATAAAAAAATTATTAACAATATAAAATTGATTTATATTAAAAAAAACCAAAAGGACTAAATATCCGAGTTTTGGCCAGCTTAAAATCTGCTTTGCTGGAGTTGCATAAAAGTAGTTGAATGTTAAGCAAATCTAAATTATTTTCCTTTTTTAATGGTTTTTTATTGCTAATCTATGCTAACAAAACCCTTCTTGAGTCCAACAGAACTCCGTTTTCTTGACATAAACTAATCTATGCTAACAAAACCCTACTTGAGTTCAACAGAAATACGTTTTTTGACATAAACTAATCTATGCTAACAAAACCCTTCTTGAGTCCAACAGAACTCCGTTTTCTTGACATAAACTAATCTATGCTAACAAAACCCTACTTGAGTCCAACAGAAATCCGTTTTCTTGACATAAACTAATCTATGCTAACAAAACCCTTCTTGAGTCCAACAGAACTCCGTTTTCTTGACATAAACTAATCTATGCTAACAAAACCCTACTTAAGTTCAACAGAAATACGTTTTTTGACATAAACTAATCTATGCTAACAAAACCCTTCTTGAGTCCAACAGAACTCCGTTTTCTTGACATAAACTAATCTATGCTAACAAAACCCTACTTGAGTCCAACAGAAATCCGTTTTTTTGACATAAACTAATCTATGCTAACAAAATCCTTCTTGAGCCCTAACATTTATTTTTCTAATAATGATTTATCTGTTAAACCTGATGATTCTAATAACTGGTTCCCTATGCATCTTAATCTGAACAAAAATGTGTTCACATTTTCTCCTACTTTCTGTTTACATGTTCTGAACATTTGCGAAATCGTAATATAATTTAGTTTTGGAGAGAATTTTTCGAATAAAAGTTTTTTTAAATCCGCCCATACATCAGTATCAAACGCTGTTTCGAATTGGATAAGTGCATACGCGTTTGGAGACATTTTTAATTTTGCTACTACAATTGTGTCAATATCTGCCCAATGTCCTACTGTGCAACATAGCTCTAATTGCCTAATATATTCTTCAATACTTGGGCTGCCAAATGAACTTTGATTATCGAAAACGGGAATATTACCAATGAATCCGCCAACTTGAATAGGATTTAATCCTGCTGCTTGAGGTGTAGAACTGACTGAACCGCCCGTCATTTTGAAATTTAATTTATTAAAAATGTAACGTAATTTATTAATATCTCAAGGCACTGATAAGAGAGTTTTAGCTGCCACCAAAATGTAACGGGATATATTAATATCTCAAGGCACTGGTAAGAGAGTTTTAGCTGCCACCAAAATGTAACGGTGTGCGGTCTACTGAATATAGTACGCACGTTACCAAAAATGTATAGTTACCGAAAATGGAGTCTACTTAATTATTGGTAGTTACAGATAACGTTGAAGAGCGGTAATTAATTATTATTACTTACTTGGGTTACTACCTGGTTAACACTTCACTAAACACAACCCTTTTCTCAAAATCGACCAATAAACAAATACGCACAAGTTACTCAACTTTAAACACCTTAATGCGATCACCAATAAAACAATAAAACTACTCACTTTCTCTGCTGCTATTCCTTTGCTGGAGTGTGCACTCAAAACACTATATCTCTACAGATTGAATTTAACAAGTTTAAAACACAATGGGAGTTTTAAAGATTATTAAAGATCAAAAATATACGCTCAATCGATAACGAACTGTGTCTGTGTCAGAGGTCTTATATGATCTGTCGATCGGTTTTTGATCTGTTATGATCTGGTTGTTCGAGGGAAGAAAAATAATCCTATTTAATAACTTTTCTTACCTCCCCACTCTAACCCAAACTTAAGTTTACTTCACAATAATTGGTTCTTATAATTTAAATACAACACTGATTGGTCCACGAGAGAGATGGCTAGGGTGGCATGCAACCCCTACCCTAAATCTAACGCTCTAACGAAACAAATGCGCTTTTCTAAGAAACGCTTCTAAATGACCCAAAAACGCAAATGTTGTCCAAATTTCAGAATTCGGCGAAAAGGACCACACTGGCATAGTCTCATGGTTATAGATATTCAACACAAATTTACAACTTCCTGTATGCTGAAAATACGTTAACTTTGAAATAAGAACCGACTTTACGCTTTTTTACAAAATCCATGAGTCTATGTCACATGTTTACAATTTATTATTCTTTCCTTAATTGCCATTTATAGTAGCTATAATACAACAAATGGAGCGACTGTTACAGTATTTTGTTGAAATTGTAGCAGTGCGCTAACATCTAAAAATTCTCGGTATTTTGTTTATTTGTAAATAAATTGTAAAAAGTACATTCTAATTGTGAATACTGAAAATTTCAAGGTTTTCATTTTTGTTTTGCAAATAGTTCAATTAGTTTTATGCTTGAGGATGTATTCCAATTAGAAAGTACTTTATTTTTAACTATAATTTTTGTATATATAGCTTAGGTTGTTTTGTGTGAAACGACACTCACTCACTCACTCATCACTCACACTCAAGACTCAATCATAGACCTGTATGTCAGACAGTCGACCATCTACTGTCTCATTGTGACCATCGAACACGCGCTGGTGTTCGAATCCCGAGCGCAACTTGCGTTTCGGGATGCATCATCAACAGCATGAACATAGCTAACGGGGTGTGGGTAATCATCAAAGTTTGGGGTAAGGTAAACAACTTAAGTAATTTTCATCTTCACAACTATTGTTATTTTGCATTGATAATTTATAATCTTTTGTTTGTACATGTTACATCTCACCATTTGTTAGTCTGTTATGCTAAGATTGTTCTCCAATTTGGTTACTAGTTTGTTATTTTTCAATTGAAAAGAGTTTGTAGGATCATTTTTAAGTTCTTTATATGTGTTAGTATCCTTTAGCAGATCATTGCATTTATGCAAATAATCATTTTTGTTAAGTATGACAGTTATGTTGCCTTAACAATTATATTCCTATTTATATTAAGAAATGATTTTGTTTGTTTTATGAGACTCATTATCATCAAATCTGAACAACTCAAATAAATTTTATTTTGATTAATATAATGGTTATTGATAAGTTTATTCAATTTCCTACATTTAGATAACTTACTCAAGACCATTAGTAACTCTTTAAACTTAAATATAGCTTATAAATCGTCTAGTAATACTGGTTTTTTATTCTCCAAACTCAAGGATTCTAATATTAAAGAGAAAGCTAATAATGTAGTTTACAAATTGGAATGCCAAGATTGTTCCAGCACTTATATAGGTGAAACGAAACAATATATAAGTAGTCGTGTTAAACAACATCAATATCACATTAACAAAAAAAATAATAAACATAGTGCTTTAGCAGATCATTGCATTTCTGCTGATCACCAAATAAATTTAAATTCTGTTAAGATTTTACACCAAGAATCGAATTTAAATAAAAGGTTGTTTATTGAGTCTTGTTACATTAACTCTGATAACAATAATATTAATATTAAATCTGATTACAATAATTCTCATAACATCTATACAAATATTAATAAATGCATTTCATGATTGATTTTGGATTCTTAGTAGTGTCATCTAGTTTGAAATTTTTCTTCTTGCTGGTTCTATTTTTGGTACTTTTTGGTTGCGTTAGGTTTTAGGTTATGACATGTGGTCTGTTGGGTTGTGATTGTGGACTTCAACTTCAGTCACGACCTCAGCGTTGGACTTGACTCACCATCTTGCAAGATGGTTCACATAGCTGTTATAATTTAATAAAATTTAATTATTTCAAAATTTAACAATGTAATTCTGTTTCATACAAATAATTCATTGGTTAGTTCGCAATGTAACTATTTAGTTTAAAAATTATTTGTATTTAAAAATTTTAGGCTTGATAATGGTCAAAACCAGACCTAAACGTCGCCATTAAACATTTATAATTAAAAGATTGTTTAAAATTTAAAAATTTATTTTTCGATGCCTTATCCAATATAAAATTGAATCAACGATTACATTATGGCTCACTATTCAAAACATATAAAAAATTCTATTTGATTCATGATCAGTGCGTCCAATACTATACATCCTTAAATTTTGTTACACAGGTTGGGTTACACCCTGTGAAGTCGCGCGACAGAAATCACAAGTGCGTGCCTAACCTGAAGGCTTGATTTTTAAGAACGTAGTGTCATGTGTCTTTCCTCTGAACGCACAGACTCCGACTATCGTTACATCACAACTATCGTTTTATCCGTGGTTTTATCGATAGTAATTTTTTACCTCCCGCCTCATATTCTATAAAGGAGGTATTGTGATGATTCAAAATTATTGAGCGTGGGATTTCAAGAGGTAAGCACGTTTTAGGATTGATAGTGTACGAATAAAGTATTTTCGAAATTATGACTGTGTGTGTGTGCGTGTTAGGTTGTATGTAAAAAAATTTTCGTTTTCTATAACTCAAAAAGATACAAACATTTTACAATCAAATTTTATATTTAAGTGTGACGTCACCCGGGCCTTGTGCCGGGTGATGGTGTCCAAAACTGTATCCTCTCTCGTGCTACTTACTATGCTGTTCTCGGGCGCCTTCTGTAGTTCTGCTGATGTAGGCACTGAAAGAGGAACCCGGGATTGCTGCAGTGGTTAGGGTCAGGGCGTTGAAAAATAAAATGCACCATAAACATAAAATGAGATTTATTTAGAGATAAGTAAATAATGCGAACGAAATATCACGGTGCTAGGTGCGAAGTTATGGCATGTGATGACCAAGGTCTTGTCAGACGGTATTAGAAACTCTGTAGCGCGGTTTTTCCGCGAACCGGTAATTTTACCGGTAATCGGTAAAATTGCTTTAGGACGTCGAACAGTCGCCAGGTAAGCAACGGCTGCTGTCCGAAGTGAAACGGTCAAGAATTGCGATTTCGGATTCGAACCGGTAATCGGAGCGGCTTGCGGTAGGGTGCAAAATGTTCCCAGGAGGTCAGAGAACCCGAATCTGCACTTAACTCCGAACCGGTAAATTTTTACCGGTTGTCAGGAGGCGATTCTGGAGGTGCCTATTAGCTGCTAGGTAGGCCACAGCTGCCTCTAGGTCCACCCAGAAACCGTGTAAGTGAGGTTCGAAGCGAACCGGTAATTTATAAAAGAGTCTGAACTAAAATAACTGAACCGGAAGTCTAAACGTAGAAAAAGCAGGAAGAACTTAAACGTGAAAGAGGTCTGAATCAGTAAGCGGTAAAACGGTAAACTGTTAGCCGCCAGGTAAACCACGGCAACTATCAGTCGGCTGGAGGTGGTTGCTAACTACCAGGTAGCCACGGTCGTTAGCTAGCACCAGGAAACGGTAAATCGGTAACGGTACAGTGTGGGTTTCACACTTGACATCAGCACTCACTGATGTACCTAGTGAACTTACCGGTGAAGCTGTGTTGGCACACACCAAGACAAACTCCAGCTGCTACTTCTGAGGCGCACTTAACTCCGAACCGGTAAATTTTTACCGGTTGTCAGGAGGCGATTCTGGAGGTGCCTATTAGCTGCTAGGAAGGCCACAGCTGCCTCTAGGTCCACCCAGAAACCGTGTAAGTGAGGTTCGAAGCGAACCGGTAATTTATAAAAGAGTCTGAACTAAAATAACTGAACCGGAAGTCTAAACGTAGAAAAAGCAGGAAGAACTTAAACGTGAAAGAGGTCTGAATCAGTAAGCGGTAAAACGGTAAACTGTTAGCCGCCAGGTAAACCACGGCAACTATCAGTCGGCTGGAGGTGGTTGCTAACTACCAGGTAGCCACGGTCGTTAGCTAGCACCAGGAAACGGTAAATCGGTAACGGTACAGTGTGGGTTTCACACTTGACATCAGCACTCACTGATGTACCTAGTGAACTTACCGGTGAAGCTGTGTTGGCACACACCAAGACAAACTCCAGCTGCTACTTCTGAGGCGCATACCTCTTGGAAGTAGTAACACTCGAAGCAAAAGGCACACACCTTCTGAGGCAGGCGGCACACACTGTCTGACTTTACAACTGTTCCGGGCCGGTATTTATACCCGAATATTAATTAAACTTAATTAATTTGCCAATTATTGTTAAAAATGACCGTTAGAGATATAAACTGAATAAAAATAAAAATAAGAGATGAACTGACCCGGCTAAGATTTGAACTGCGGAACCTTGGCTCCGCAACCCACCAGAGAAATAGAAATATCTTTATTTGTTCCAAATATATACAACATACTTGGCTCTAAACATGTGTGAAAAGTGAGCCGGACGCCACTGTCTCGGAATGGTAAAGTAGATCTCTATCTTGAAGATAAGAGATCTGTTTAGCATTTCCGAGCTAAGCAGTCGCGACTCACTTCACACATGTTATCGCCTACAGAAGTTTTGACGTTTGAGGTGTAAATAATTGTTCCCGGCGCAAGGCCACATCAATTAGTATTTTATTCATACAAAGTTTGAGACAATGCCCTAATTATTACATATAAAATGTGTATGTGTATGAATGAAGTGTACTGGATGAGATGGAGCGATCGTGTAGTGTTGGAAAAACTGTACAAAAAACCAACCCACCACGCTACCTCTGAGCTATCGAGTTTCGTGACTGTTGTTGAATGTTAAGAGCCATAACTTCGTCACACCCTCTCCTGACTTCCGAAAGAAAAAAAAAACACATTTTTTTTTACTCAAATTTTACATGCAAATCACAAAGAAAATAATACATTATCTTATAGACACAAAAAACTTACAGTACTAAGAAAATAACTTACAGTTTATTTTTCTTGTGGTAGGCTTCACGTCATTATTTTCCGAACTAAGAATTAACGAACATCATATCTCCTGTCTTCGTCCTACACGTGCCTACCCTACTTATCTTAAAATTCAACGTTTGTCTAATGACTGCATCTCTTTCTCACTAAAGACATAAAATGCGATAGAGCAACATCGCTTCATCTGTATGGCCGAACAGAAACGTGACGCCCAAATTTTCTCCCACTACTGTTGATTTGATTCGTACGAATGTGAATGATGACGTGAAGCCTACCACAAGAAAAATAAACTGTACATATCTACATCATGTACTAACTAAAGAAATTCAAAACTAAATATATCACACACTAAACAAAAACGTACAGTCTTTAACACGGATCTTGGGCCTTCTTCGACTTCTTGCGTTGTCTCGGCAGTCGGGGTGCGGTGGGGTCGATGACGGTTTGCCACATGACTCCTCCTCCTCCTGGACGTGGAACCAAGATCCGGGTACGGCGCTGTGGAACCGGGGGCTGGGACGTCGATGGTGGCTGCGGTTCCATCCTGATTGACTGCAACTCCCTCTGCGCCGGTTTGGCCGGTGACGGCGGCTGGACCCCCTCGCGACGGTCCGTTGCCCGGCCCGACAGAACGGTAACGGTTTCGGCAGAAGCCGAGCCGGCAACGGGGTAATAAAGCTCAGCGGGTCCTGCGCTTTCGGCTTTGGTGGGGATGGTGACAGGCCGAATAGGATTTCTAGCAGCTCTCCCTCCGGACTCCTCGGTGTCCGGGGCGTGATTGGGCGATCCGGTGTCCGTGGCAGAGGCAATTGCCGGGGCTTGCCTCTGCTGGATTTGGTCCGTAGCGCTGTAGCAGCGCTTCCTGCAGCTGGGCCCTGGATGCTGGCGTGGATGAGACACACGGTTTTATCAGCCGGTTTTCCAAAATTGTAATATTTGGTCTTGGGGCTCGTATTGGCCCTGGCTGTATGACCGGCCTGGTCGCAGATGTTGGCGACCTGATGCCTTTATTGCCCCTCGCCCTGGGGCCGTCGTCCAAGACTGGCATCGATTTCTGCGGGGGCGCCTCTGGCTTCGGCTTTTGTGGCGGTGGCGTTGCTGTTTTTTCTGTCCGCTGCAGCTGTGGTGGCACACCGGGCCGGCGGGCGTGTTTCAGAGGCGACCCCACGGGTCGAATACGTCGCGTTTTCTTTGTAATGCCGCCCCTCGTGCGGGAAGGGATTGGCACTGGCGGACGCTGTTGTGAACCTCCAGGCTTCGGAGACGTGCGTGGCATGCGGCCTAGTGGCCTCCACGGCCGAAACGGAGACGGTACCTTCGCCGTCGGTGGCGTCTTGGCCGAATTCCTGTAACCATGTTTCAAGGCCGTCCTTCTGTAGGTCATATACCCATAACACTTTCACCTGTGTCGTTGGTGAGGATCCACCAGTTGGTTTCTCTTCTGTCTCTATTTTTTTCTTCCGTGCCATCCATGGTGCTTTTCAACAGGTCCCTGCTCGGGCGCCAGACATTTGTGACGTCACCCGGGCCTTGTGCCGGATGATGGTATCCAAAACTGTATCCTCTCTCGTGCTACTTACTATGCTGTTCTCGGGCGCATTCTGTAGTTCTGCTGATGTAGGCACTGAAAGAGGAACCCGGGATTGCTGCAGTGGTTAGGGTCAGGGCGTTGAGAAATAAAATGCACCATAAACATAAAATGAGATTTATTTAGAGATAAGTAAATAATGCGAACGAAATAACTTGGTGCTATGTACGAAGTTATGGCATGTGATGACCAAGGTCTTGTCAGACGGTTCAGACGGTATTAGAAACTCTGTAGCGCGGTTTTTCCGCGAACCGGTAATTTTACCGGTAATCGGTAAAATTGCTTTAGGACGTCGAACAGTCGCCAGGTAAGCAACGGCTGCTGTCCGAAGTGAAACGGTCAAGAATTGCGATTTCGGATTCGAACCGGTAATCGGAGCGGGTTGCGGTAGGGTGCAAAATGTTCCCAGGAGGTCAGAGAACCCGAATCTGCACTTAACTCCGAACCGGTAAATTCATACCGGTTGTCAGGGGGCGATTCTGGAGGTGCCTATTAGCTGCTAGGTAGGCCACAGCTGCCTCTAGGTCCACCCAGAAACCGTGTAAGTGAGGTTCGAAGCGAACCGGTAATTTATAAAAGAGTCTGAACTAAAATAACTGAACCGGAAGTCTAAACGTAGAAAAGGCAGGAAGAACTTAAACGTGAAATAGGTCTGAATCAGTAAGCGGTAAAACTCCCGTGTCTTCGGTGCATCAGAAAAATGCTAACCCCTCAGGTTCTGGACAACTGTCCAAACCAGTGGTTTCGGCTGGCAGCTCTGGTAGTGCCAAACGTCTCCGGTCTAACTGATCGTCTGAACCTTCGCCCAGCGGCAACGCTAGGAAGAAGAACAGACCCCAACAGACCAAAAAACAGGTGGGAAAGCAAGTACCATCAAAACCCCCGCCAACAGTGTTCAGGAAAGCAGGGGATAGCTATTCGAAGGTGGCCACAAACCAACTACGAGTTGCTGTCATCTGCCGAACTAACACTCTTGGCAAAATATCCTCCTCCAAGGCTGAGCTTCTTCAGGAGCAGCTGTCAAAATGTCTTGACAACTGCTTGTTCTCCTTGAAAGAAGGAGAACAGCCCCCAATCTTCAACGGGTGGCAATATTCAGGGGAGATTCTTCGCATCACTTGCGTCAATAGCCATTCTCTTGAATGGCTAAAAACCACAGTGAGCAAACTCCCCCAACTGTGGGACAACGCCCAGTTAGAGGTGGTACCGGTGAGCCAGTTGCCACGTCTAGTGAAGGCAGCTGTCTGGATTCCGGGTAAAGCCGAAGACAGAGAGACTGTCGTCCGGAGGTTGGCGGCTCATAACGGCCACCTCAAGGTTCCAAACTGATGCATCTTTCACGATGCTATCAAGGAGGAACAGAAGGGTAGAGTCCTTGTTTTCGGCATCGACGACACAGATGCCAACATAATAACGAGTCGTGGGAAGAAACTTTTCTACCAGTTCTCGCAACTCACCGTAAGGTTGAAGTCTAGCGAGCTAGACCAAAGCCCATCAGGTGTCTCGAAACCTCAGTTGCCGCAGGCTGCAACTCCTATGGAGACGGAATCCAAGGTGAATGCTGAACTGCAAGAGCTCGAGACCCTGATTCTTTCGGACATCTCCCAACATGACCCTTCCACATCCTAAAACCACTAATCCTATTTGCTTTGTCCAAGTAAATCTGCAACATTGTGTGACCGGGTCGTCTTCCGGTCAAGGTGCGCATGTGTTCGGTAGGACGGTTGATATATAAGAGCAGCGGAACGGGAATTCTTTCTTGTTCGGCCGGCGTATTGAAGTGCAATTTAAGGGCGGTGCTGAGAGGGGCCGAATTGAAGCACATGTTAAATTTCCTGCTTTTTGAGTACATCACAGCCCAAAGTTAAGTACTGTTTAATATTACTTTTGGTTTGCTGAGGTGATTTTGTGGCACCAATTCATTGCGGTGAATTTGTGGGCTTTGTGCTGTGATTTTGGTTTTTGAGGTTACGTGGCTCTGACCACATGGCTGAACTTTGTCGGGAATTTTTGTACAGTGTGTTTTTTTAGGGCCACCCATTTATTTGGAAGCTCTGTCTCTCAACATTTTGTGACCTTTTGGCTTTGTGGAATTTATAATTGTTTTGGAAGATCGTTGGCTGAACAAGCACGGCTGGAGTTTAGTTTGGTCCATTGCGGAGAAACGTTTGATTTGAGGAACATCTTGTCATCTTGCATCTTGACAGCATTAGTTCAAGGAAAGTATTTTGGTTTTCCTAGTTTTTGTCGTGAAGTTGAACGTTGGGGGCCGTCCATCGTGAGGGCCGGGCCTGTTGTACTTCAGCTTCACTGAAGGCAGCGTTGGCGTTTATCTGTTGTATTTTTTGGTCTAAATTTATTTAGTACAGTCTTGGATTTTTTTATGCTCGTGGCTTTGGCCGAGCTACCACGCCGCCCAGTAATTAACTTTCTTTTTTTTTATGTTAAACCTTTTGTTCGGTTGGCGGCGTTTTCGCTCAGTTTAATTTAAATAGCGTTTACTAAGGGGGGAAAACATTGTGGATTTAAGTACCTGGCTTCGGCTGTTTAACCTAGTTTTAAGAATTTGTTATTTATGTGTTTATTCCATTTGCTTGTTTGCTTGGCAACATTCACTTTTGTTCTGTGCGCACGTAGTTTGGCTGCCCAGTCCTTGAAGACTGGTAGTGGCTCTGTTTTAGCTTTGCAATTTCTCTGTAGATTGTATTTGTTTTCTGAATTTTTATTATTATTGTATCTTATATTGATTGAATTACCATCAGCTTTGCCAGCCCTCTGTGGACGGTATTTGCTAGTACTGTATATTGCTTGCTTGCTATTCACATGCTTTGATGTTCCTAGTGATTGCTGCTGAGCGTGCTTTGCTTATCCTGCTTGCTGCTGTACCTGCTTGGAGAGTGAGACCTACGGCTGGAACTGTTGTCGGCGGTGGAAGTTATTCTGCCTGGCGCCTAGAACTCTGATGCTCGACCTCCATCTACAGCCAGAGTTCCATATAAATCAAGCTGACCGCAGTATCCGTTGTCATCCCCAGCCAGACGCCACTCCTTACAACCGGAGCATCTGTATTCAGGTCTTATGCACTTATTTATTAAGTTATACACTCAATTTTTGGCTCTCCAAGCCCAGCAAGTAGAGATAAGAGTTTAGTTTATTTTTGTATTTGTAATTGGGTTCAGCAGAAGTTTCTGCACTACCGTCGTTTACCGTCCATCTGTTTTTGTAGTTTATAAAATTTAGATCCATGTTTTGCTTTCATATGCGAAGTTGGTTTGTGTTAGGCAGCCATTTATGATTGTGATCTGTGGTTTTCTTTGAGCTTCGGTAGTTTAGTAAAGTAAAGCTTAACCGTGTGAAGTGGCTTGTAGTTAGGCAGCCTTGGTGTAGGCTTTGTTTATTATACAGTAACCCAGTTACATGTGCAGAGCATTTTCAGTTTGCAATAGCCTTTATTTTGTCTGATTTTATTGTATGTTTTTTTGAGTCGTTGGAACGATATTGTGTCTAGCTTAAGGTAGATTGTGATTTGCCGTTCAGCGGCTAGGGTCGTGTAGGCCAATTAGTCTTTATTGAGATTCTTGTCAATATAAGTTGTTAGATTTGATTGTGCGTTTTGGTACTTATTTCACGTATACCTACCCACTCCCACTCTACCAGTGTGAGCAGCCGTGGCATACAGGTAATTATCTAATTATCTTGTGACATATTTTTGACGCCCGAACGTGGGGCCTGCTCTGGTAGTGTGGTATACGTGAAATACTTGTGACAAGAATCTCTGGTTGTTTTTCTTCTCTTTTGTGCTATAATGGCGTTCATCGGTTTGACACGTGATGAACATTATTACGAACTACTGCTGAAAGGTGATCAGCGCAAAGATTATACGACTCGACAGGCTATAGCGCGGCTTAAGGCACTACAAGGCACAGAAGAAGTACCGTTGACACTAAATCAGGCAGGAGAACTTCAAACGTGCAAAGCTAAACATGAAGAGCTGAAAGATCTGATTATGGCAGCAGCATGGACGTTTGAGTCTGAAATCACGGCTATAGATAATCGGTTGGGCCATCTGCTCCGACGAACTACGCGACTTAGCGATGCTGGAGTGATAGCGGATCGCGATGAGCTTCTGAAGGCTATTTATGAATTGGATAAGCTTTTGACCAGGAAATCTGCTTTCCCGGGTGTAGCGAATGTCAGCTCGGCTACTAATGCGTCGGCAGACACGTCAACTGCCAGATTTGTGCCAGTGCACAAGTGGAACCTTACTTTCGATGGAAAAACTGAGCTAGTTGATTTCTTACAACGAATCGAAGAACTGAGGCTATCGCGTGGCGCAACTGCTGAGGATTTGTATCACGGCGCTACGGATTTGTTCACGGGTGGGGCTTTAGCGTGGTTCAGAGCCAACCGTGATTCTATTCACAATTGGAAGCAACTGGTACTGAAGTTGAAGGAGCGGTATCTGCCGATCAATTATGATTTGAAAGCGAAACAATTTATATTACAGCGCAAGCAGAAGGCGTTCGAGTCGCCTTCTGATTTTATTACGGAAATGCAGTTATTGTTTTCGCGGTTAACTGTTGCGTCACCAGCTGAGGAAATTTTGGCTACGGTTCAAAATAATCTGGATTCTTATTATTGTCGGCATTTGGCCACGGTGGAGGTTAGTAATCTCGAACAGCTTCATAGGTTATGCCAGAAATTAGAAGCAGCACGTGCCTCGGAGAAATCGGCAGCTATAGATACTGTGAAAGCATCAGCTGAGGATGCGGAAAGTCGGGCTAAACCTGCGATGCGGTCAGGTGATCGAACTCTTGCCAGCGGCTGCTGGAATTGTGGCAAACCAGGACACCAATTCAGAGGATGCTCGGCAGCTCGGAATGTATTTTGCTTTGGGTGCGGTAAACCGCGTGTCATTAAATCAAATTGTGATCGGTGTTCGGGAAACGCCAGACGCGGTCAGTAAAGGGTTGTCAAGATCGCGTCTTTTCTCCTAAAGCAACTCAATTGGCTGATGAAGAGTGGAGGAAGTGGACAGCTCGTGTCCAGGATTTTATGAAGAACAGCTCTCCGGTTTTCTTTTCGCTGGCTACTCACCCAGATGACCCCCGACCGTACCTTGAGGTGGAAGTTGGGTCTGCCAAGCTGTTGGGCTTAGTCGATTCTGGCTCATCGATTACACTGGTCACTCCGGCTGTCATCAATCGTTTTAAACACCTTTCTCTGTCTATACACCCTTCCCGAGACTGTATTACTACGGCTAATGGGGCTCAATGCTCGATAATTGGCTCTGTACAGTTGAAATTTTCTGTTCAGCATGTCACCCACCTGATTGAAACTTATGTAGTGGAATCCTTGGCTTCTGAGCTGATCTTAGGCATTGATTTTTTGCAGCAATTCAATATTATGACCGACTTTGTCCACAATACTTACTATTTTTCTAATTCTGTTTCTACTGTTGCTTGCACTTCCGCAAACCACTCCAATCTTACGGATGCACAGTCGCGGGCTCTCAATATGGTAGTGGAAAATTTCTTTGCTAAAAACGCTGCAGAATTGGGGCGTACTACACTACTCACACACACCATAGAAGTGGAAGCCGGAACACGCCCAATCAAACAGCGATACTACCCTGTCTCACCACATATTGTGAAGTTTATACATGAGGAGTTGGACGAAATGCTGCGGCTGAACGTGGTCGAACCTTCGACGAGTGCTTGGTCCTCGCCGATAGTGGTTGTCCCTAAGGGCAAGAATCAATACCGTCTGTGCATTGATTACAGGAAACTTAACCAGGTGGTTAAGCCGGATGCTTATCCACTTCCGTACATGAATTCAATCTTGGATCGCTTGGGGGGTGCCAAGTATTTATCCAGTCTTGATTTAAAGAGTGCTTTTTGGCAGATTCCGCTAGACAAGGATAGCCGCGAATATACGGCCTTTACGGTTCCAGGGAAGGGGTTGTATCATTTTGTGACTACTCCCTTTGGCTTGATCAACTCTCCAGCGAAAATGCAGCGCCTGATCGATTTGTTGTTGGCCCATGATCCGTTGCTGCAGAAGCATTGTTTCGCTTATCTAGATGATTTGATTCTTTGTACACCCGATTTTGAAACTCATCTTGCCGTGCTGCGTAAGGTTATGCAGAAGCTAGAGGACGCCAATCTCACGCTCAACAGGGAAAAATGTTTCTTTATGCGTCGCGAGCTGCATTATTTGGGCTACATCGTGGATGCACAGGGATTACGAGTGGATCCGGAGAAAGTCGACGCCATTCAGAACTTTGCAGTGCCTACTAAAGTCAAAGAAGTCCGTCGGTTCATTGGGCTTGCTAGGTGGTATCGGCGGTTCATTCCTCATTTCTCTACTTTGATTTTGCCACTTACACGTTTGACTAAAAAGTCCGTTCCTTTTGAGTGGACTGAAAAGACGGCTGCAGCTTTTTCAGAGCTGAAGCAGTGCTTGAGTAGGGCTCCCGTTATGTCCTTTCCCGATTTTTCTCGGCCTTTCACTATTCAAACTGATGCCAGTTTGGAGGCTTTGGGGGCTGTTTTGACACAAGAAACGGAGCAGGGTGAAACTGTTGTGGCTTATGCCAGTCGTGCTTTAACTCCGTGTGAGAGGAATTATTCTGTTTCAGAACTTGAAATTTTAGCAGTAGTTTGGGCTGTAGAGAAGAAATTTCGCGGATATGTGGAGGGCTCGCGATTTACGGTTATTACCGATCATAGTGCTCTGACTCTTTTGAACCGGATGAAGGAACCGAAAGGTAGATTGGCTCGGTGGATTTTGCTCCTACAGTCCTATGATTTTGAAGTTGTGCATCGTAAGGGAAGTTCACATGTTGTGCCTGATGCTTTGTCTCGTGGCGTGAGCCTGCTGGCTTTTCAAGCTGAGGATTTGGATCAGCAGTATCGTGATCTGCGCTCGCGCATTTTGCAGGCACCAGCCCAGTTTCCTAAATGGAAGGTAGTTGATGGGGCGATCTTCAAGCAATGCCGGTTAGTTAATCCACATTCCGAGGAGGATCCTTGGAAAATGCTAATCCCATCTTCTTTGCGGAAAACTGTGCTGCAGGAGACTCATGACAACCCGATGGCTGGACATTTCGGTATCTTCAAAACTGAACGACGGCTTGCTCAGCGGTATTACTGGCCGAAGTTGCATAATGACGTGAAGCATTACGTCAAGAGTTGCGAGGTATGTCAACTACAGAAGGTGGAGCAGCGACCCCCGGCTGGACTTTTGGGCAAGAGAACGGTGAGTCGGCCTTTGCAGTACTTCTGCACTGACTTAATGGGACCGCTGCCCTTGTCTAAGAATCGTAACCGCTTCATTTTTGTAGTTTGTGACATGTTCACAAAATTCACCTGGATTTTTCCTATTCGCACAGCGCAAAGCAAGGTTATCGGTAAAATATTTGAGGAGCGTGTTCTGTTAGCTCAAGGAATCCCGGAGTATCTTGTCTGTGATAATGGTACACAGTATGTGTCAAAGAATTTTAAATCTTTGTGTTCTTCTTATAATATAAAAGTGCAGTACACCCCAAACTATCATCCTTCTGCAAACCCTACGGAACGAACTAATCGCGTCATTGGCACCTTGATTTCTTCCTATCTGCAAGATTCTCAGCGGGAATGGAATGAGCAGTTGCCGCAGCTGCAATTTGCTATAAACACTGCCGTGCATGAGGTTACAGGATTTTCACCGGCATTCCTGCACTTTGGCCGAGAACTCAGCTCCAAAGGACGCTCGACGGAACCCTGTTTGGCTGCAGATGCAGTAGAATTTGAGAATCGTGAGCTGTATGCCGATCGAATTAGGGAGTTGGATCGTGTCCGGGACATTGTTAGCCGCAAACTAAAGGATGCTTTTGCGAAAAATGCTCAGAGATACAATCTGCGACGACGGGAAGTAACTTTTCAAGTTGGTGACCTGGTGACGCACTAAATTCTTATCTGATGCTGCAAATTACTTTGCTAGCAAGTTAGCTCCGAAATACTCTAAATGTCAGGTCATCCGACGTCTGTCAGACACGCGGTATGAACTGCAGGACGTAAATACACGGAGGAACTGTGGTGTTTGGCATGTATCCTTACTTAAACCATATGTTGTGCGTGACGGAAAATTTTTGTCTTCACTGTGTTACAGTCAAAAATTTAAGGCGACGGGGAGGAATGTGACCGGGTCGTCTTCCGGTCAAGGTGCGCATGTGTTCGGTAGGACGGTTGATATATAAGAGCAGCGGAACGGGAATTCTTTCTTGTTCGGCCGGCGTATTGAAGTGCAATTTAAGGGCGGTGCTGAGAGGGGCCGAATTGAAGCACATGTTAAATTTCCTGCTTTTTGAGTACATCACAGCCCAAAGTTAAGTACTGTTTAATATTACTTTTGGTTTGCTGAGGTGATTTTGTGGCACCAATTCATTGCGGTGAATTTGTGGGCTTTGTGCTGTGATTTTGGTTTTTGAGGTTACGTGGCTCTGACCACATGGCTGAACTTTGTCGGGAATTTTTGTACAGTGTGTTTTTTTAGGGCCACCCATTTATTTGGAAGCTCTGTCTCTCAACATTTTGTGACCTTTTGGCTTTGTGGAATTTATAATTGTTTTGGAAGATCGTTGGCTGAACAAGCACGGCTGGAGTTTAGTTTGATCCATTGCGGAGAAACGTTTGATTTGAGGAACATCTTGTCATCTTGCATCTTGACAGCATTAGTTCAAGGAAAGTATTTTGGTTTTCCTAGTTTTTGTCGTGAAGTTGAACGTTGGGGGCCGTCCATCGTGAGGGCCGGGCCTGTTGTACTTCAGCTTCACTGAAGGCAGCGTTGGCGTTTATCTGTTGTATTTTTTGGTCTAAATTTATTTAGTACAGTCTTGGATTTTTTTATGCTCGTGGCTTTGGCCGAGCTACCACGCCGCCCAGTAATTAACTTTCTTTTTTTTTATGTTAAACCTTTTGTTCGGTTGGCGGCGTTTTCGCTCAGTTTAATTTAAATAGCGTTTACTAAGGGGGGAAAACATTGTGGATTTAAGTACCCGGCTTCGGCTGTTTAAACTAGTTTTAAGAATTTGTTATTTATGTGTTTATTCCATTTGCTTGTTTGCTTGGCAACATTCACTTTTGTTCTGTGCGCACGTAGTTTGGCTGCCCAGTCCTTGAAGACTGGTAGTGGCTCTGTTTTAGCTTTGCAATTTCTCTGTAGATTGTATTTGCTTTCTGAATTTTTATTATTATTGTATCTTATATTGATTGAATTACCATCAGCTTTGCCAGCCCTCTGTGGACGGTATTTGCTAGTACTGTATATTGCTTGCTTGCTATTCACATGCTTTGATGTTCCTAGTGATTGCTGCTGAGCGTGCTTTGCTTATCCTGCTTGCTGCTGTACCTGCTTGGAGAGTGAGACCTACGGCTGGAACTGTTGTCGGCGGTGGAAGTTATTCTGCCTGGCGCCTAGAACTCTGATGCTCGACCTCCATCTACAGCCAGAGTTCCATATAAATCAAGCTGACCGCAGTATCCGTTGTCATCCCCAGCCAGACGCCACTCCTTACAACCGGAGCATCTGTATTCAGGTCTTATGCACTTATTTATTAAGTTATACACTCAATTTTTGGCTCTCCAAGCCCAGCAAGTAGAGATAAGAGTTTAGTTTATTTTTGTATTTGTAATTGGGTTCAGCAGAAGTTTCTGCACTACCGTCGTTTACCGTCCATCTGTTTTTGTAGTTTATAAAATTTAGATCCATGTTTTGCTTTCATATGCGAAGTTGGTTTGTGTTAGGCAGCCATTTATGATTGTGATCTGTGGTTTTCTTTGAGCTTCGGTAGTTTAGTAAAGTAAAGCTTAACCGTGTGAAGTGGCTTGTAGTTAGGCAGCCTTGGTGTAGGCTTTGTTTATTATACAGTAACCCAGTTACATGTGCAGAGCATTTTCAGTTTGCAATAGCCTTTATTTTGTCTGATTTTATTGTATGTTTTTTTGAGTCGTTGGAACGATATTGTGTCTAGCTTAAGGTAGATTGTGATTTGCCGTTCAGCGGCTAGGGTCGTGTAGGCCAATTAGTCTTTATTGAGATTCTTGTCAATATAAGTTGTTAGATTTGATTGTGCGTTTTGGTACTTATTTCACGTATACCTACCCACTCCCACTCTACCAGTGTGAGCAGCCGTGGCATACAGGTAATTATCTAATTATCTTGTGACAATTGTCGGGCGGCAAGCTCCTGTCTGAGACGCCACCTAGTCAATAAGCAGAACAGTATAGCCCTGATCCAGGAACCTTGGGTTGTTAAATCCAAGGTGTGTGGATTAGGCGACAGCACCAATTCTATCATCAATGGTTTTGGTATTGAGAATACAAGGACGTGTATAGTGGTACCTAAACACATCCAAACTGTAGTCTTACAACAGTTTTGCTCACGCGACCTCACTACAGTTCTTCTTAGTGGAGTCACTGATCAAAGCGAAGACATTGTCGTAGCTTCTTGCTACTTACCCACAGACTCCGCACAGCTTCCTCCCAGTCCAGAACTGGCTAAGCTGGTAGAGTTCTGTGAAAGCAATCGCAAGCATCTTATTGTTGGATGTGACTCACACCACCCTATCTGGGGCAGCAAAGACGTTAACCCTAGAGGCAGATCGCTATGTGAATATATCACCAGTACTAACCTGGAAATTCTTAATAAGGGCGACGAACCTACCTTTGTCACTTCTCGTGCTCAAACTAGGATCGACATCACCCTTGCTACATCAAAAATATCCGAGAGGTCTCGGGATGGTGTGTATCACCTGAGCTGTCTATGTCTGATCACAAATGGATATGTTTTACTCTGAATGCTAAAAACATTGAGAAAAGGACCTTTCGTAATCCTAAGAGAACTGACAGAAACTTATTTCAAGACCTTCTATCTTCAGGACTTGAAAAATGTCAGATACCTGATGAAGTAAATGTTGTAACACTTGAAAATTGCGTCAACAATCTTCAAATCGTCATCATTAACTCATATGAAAAGGCTTGTCCTTTAAGTGTAGTCAACCCTAAAAACGCACCATGGTGGTGCAAGGAGCTAGACAAAATGAGAACAAATCTCAGGAAATTGTTCAACAAAGCAAAAAACTCTAAAGACGAAGCAGACTGGCGTTCTTTTCAAGAACACAAATCTGTTTATAAGAAAACCATTCGTCAAAAACATCGATCTGCGTGGCAAAACTTTACAAGCAGCATTGAGACTACTGCTCCTGTTGCTCGCTTGAAAAAGGTTTTCTCAAAAGATCCAAACTTACAGCTTGGCTGCCTCAAACACGAGGACGGCTCTTATGCTTCTTCTTTAACAGAAAATAATGAAATCTTGTTAAAAACTCATTTTCCAGGCTGTGTAATTTCTCAAACCAACAATTGGGCAGCACGCGAACACACCTCCTCGGAGGAAGCGTTCACGCTATCCTCCAAAATTGTTGATGAGACACGTACAACCTGAGCAATAAACTCTTTAAAGCCATATAAATCACCAGGTATGGATGGCATAGTACCTTCCCTTCTTCAGTGGGGATGTGAGCAACTGCTACCTCATCTGGTTTGGATTTTTAAGGCGTGTTTAACCCTCACATATGTACCTCTACAATGGAGGGAAGTGAAAGTAGTGTACATTCCTAAACCAGGACGGTCAGACTACTCATCACCTAAATCTTATCGCGCAATAAGTCTTACCTCAGTTCTTCTTAAAACTCTGGAAAGACTGTGCGACAGATACATTAGAGAGACTGCGCTTTCTCGCCATCCTCTTCACCCTAATCAACATGCCTACATCCAGGGTAGATCAACCGAGACTGCACTTCACGCTGTAGTTAGTAGGATCGAGAGATCGATGGAATGTAAAAATTCCACCCTGGGTGCTTTCATTGATATAGAAGGAGCTTTTGACAAAGCGACTTTTAACTCCATAGTCAACGCTCTAAGTGAACATGGCGTTGAACAACCACTAATTATGTGGATTCAGTTCATGCTTGAACATAGAGCCGTTAAGTTTTCGTCAGAAAACTCAACCATAAGGGGTTACGTTACCAAAGGTTGTCCTCAAGGAGGAGTCCTTTCACCTCTCCTTTGGGTCATTGTAGTTGACAGCCTTTTACAGCTACTCAATAGCAATGGTTTCTACACCGTTGGTTATGCAAATGATATTACAATTCTGCTAAATGGCAAATTTGAGAACACACTTTGTGAAGTGGCCAACAATGCTCTCAAACTTCTTGAATCTTGGTGCGAGGAACACTCTCTTTCAGTTAACCCAACCAAAACTGAGATGGTCCTTTTTACCAGAAAACGTAAAATCGGCAGACTCAACATGCCGAAACTCTTCAATCAAACTCTAGGCTTTTCAGATACAGTTAAGTATCTGGGAGTTACACTTGACTGTAAATTGACCTGGGGTCAACATCTAAACCAAAAAGTTGAAAAAGCCTGCATTGCCTTCTGGCAATGCCGTCGTGTTATGGGTCGAACTTGGGGGCTAACTCCCAAGCTCTCACTTTGGCTCTACACAGCGATCATTAGGCCAATGATTACGTATGGTGCTCTAGTCTGGTGGCCTAAAGTCAGGCAATCAACAGCATCTTCGAAATTAGAACATGTACAGAGACTGGCATGTTTAGCAATTACTAGTGCAATGCGCACTACACTGACAGCGGCTATGGAAGTCCTTCTGTGTCTCACTCCTCTTAATCTTTATATAGAGGAGGTAGCACTAAAGACTGCTCTACGCCTCTCACATTCAGGTTTCCTATCAAAATCAGGAGTAAGCTGCAAACACAGCTCTATACTGCAAGAAGCATTTCGTTCTGCTCCTCCTTTGCAGATGAATGCGGACTGCATACCTCCCAAATTTAACTTCGATAAACCCTATCGTGTTATACTAGATGGTCAGGGAGCCTCCAGACCTGACATCTTCATCTTTACAGATGGCTCCAAAACGTCAACAGGCTCAGGCTCGGGAATCTTCTCCGAAGAACTGAACCTTAACGTTAGCATACCCCTTGGTGTCCACACCACTGTCTTCCAGGCTGAGATTATGGGGATTATGCAGAGCGCAATACTTGTGAATGAACTTCAGGTTCAAAGCAAGTCAATTAGGATAACAACAGACAGCAAGGCAACTCTTCAAGCTCTCAATGGCTGCAAAGTCACGTCAAAGCTTGTCGAGCTATGTCAACAAGCACTGTCCGTCATATCCAAGAACAATGCCGTAGAACTCACTTGGGTTAAAGGGCATAGCGGTAATGAAGGTAACGCTAAGGCTGATGAACTTGCTAGGCAAGGCTCGTCTTCCCTGCCTTGTGGCCCGGAACCAATACTTCCGTTGGCAACTTCAACTCTTCATGACTTTGTCAAAAACTTAAGCTTTGAAAAATTTTCAGTCCACTGGACTACCACACCTCAATGCAGACATGCAAAGAGACTAATTGCGAGGCCAACTATTAAACTGGCAAACTATCTCACTCGACTCTCTCGGAATAACCTTCAACTTCTTGTCGGCATTTTGACGGGACACAGTCGTTTAAACAAACACATGCACCGCATGAAAATCGTCAACAGTCCTTTATGTAGAGGCTGCGAAGAAGAAGATGAAACTGTGGAGCACATCCTATGTGAATGCCCTGCTTTGTCTTCAAAAAGAGGATCCATGCTAGGGGAATTCTGGCCGGACATGGCCACCCTAAGCACAACTCCCGCTGCTGACCTGTTGGCTTTCTTCCTGAGTGTGGAATGGCTTCAGGATCTGTAGCAAGGAGCTGTGCTACCCGGAGGATGTACAATGGGCCCGTCTGAGCGGCCTAAGTGCATGTGGAGTTTCTACTCCACCCTCCCTTTTATATCCAAGATCCAACGGTAAACTGTTAGCCGCCAGGTAAACCACGGCAACTATCAGTCGGCTGGAGGTGGTTGCTAACTACCAGGTAGCCACGGTCGTTAGCTAGCACCAGGAAACGGTAAATCGGAAACGGTAAATCGGTAACGGTACAGTGTGGGTTTCACACTTGACATCAGCACTCACTGATGTACCTAGTGAACTTACCGGTGAAGCTGTGTTGGCACACACCATAGACTAGGAAATTTTTTCGAAAATATACCTCCTAGAGGCAAATCATGTAACAATTGATTAACAGGTTGAATCTTATGCTTTGATACCCGCTGAACACGCCTAGGTATGTTATTTGCTCGAATTTTCACTCCTTGTGCCCCAAATTCAAGATGGCGGACGAAAATTGTGTCCAAAAATCAGTTTTTTACATTTATCTCAGAAACTATTCATATTAGGTGAAAAAGTGTTATATAAGAAAATGTAGATCATAAAATTCTCTATAAGATAGGTTCTTAACAATTTTCATGTATATGGCACAGTTTTCGAGAAAATCGAGAAAATGTATTTCGAACATTTCAATCAGTAAAAACCAAGTTCAAATTATGTCTCCCTTCATGAAAACGGCTGTCATTTATGAACTAATAATAATATGAACTTCCGGTTTTTTAAATTATATTATATGAAATTTTTTTTATAAGATATATTATTTTAAAAACTTTTTAGTGCGTTTATTGAGCCAAAATGTAAAATTTTCTTCCGAGAAATTTTACCATTTTTTATATTATTTTGTATTTAATGAACTGTAACTTCAGACCAAATAAAAATATTGACTTCGGGTTTCTTTTATTAAATTCTAAGAACATTTCTCTATAAGATACATTGTGTTAAAAACAGTTTAAACCTTTCTTTAAGCCAAAATATTACATTTTTCCCCAGGAGAAAGTTGAGAAATTTTAATTTTTTTTATATTTATTGTGTTTAATGAACTGTAACTTCTAATCGAATAAAAATATCGACTTCCGGTTGCTTTTATTAAATTCTGCGAACATTTCTCTATAAGATACAATATATTAAAAAGTTTTAAGGGCGTTCGTTAAGCCATAATATTAAACTTTTCACCGAGACAAAATTGGGAATTATTTTTTAAAATTATTAATTTCTAAACGAATAAAAATATCTACTTCCGGTTTCTTTTATTAAATTCTACGAATATTTCTCTAAAAGATACATTATGTTAATATCCTTTTAGAGTTTTTTTTAAGTCA
The DNA here is from genome assembly GCA_947534325.1 of Agonum fuliginosum. Taxonomy (NCBI): domain Eukaryota; kingdom Metazoa; phylum Arthropoda; class Insecta; order Coleoptera; family Carabidae; genus Agonum; species Agonum fuliginosum. The sequence goes on along the minus strand of OX384047.1, from coordinate 10,658,159 downwards.
AAATATTACATTTTTTCTTGAGTGAAAGTTGAGAAATTTTTTAATTCTTCGTATTGATTTTGTTAAATGAACTGTAACTTCTGAACGGATAAAAATATTGACTTCCGGTTTCTCTTATCAAATTTTACAAACATTTTGCTATAAGATATATTATTTTAACAACTTTTTAGGGCGTTCATTAAGACAAAATATCAATTTTTTTTTCCTGGAGAAAGTTGATTTTTTTTAAATTTTCGTAACTATTCTGTTTTATGAACTTTAACTTCTAAACGGATAAAAATATGGATTTCCGGTTTCTTTTCAGAACATTTTATCGCAGAAATTGTTAATATTAGGTAAAAGAAACTGTTACATAAGAAAATGTATATCACAACATTCTCTATAAGAAAACTTATTTTTAGGAACTTTGTTCTTAAAATTTTGGAGGCACTAGATTTATAGACTATGGAAAAAAATCTCAAAAGACGTCTAGAAAGAAATGTCTATTTATGTTTTCGGTGTTGCAAAAGTTAGTGAACATTATTAAGAACGAATATTTTCGTAGTTATTCGGATTGCTAACTTTGTAGGAACAAATCAGAGCAATTTTATAGAAATTTACCAAAGTTGTCTTTGGAGAATATCCTTAAATATTGGCTAAACCAGATCATCTAAACTTTGAAATCAATGTTCCTTATAAAAAAATTTGGTAATCTAACTTTTAAATATAAGAAAAAATCGACTATATGTATTTTGAAAATACATACCTATAGAAGGTTATTCTAGAGTTGTTGAAAATTTTTTGAAAAGAAACCGGATGTCGATAATTTTATCCGTTTAGAACTTACAGTTTATAAAACACAAAAATTATCATCTTTCTCCCGCAAAAAATGATAATTTTGGCTTAATGAATACCCTAAAAAGTTTTTGAAATGTATCTTATAGAAAAATGTATGTAAAATTTCATAAAATAAACGGGAAGTTGATATTTTTATCCGTTAAGTTAAGTTACAGTTCATTAAACACAATAAATACGAAGAATTTAAAAAAAATTCAACTGTCTCTCGGGAAAGATTGTAATATTTTGGCATATCGAACACTCTTAAAACTTTTTACAATGTTTTATCTTATAGAGAAATGTTCGTAGAATTTAATAGAAGTAACCAGAAATGGATATTTTTATTCGTTTAGAAATTATAGTTCATTAAACACAATAAAAAAATAAATTGTCTCAATTTTGTCTCGGTGAATAGTTTAATATTTTGGCTTAACGAACGCCCTTAAAACTTTTTAAAATACTGTATCTTATAGATAAATGTACGTAGAATTTAATAAAAGAAACCGGAAGTCGATATTGTTATTCGATTAGAAGTTACAGTTCATTAAACACAATAAATATAAAAAATAAAAAATTTCTCAACTTTCTCTTGGGGAAAAAATGAAATATTTTGACTTAAAGAAAGCTTTAAACTGTTTTTTATATAAAAAGTATATAAAAAGTTTTTAAAATAATATATCTTATAAAAAATTTAATTTAAAAAACCGGAAGTTGATATTATTATTAGTTCATAAATGACAACCGTTTTCATGAAGGGAGACATAATTTGGACTTGGTTTTTAATGATTGAAATGGTCGAAATACATTTTCTCGATTTTCTCGAAAACTGTGTCACTTACATGAAAATCGTTAAGAACCTATCTTATAGAGAATTTTATAATCTACATTTTCTTATATAACACTTTTTCACCTAATATTAATAGTTTCTGAGATAAATGTAATTTTCGTCCGCCATCTTGAATTTGGGGCACAAGGAGTGAAAATTTGAGCAAATAACATACCTAGGCGTGTTCAGCGGGTATCAAAGCATAAGATTCAACCTGTTAATCAATTGTTACATGATTTGCCTCTAGGAGTGATTTCTAGACGTCTTTTGAAATTATTTTCCTAGTCTACCAAGACAAACTCCAGCTGCTACTTCTGAGGCGCACACCTCTTGGAAGTAGTAACACTCGAAGCAAAAGGCACACACCTTCTGAGGCAGACAGTACACACTGTCTGACTTTACAACTGTTCCGGGCCGATATTTATACCCGAATATTAATTATTAAACTTAATTAATTTGCCAATTATTGTAAAAAATGACCGTTAGAGATATAAACTGAATAAAAATAAGAGATGAACTGACCCGGCTAAGATTTGAACTGCGGAACCTTGGCTCCGCAACCCAACAATAATAAATAATAATAATAATAATAAATAAGTTTATTCTTCTTTATGCTTTACATGAATCATACAATGTAATACACCCGCATTACGCTCTTGGCCAGTGTGAGAGCCGACACTATGTCAATCTCAATCACACAGTGATTTTTGGATTGCATAGTGTATCGGCGTTGCGTACTCTCAGCTGGTGCAGCGAATGGGGTGTATTTAATATTGCTTATTGTTATATTTTATAAGAATACTTTCCTAGCCTGTTGGCTTTACAGTATTGTTTATGTGATTGCATGGCTGCATGGAAATAATTAATGTGTGCGTGTAATGAAGTGTGCGTGTATATGAATGATCGTGTTTTGCATGTAGGAAAAATTAAGTAAAAAACCTACTCTAACAAATTGTGCCTTAAAACTAAATTAATCTAAATGAGTGACGTTATGGTTATTTACAGTGCGGTTATGACATCTACTGACATGAAGTTTTGGTGATTATGAGTGATTTTTTATGTGTGAATGATATGGCTTACATACTATTATGAGTGAGATGAATGGTATTTACAATCGCGGTTATGCTATTTGTCCTTACATTTCTATGGTGATTATGAATGATTATAAATGTAGTTGATGAGTCGATCTTATTATCTATATGAATGATGTGAATGAGTATACCAATGCGGTTATGACACTTATTTACATTATTTTAATATGGTGATAAGATGTGTTTGTTAATAATGGTTATGGGGTGTGTTAGTCCTGGAAGCGTAGGCGAAAGATAGGTAGATCCTGATAAGGTAGTTTGTGTATTAATGGAAAAGGAGCATTGTGCTCTCTGATTTGTGTGACAGTTCTCGTTAGTGGGTTATGTCGAAGTTGCGTTTCGTAAAAGTTTTGTGATAGTCTGTTTATGTATTCGTGGATGTACGGTAAGTCGGTCTGTCTGTGTAGGTCGTCAATTCTGGAGTATCTATCTCCGCCAGTAATTAGTTTTGAAATCGTCGGATCGGTAACAGTGCTGTTTTAGACGCACAACACTTGCAGGGGGTAGAGTGACTTGACAGCTGCTGCAACTTTACGCACAGCATTTTAAATATGCTGCACATGATACAGCCTAGATTCCAGGGTTGCTCCTAAATATTTTACAGATTTTTTAGGCGGCGCGCGGTGATTGTTGAGTGTAAGTGGTGTGTAGACCTTATTTAGTGTATGTTTGCGCGTGAAGACTATGGTTTCGGTTTTGTCATCGTTTATCTTGATCTTCCATAGGCGCCAGTAGGATTTCAGTATGTTAATATGTATTTGTAGTTGTTTGTTGGCGACTTCAGCGCAACCCAACACGCTACCTCTGAGCTATCGAGTTTTGTGACTGTTGTTAAATGCTAAGAGCCATAACTTCGTCACATAAGATTTTAATACGAATCTTAAGAGCCCAGTAAATTTTGGTACAATTCATAAACCGGAAGTAGTACTTTTTAAAATATTTCGATAAATAATTAATTGAAGACAAATTTTTAAATTTTAGATGAAAGATTATGTAATTATTATTTACAATCGGTGTTTTGTAAAAAAAAATTATGTGCTATGATTTAAGAATTATTAAAGTATAATACTTATAATTTAGTATTTCGGTATTTTGTAGTCCATGACCGTTAACATTTTGTTACTACGTAAAATGATTATGAAATGACAGTGACAATAGTAAAATATCGTTTATATCTTCTTCTGCAGTTTAAATAAAATGACTAATAAGTAAAAAATAATAAAGTAGGTATGACGGGAGGTCTTGTGGTAGCCACGTCAGATTTCCTCCTCACCCTGCAGTTAGTTCAAATAACGGCACTACCGTTGCTTCTAATTAATTATTGATTTAAGCTTCGAAATTTTTTTTTTTTAGAATTGACTGTTGCTGCTATAGAAAAAGATTTATCTACAAGAATACTTCTGCAGCCCTGGATTTTTTTCTCTCCTGATACCGAAGACGCACCAAAAACAATTCAAGTAGGATTCTTTTTCTTTGTGGTCACTTCTATCCAATATAATAAAACTTAACAATGCCATTCTATTCAGTTCTCTGGACTAACGAACGCTTTACCGAACAATGTCCAAATTTTAACATTGGAGCCATGGATCAAAAATACAGTTATTCTTAGATTGGAACACATTTTTGAAAAGATGAAGATCCAAAATTATCTTTGTCTGTAACAGTAGATATTTACGTAAGTATTAACAGTTTTAATGGGAGTGTTCGGGCAAAGCTTATCGTAGATGGCAGGCATCACCGACTTGTACTGTCACTTTACTGTGCCGGGATAATTTAAATTTAATTTAACTCAGTAACCGTTTTATTTTCATGTAATTTTATTTGCTACATACAATGAGTTATAACGCGTGGAAATTAGACCAGTTAAAAAGTGAATTGGGAAGATATATATTGATATTTAACTTATTTAATTCCTGCAACCATAACTCTCTTCCTATTGCGTCTTGTGGTAACATATTGAGATTAGTTTTTTGCACAAACAATACAAGAACGCATTTTAAAACTAAATCCTATCTGCTGCTCAAACCACGAATTTAAGACCGGAATGTAGCTGTCTACGATTTCGTTGAGAAAAAAGATATACAGGTTGGTGGAGGTGAAATGCGAACATAGGGAAATATATGACAATGGAGATATGCTAGGCATCTTGATATACGTGGAATAAGTACTGTTAATGTCAAAGTAGCTGTCATATTATTGAAATTTTTATTTTCATTAAAATATTTTCTTTGCATAATAATGTATGTGTACGAGCAGAACGAGAAAGTTTACATGCACTTTTAGATTGTATTATTATTTCTGTTATTGATTACTCTTTTTGCCACACAAATTCGCATTATTTCGTTTTGTGACACTACTACAAAATATATCAAGATACCTGGCATGAAAGTTCGATTGTCATGTATATTCCCTATGTTCGCATTTCACCTCCACCAACCTGTATACCTTGAATTTATTTTAACATGAAACATAGGACTTTTCATATCCATGGTTATGAATTTGACAGCAATGTATTAGAGCGTTCTTTTTAAAATCGAACATAGGGAATCAATTTAACTGTATTATTCTTAACTAATATAACATATTTGGACAGCTGTAATAGTTCCAAGAGAAGCCTTCAACATAAACTTTTAATTGTTTAAACTATACCTACATCGTATTTCCAGATTGCAACATTTGAATTTGTTAATTGGGGGCAAATTGGTGCTACCTGGAAATACGATGTAACACGTTCAGTGAAAATACTCTTCAAAATACTAGATGTTCTCGTCAATTGTTCATGTACAAAGTAAGTCAGTTATTTACTAATAGCCCGGTCAAGTTAGCCCAAAAAATAGGGATAAGGTTACACAAATTCGCATAGAACTGACCATTTGTACGAATGTTCGGAACACCATTATAAATGGAACGTGAAAAATCTCCATCGATCCGACATTCGCGTCAGCCGCCATATTTTACTCGTTAGGGGGTCAATTTACAGCAAAATTTCAAATTAATGAATTGAAGAGCATAAAATTTCTATAAAATGGTATACCTTCTTTTCTGTAAATAGTACAGTTCTCGAGAAAATCGTGAAAATATATTTGAGCAATTTCTAGTCATTTTCAACAAAAACAGCTTTTATTTTCGAATGAATTAAGATATCGACTTCCGGTCTTCAACATTCGATTTCATAGATAATTTTTTGTTACATACATAATTTTCAACATTTCGGGAATACTAATTCGGCCACAATTCAAACATAACATCTTAAAGACAGTAGTGAAATTTTAGTATTTTTTGTGGTTTTTGGGCTGTCATTTCTCAACTAATTAAAATTTTCTCGAGAACTGTACTACTTACAGAAAAAATTAATATACCATTTTATAGCAAATTTTATGCTCTACAATATCCTATGTAATAATTTTTCTCGTAATATTAACCATACGAAATAAATAAATAAAACTACAAATGGCGGACATTTTTTCAAAATGGCGGCCGTCTCTAGTACTGAACACTGTGGCACCACTTCTTATATGAAAGAGAATAGTTTAATTGACATGTATGCCAATTTTCACACTTTAAACACAAAATGCATAATTTTGTCCTATAACCGCCGGACTAGATTTAGAAGTTGTATTTTCGCATTTTGTAGAGAATTTTCCGCTCTACAATTTATTTATTAAAATTAAAAGCTGTAAAGTGAACCCCTGACGAGTAAAATGCAAAACACTGAAAAAGGTTGCCATCTTTTTAATATGGCGGCTGACGCAAATGTCGGATCGATGAAGATTTTTCACATTTCAATTATAATGGTGTTCGGAACATTCGTACAAATTTTCAGCTCTATGCGAATTTTTGTAACCTTACATGTCTAACTTGACCGGGCTATAACATCGACAATGAATAGTACCTACTAAAATAATTATATCAACTATACATATACATAACAACAAAAGGTCTAGCTTATACGCGAAGAGTCAAATTAATATTAAACCGCGAATGCATAGTATCTCTCCCCACACAGAAACGCACCAACTCTGACTGCTTTCAAACCCATGCTTCAAACTCTGGAGCACAGTAATTTTCAGAAAAAAATACTTTTATATTTAAAATATTGAATAAATTTGTTAAATTTATTTGTTTTATTTTATATTTATATTATACATTTGTTACGTACAGGGATATGCGTATCAAATTTAAACACAAATAAATCTGACTTCTTATTCCAACTTTATTTCACCTTATTAATATCACCACCGATTATATTACATACATCCGTACACCAATAAATTCCAAATCATAATGCCACGATCATCGTCTTGTCCGCCAATAAATACCTCCTGTTACATAACGCCATAACACCCGCCGTAACGCCTTAGGAATTTGTTGTTCCTGATCATATAACGGTAACATTCTCCTCCTGCTAACAAAAAAATATTAGTGACCTCACTAATGACACCACATTCATTAATATTTTAGTAAATTAATTAATTGTAATCTCATCCTCCGATATATCTGCTGAACTGAGATCGCAGATACTTTTATATCGTCTTAGTGAATCTATTGCAACGATCGCTTTAAACTTTTTATACCCGCGGATTCCCTTTACCGTCTCGATCTTATACCTATCATTTCCTAATATTGCACTTACTCTATATGGTCCACTATAGGGGTTAATTAATTTTCTGTTCATATCCTTACCGCTGTTACTGGTAGCCGCGTTTCGCCATAAGACTAGTTCACCGACATTATACTTTTCCCCTGTTTTACGCTTTTTATCATAATGTAATTTCATTTTTGTTGCCACATTTTTCAAATTTGTTGACGCATTCTGTTTTCTACCTTCTAAATTTGTACTTACAAGACTAGTTTCTAACTCACGAGAATGTCCGCCGTGATGATCAAACATAAGCCTAAACGGTTTTTCTTTTGTACTATCGTTAATAGTATTATTTATACCCCAAACGATTTCAGGAATATCTTTATCCCAGTCAACTTCATTACTACAAGATGTTCTAATGGCGTTGAGAATTGTGCGGTTTGTACGTTCGACATGACCGTTAGCGCGCGGTGTTGCTACTGCATTTAGTATGTGATTGAATTTGTGTTCTATAGCAAATTCTTTAAAGTGTCTACTAGTGAAAGCTTTACCTCGATCCGAAATTAAACACCGCGGATATCCAAAAACACTAAAAATTTCCCGTAATATCTCAATCGTTTCCTTGGAACTAAAGGATTTCGTTGGTCGTACAATAACGAATTTACTAAAGGAATCAGTGCATACTAATAAATACATTTTACCCCTACACTTTTCGCGAATGGGCCTAAGTGGTCTATGTGTACTATCTCCATAGGTTCATCGGGTTTTGGTATTGGGTGTAACAGTCCGGCTTGTTTATCATAATTGCCTTTACTAAATGCACATTCTAAACAGGAATTTACATACTTTGTTATAAATCGCGACATTCGTGGGAACCAAAATTCGCCTTTTATAAGATATATACACCTAGTTATACCGGAATGCCCAATATCATCGTGATATTTTCGCAATATGGCCCACCGTGCCATCTTGGGGATAATTAAACGCTCTCCTATTACTGTGATCTTATACAAACGCCCGTTGTTTAAGGTATAATTGTTTTTCATGTTCGCGGTAGCTGCGCCGTCGCGTAATTGTGTCACAATAAGTTGAAGTGACTCATCTTGCAATTGTACCGTGAGGAACCAGTCGTCGTTGTTTATCGTTATGGCGAACACAGTTGAAGCTATAGGGTTTCTACTTAGCGCGTCTGCATGTTTAAGGTTTGTGCCCGCTCTATGTTCTACTTCGAAATCAAAGTCTTGAACTGCTAACCACCATCGCGCAATTCGCGGAACTAGATCGCGTTTACTAAATGTTGTGCGTACTGCGGAACAATCTGTCACTACTTTGAAATGTACACCAGTCAGATAAATTCGAAATCTTTTGATCGTTTCTACCACCGCCATAGTTTCCAATTCATAACTGTGGTAATTTTTCTCATGTGCCGTTGTTGCGCGACTATAATATGCAATTGGTTTTAATTCTTTATCGTTCTGAAATTGTAATAAGTTACCGCCTAACCCGATCTTACTCGCATCAGTGTATTTCCGTGATGGCGTTTATACTAACGGTGCGAGTACCGGTTGCTGAGTTAATAGTGTTTTTAATTCTTTAAATGAATTTTCCTCGTTTTCACCCCAATACCATTGTATGTTCTTTTTAGTTAATTTGCTTAACGGACTAGCAATAGTAGCAAAAATTTTAATAAATTTTCTTAAGTAGCTAGCTAAGCCTAAAAATTGTCTTAATTCATGTACATTACTAGGTGACTTAAAATTAGCGACTGCTGTTACTTTATGTATTCCCGGACGCACACCGTCCGCTGCTATCTCGTGACCAAGATACTGTATTCGCTGTTTCAGAAATGAACACTTAGAAATATTTAATTTAAGACCCGCCGTCGCTAGTGCATTTAATACTTGATCTATTAATTCCAAACCTTCGGTTACTGTACGGGACGGAATCAAGATATCGTCCATATATACTAAGATTTCTTCATAACGCAATTTACCTAAAACTCTATCTGCGAACCTTTGAAAAACTGCAGGTGCATTAGCTAAAGCGAACGGAACTCGCAAAAACTCATAGTGACCGTCTGGTGTAATGAATGCAGTTTTGTGTATTGTATTTTCATGGATTGGTATCTGATGATATCCGGATGCTAAATCTAAACTTGTTAAGTATATTTTTTCTGCGAATTTATCAATTTGGTCGCTTATTAGTGGCATTGGGTATCTATCTTTAATTGTTATGCTATTTAAACTGCGCAAATCAACACATAATCGAGCATCACCATTCTTTTTTGAGACTAATAGTATGGGGCTGGCATAATCTGAGTTAGACTCGCGTATAACTTTTGCATCGCATAATTCTTTCACGATCTCGCGTACTTTATTTCGCTCTAAATAGGATAGCCTATACGGTCTATAATAAATTGGTTTATCTGTCGTGAGTTCAATTCTCATTGGGGTTGTTAAAGCTGTACCTATATCTGTTTTACTTGTCGCGAAACAATTATTCCAACGGGTTAAAATCTTAACTAGACGTTCATTTTCCTCTATATTTACATTACCGACATCAAGATTTGTACTTTCTAATAGCTGCTTAAAAGACATAATTTTACTTATTGTTACCTGATTAACCACTGACCTTCCTTCCTGAATATGTGGAACACACTGCTCTGCTCGCGCTATTAATTTCCCAGCTGGCCATGCGATAGGTGCGTCGCCCAAATTGGTGACGGTTACCTTACCTTCCGCGCCTCGAAACACGGTTCCTGGTATACAGAATATGGTCGAACCTAGCGCGAATCTTTTGGGCGCCATGGTACAGTCTTCGTCAGCTTGGGCCCCATCGATTCGAACTTCTATCTCTTTTTGTTGTCCTGAAGGAATGTTCACTTCGTTTAATGTTGAAACACGATGTTTGGTGTTGTGACCTGCTACAGTAATATCTGCAAAAAATTGCTCTGAAACTGAATTAGTTATTATATGCACGGAATTATTATGCACCAACAATGAAACCTTATCACTATTAGTGACAGGTTGCCCAATAAGTAAGTGTATCTCTCCGTTACTTATATCACCGTCAATAATTAAAGCGTTTGTTGATATCTGAACGCCATCGATATCCACATTAAGCTTTACTTCGCCTGTCGCAAATGACACACCGCCACCAAACCCACTCAACACCTTGTGAGTTGGTGCAACCACCAGTTTTAAGGTATTCGCCATATACCTCGTCATAACATTTTTTTGGTGTCTGTATCAATAAACGCCTTTATACAAACACCGTTAATTTTTACCAACTTGGTACACCTGGCATTCGCCTCATTAATCATTTTAATTGCCTCAAATGATTTCTGTTTCTTATAATGCTCTCTCTTATGGCCAACACCAACACAATTCATACACCGTTCCACCTTAGGCATTCGGCAGTTACGAGCCACATGCCCTTGTTGCTGACAATTGTAACACCGTATATTTCCAAAATTCACCTTTCTCTCGTTGTGGAAGGAATTGGTATCTGTTCTCCTGTACCTGAAATCTTTCTTTTGCCTATCAAAATTCTTTCTAACTTCTCCCGTGCGGTTCTGCATAGAGGTTCCAGCTGCCGCTGGACTCTGATACTCATCTATCGTTGCTAAATAACCAGGGGTATCACACTTAAACGCTCGTGCGTTAGCCTGTAACTCAGATGGCAAGCCATGTATGATACATGAGATAATAGCTGAATCTTTTAATTCACACCGTTCTGCCATTGCAAGTTTTGTATGATAGTATTGTGTCATTGTTTCGTTATGCAATTTCTTTCGATTAATTAATTCTTCTAATTGCGAGGCAAAATCATATTCTCTTGGAAACGCGTTACGCAATAATTGTTTCCACTCTACCCAAGAGTGATCATACACTTTACACCTATTGTACCATTTCCGTGCTTCTCCAGCGAGTCTCTCCTGCATATAACAGGATTTAACATAATCGGACCACCCATGGATTTCGCCTAATTGATCTATTCGATGTAACCACCTCTCCACGTGATCATTTTTGTCCGCTGGATCGAACAGCGGAATTATGTTTTGTGACAAACCTGACATACATAGTTTCTTTGCGGGCGTTACACTTATTTCGGCTGATGGATCAGATCTACGATTATCAGCATTTCTTGCCTGCTCGTCAAGGTATTGTTGCATAAAATCATGTACCTTCTTTTCCACAATCTCCTTCAGTGTCGGCCGAGGGGATACACTTTTCGCACTACCACTTTGACGTGATCGCTTAAATCTCGTGTTTAGTGCGCGTCTCCTGATCGCACGTTCACTTTCACTTCCGGTTGATGTATCGCTAGACATGTTATAGCACACACGTTAGGAACTGATCCCACTTCTGAATTGTTACGTACAGGGATATGCGTATCAAAATTAAACACAAATAATCTGACTTATTTTTCCACCTTTATTTCACCTTATTAATATCACCACTGATTACATAACATACATCCGTACACCAATAAATTCCAAATCATGATGCCACGATCATCGCCTTGTCCGCCAATAAATACCTCCTGTTACATAACGCCATAACACCCACCGTAACGCCTTAACATCCTAACGGTAACAATATAATAAAACAATTTAAAGTAAGTACACATAAAATTATGTATAATGTAAAAATGCTTGTTTTCATGTTGTGAAGGTGTGGTGATATTAGAATAATATTGATTTTTGTTTGCAAGAATGATTCATTCTACCAGAACCAGACACTTTTAAGAAAAATGAAGAATCTGCAAATAATTTTTAAACATATTTTATATACTAGTGTTGTGTTGTTCCCCGCGAAAAATAGAGAGAAACTAAAGATGGACTGCGTGGTAAAGAAGAAAAACTAAACGATTCTGAGTAACAGTAACGACGCGATGGAACGTGAGTTCAAGTGACGACAAAAAATCGAACTTTTACTCGAACGCGAAAAGATGAAAAACAGAACGTGTGCGTGAGTTTACGCGATGCTGAAGATAGTTTACCAAACGGTGACAAAAATCATTCCGTACCAAAATGGATTTAGGACATTGAAGAAAATAGCAACATGTTCAATTGGGATGAATTTAAGATTTTATTGGCTACAAAGAAAATGTTGCGTGGAACAGCACAATTGTGGTTAGACTTCAGTCATAAAAACTAGGAAATTGTTCAAGGCATCAATTGTTGAAGAATTTGGTTAATGTACAAATAGAAAGAAGAAAACTGATAAAATCTTTCAGGAAAACGTACTAAAAATGACTGCAATTGCCAAACACGGATTCGTAGAAACTGAAGCTATTATTCGATATATAATTGGTGTTATACAAGATCAAGAGTCAAACAAAGTCATCTTGTATGGAGTAAAAACACTAAAAGAGTTGAAAGATAAAATTGCACAATATCAACTAATGAAGAGCATTTCACGTCCACATGAAAAAGCACAATCGATTGCCTAAGGTAGTAAGAATAATTATTAGAAGAAGAGAAAAAAAGGAAAACCGAAACTTGTTACAATTGTAGTCGCACAGTTAGTAAACAGAAAAATGGAAGCACCAGAATTTATATAGATTATAGAAAACTAAATCAGCAAGTGATAAAGGATCGAGGAGGACGTAATTTGGAACGGGATTAAAGCTCTATCCAAAATTCTTATTCCCGTATAAAGTAAGTAAATGTAATCCTAACGATCGTTACTGTGTAGAAAAGAAAGGTAATGGCGAACGTCCACTGAAGATTGCCAGCAACGCTGATTATATAAAGCCATGGTCTCATGATCTGGAGCTCGATGAAAATTCCGACAAGGTGGACAACGCCACAGCACAACTGTCTGAGGCGGAAACAGAAGCATGACGACTGAGTTGTGGGTTTGAAAAAATGCCGCCAGAGAGAGATAGAGAGAATGGCACTTGGAAGCCGCCATTGAAGTTGTGAAATGGAAAGTGGCGGTGTGATAGACAGCGAAGAGGATAATGGTTTTGATGTTAATAACTTTCTTTTAATGTAATAATAGTTGTGAATGTAGTGTTCGTTTAAAATATATCTACCATTTATTCTAATATCTCACATACATGAGACCAACGTCTTAAAAAAAGTAGAGCCACCTTTGAAGGCCGTGCACGGGCTGTATATTGCGTGTTGCACATCAATTTTTTAGGTTTTTTGCATCTATCTTTTTAATGGCAAATGTCTGGTATCGAATGCTCAAAATCTAGTCTTTTTTTCGATCCGTTAGAAAGTTACAGTCGTTTTAGGGGTAGTTAAAAAATTAAGCAAATTGCAAAAAAAAACTCTGCTTTCCTTTATTATAAATTGTGAACAATTGATCTGAGAAAATATTAACAAATACAAAAGCTATAGGAAATTTTATTCTCTATAACTTTGTACAAGGTACTTTTACTTTACAACGCAGCGGAAACGAGATATTATACAAGAAAAAAAAACATATTTTGACCGTCATGTTTTGGTCTCCTCGCTCTCGCTCGCTTTCCACGGGTCAGGACTTTTGATGTGTTCATTACTAGACCCTCGCGAACAATCCCACTTGTCAAAATAAATTCCTCAGAACATTTCAAGAATGTGTCTTGTTACTAGCGATTGCCTTTTAACATCCTATTAATACCCTAGCGATTGCTAATGTCCGCCCGTAGTAACATTATCTTTGTAACATCCCAATGTTAGTAATTTGGTAATAATATCCCAATTATGTGTCCCATGTAATTCTCTAAGATGTTTGTATTGAGTATGTAATTTTTGATCGTACTCATAATGTGACTAGGATTGATTTACGTAATATCACTTAAAGTACAAGAATAGGATATTTTTAAAGCCATAGCAACACGAATAATACGACGCGATGCATGTTGAATTACTCGTCGTAACAATCCAAGATCTTGCAACTTTCTAAAAACAGCCCGACAATAATGAAACCAGCATCCGCGTAGTGTCGCTCCTAGGTAAACTGAAACAGCTTCAGTTCTCATTGTCATTTCATAGTCCGCCATAATATTTCTTACTACAGTGTATGACTGTCTAATCATGATTTTTTTGACAGTTCGAGATTTTGATGAATCTACACGTTTTAGACCCTACTGAACCTAAATTTTTTTAAAAAAAATCAGTCTGTAAGCACGATAATTTGAGAACGCGTACAAATTTTCGACTGTAATTTTAATTTAAGCTTTTTACTACAAAAAAGTTCGTTAATGAGCTTTATACAATTTATTAGTAGCACCAACTTTATTCATTTTTTTTTCTTAATTAGTATTACTTGAATTGACGAAAATATTGTAAACATTTGCGCTTTCACTATTATTACTTATTTAATTTACATATTGGTCGTATTATGTCTATAAGTTATAATAAATTCAATTAAAATCTCGATTTTTAAACGTCACAATGATTGCTATCACTTTGACATTAAAAGTTGTCACTTTGAATATTATATTTATGTTTATAGTTTAATAAAGGACATATATTTATCGATGAAATGATCCGTATGATTTTCGTCATGGAAATTTTTCAATGTAATAATACTTTCCTTATTACAAAGTGAATAAATAAGTATCGTATATCTAAATATATATAATGCTGCTCCCCTTTTTCCATATATTATTGACAAATTAAATAAAACAATATTGCGTTGCTCTGAAAACAAAGTTTTTTATTCTTAGTAATTACAATTTTTATTTACATTATTTACAAAACCCTCCTACCTGAAAACAAAGAAACGACATTTAAAGTTTATTTATCCAATGTCAATTATTATTCCTTTTTACAAAATTTATAATGTTATTTATCATAACCTTCCTTAAATCAACAACACGTTTTAATCTCTTCTTCTTTGTGTCGTATGACGCGGTCCCTACTTTACCTACGCGGGGCGCGGCAATATTTAAATTAAAGAAATACATTTTCTTTACATCTCCCCCCTCGGGGAAGAAAATTTTCTACAAAATTTTCGCTTCTTCATCTTCCTCCGTGTTTTCTCCTTCTAACGTGGGAATTGGAATAAGTTTTGTGATGTGGAAAAGATTTGATTGTTTTTTTGTGACCTGTGTTTATTTTGTATATTGAGTCTGAAATTTTTTCATCGATCTGATAAGGACCAATTTTCAGTTCATCTAATTTCTTTCTGTTTAGTCTGTTTCCATTTTCCACGTACACCATATCTCCTACATTAAATTCATAGTATTTACGATTTTTGTCAAATAGTGTTTTGTTGTAATTATGCGATTTTATCGTGTTTTCAAATGCTATTTTTCTGTCTTCGATCCAATCCGTATTTGTTTTTGTTTTCTTCAGTTCCTTCGGTAAAATTGTAACATCTGTACCATAAAGAAGGTAACTTGGTGCAAAGCCTGTGACTGAATGATCAGTATCATTATATTTACTTATGCATTCTTGAGCTATTGTTGTCCAGGCTTTCTTCTGCCCTTTTTCATTTATCTTGCATCTGATTTTGTTTACTAATGTTTGGTTCAGCCTTTCATTTATGCCATTTGAGAATGGTGCATTTACTGCAGTGAAAACTATTGTTTTTAAGAACTTCTTGAATTCTCTGGAATTTATTCCTGGGTATTGATCTGTGAGAAGCATACCAATTTTCTTCGTTTCCGTTGTGTTAGTGACTAGTTTGACAAAATCATTTGCACTCTGAGTCTTTGATGTTAAACAAAACGCATATCTTGTAAAATGGTCCACTAGTAGATGTAGGTATTTTTTTGTAGATCTGGAGCCTCCGAAACCTCCAATTGTGTCGATTGATATTATTTCGAAAGGTTTTGTGGCAGGACCTAAGTGCGACATTAAGCCAAATTTCTCATGTTCTCTTGATTTATTTTTCTTGCAAATCTCACAACTTTTACAAAATTTGTTAATGTTTTTTGTCAAATTTTTCGCTGTATATAGTGGGCTAATCTTCTTTTGCATTTGTTTAATACCAATATGGCACAGATTCTCATGTATGCTTTTTATAAGTCTCACACTGAGCTCTTCGGATAGTACAATCTTTTCTTTTTTCTTAACTTTTTTGTAGTAGACGTTGTGCTTTAATATTAATATGTTCTTATTATTTTGTACATCTTCATTTGTTTCCTGGTCTGTCAAAATCTCATTTAGCTCTATTAGATTTATAACTTTCAATTGTTCTTCTTTATTCTCGTTCGATTCCAATACTGAGTTTCTGCTTAGACAATCCGCTTCTATATTATTTTTTCCTGGAGAATATTTTATTTTAAAATCGTATTGTGATAAGTAATATGTTAAATCTCCTAATTCTTCGTCGGTCCTAGATTTAATGTTCATATTTTCTAGCGGCTTGTGATCTGAATATACGGTGAATGATTTACCTATGAGCCAGTATTGCCAGTATTGCACTGCTTCTTTGATAGCTAAGCATTGTAAATATATTGCTTTTTTCTTTTTCTGGGCTTGATTTAGTTTTTTCGAAAAATATGCCACTGGTTTTTCTTTTCCGTGTGGTTGTGTCTGTTTCAAAATAGCGCCAACTCCTTCCAAAGATGCGTCTGTATAAATATTGATTGGTAAGTTTGGGTCAAAAATTTCTAGAACCGGTTGTGAGCACAGCATTTCTTTAATTTTCTCAAATGCTTTTTGACAATCTTCAGACCAGGTAAATTTCTGATTTTTCCTTAATAAATTATGCAGTGGATCCAGGATTATTGCAGTCTTTGGTATATACTCATGATAAAAATTTATCTTTCCTAGAAATTGCCTTATATTCTTCTGAGTTTTTGGAACCGGAAATTTTTTTATTGAAATCAGATTATCTTTTATCGGTCTGATTGAATTGTTCTGTATTATATGACCAAGGTATTTTATTTGGTCTGATGCAAAACTGCATTTTGTAAATTTCAACCTGAAACCTTCCATTTTTATTGCTTCCAATAACTGTGTTCAGTAAAGGATTTAGAGAATATGAGAATGTCATCTCTGTAATTAACCGCAAAATCAGTAAGTTTATACTTCCTTAATATGTTGCTTAATATTCTTTGAAATATTGCTGGTTTTTTTCAGTCCAAAAAGTAGGCAGGTCCATTGAAAATGTCCCTCTTGTGTTACGAATGCCGTCTTCTTCCTATCTTCGATTCTTAGAGGGATTGACCAAAATGCCGAGTTTATATCTAAGGTTGTAAAAAAGTTGCAATTCCTCGTTTTTGTAATCAGATCTTCAATGAGTGGAAATGGTTGAGCTTGAGGTACTAATATTTTATTCAAGTCTCTGAAGTCTATACATAGTCTGGATTTTTTGATGTCTTCTTTCTTAAATTCCAAAGTGACTGGTGCAGCAAATGGACTGTAGGATTCTTCTATCAGTTTTTTTTGTAGTAGTTTTGATATTTGTTCTTCTATTTCTTTTTTGTCTTCTGCAGTGCATCTGTAAGGCCTTTTACTACAATACTTGTCTACTAATAAGTCTATCCTCGCTTCATATTCAGTTACCGTGCCAACATCGTATTTGTCTTTTGCAAATATCGATTTATATTTGTAAATCAGTTTATTTATTTCATATTTTTGATGATAATCTAAATGATCTATTTTTATTTCAAAATCTTCTTCTTTCACATGTGCATTAAAATTTACTTTGTATCCTGTTGTAGTATTATTGTTAATTCTTAGATCTGTCCCTTCAGTATTTGTTTTCTTATTTGTAGGAATTTTTTCTACTTTATTTTTGTCATTACTTATAGAAATTTCTTCTATTTTATTTTTATTATTATTCAAATTCTCTTTTTGAGTTATTTCTAAATCTTCATTTTGGATTAATTTGAAACTTTTTATGATATCTAATCCAATTAAAAAATCATATTTAAAATTTTCCTGATCCATAATGTATACATCAGTCTTTTTTTCTATTTCAAAAATTTTTATTTTCAAAGTTGTCAAACCGCTTGTTTTTTTCACACCATTAATTGTTACTAAATCTGCCTTGTTCAAACTGTTTCCTTTTCCTTTTAATTTTAATAACTTAGAATTGATTAAAGAAACATTCGAACCTGAATCATAAATCCCATATATTTGCAATTGATCTTCCAATAGTAGTTTGACTTGTATTAATGGTGTTATTGCTCGTTTTTTTTATCAGTCTCATTTAATTCAGCTTCTATCACTGAATTATTTACATGTTTTATAAAATTCTTCTTTATCTTATCATCTTCTTTTGTTCTAAACCAACATGTAGCTTCAGAATGATAACGAATTCCTTTATTCAATTTTTCACAAGTTTTGCATGGCTTTTTATCTTCATTTCCACTATAAGTGTTCAGATAAAAATTCTTTTTCTTACCAAAAACATGCTTTTTGTTTACCATGTGTTCATATCTGCTGATTTCATTAAATAAATCTACTGTATCCTTTATAGTTTCTCTGTCTATTTTATTAAGTATGAACTCTGGTAAACTGGCTGCAATAAGATCTACCAAAGTACCTGTGTCAAATGATCTTCTCATATCTAATAACATTTTCTCTTTTCTCATTGCATAATCTAGCAATGCACCTTCTTTGTATTTGTATAATAGTGCATAGGTGACTGGGTCCCATCCCTTGTTTGCAAATATTTCACAAAATTTGCTTTTCCATAATTCCCATTCTGAATTAATTGTGAATTTTATAATCATTGAGCTGTACCAGTCTGCACAGGATTTATCCATAAATAATCTGAGTATTTCAATTTTCTTTTCATCTGTTGTCACATTAAAGCGTATGTGCATTCTTTTTCAAACATATCCATCCATTGTTTTGCATTAGAATTTTTGCTTGTGAATTTTTCAATCACAAATTTTTCTGCAATGTTTTTTAAACTTTGCTGTCCATTAGCCTGTGTATTTTCCACTAGTTTTTCTAAGATTTTTTCCCAAGTGCTTGTTTCTTTTGGATGCGCTGTAGCAAGTTGTTGTTCCCCATCTAATTCTTCTAAATATTGATCTCCAAATTCTAAATTATCATCGTCATCTATATAGGTTTTGTTTAGTTCTTTTGTCATTGTTATCCAAATTCTTCTAATTTGATATCTTTTCTTTAAGCTGTTTTTTATTTTATTATAAGCAGCTGTTTTTATTAGTTCTTTGTGATAACTAGCTGGTTGTAGTTCATCTGGTATTGCATAAAATTTATTATAACTTGTTTCAATTGATGTTACAGAAAGCACATTTGATTTTCCATCACTCGCTGGCAGTAGAGTAAATTCAAAACGAAGTTTCTCCATTTTATTTTCGAATTTTATAACTGGAAATGTCGTTTTATAATGCTGCTCCCCTTTTTCCATATATTATTGACAAATTAAATAAAACAATATTGCGTTGCTCTGAAAACAAAGTTTTTTATTCTTAGTAATTACAATTTTTATTTACATTATTTACAAAACCCTCATACCTGAAAACAAAGAAACGACATTTAAAGTTTATTTATCCAATGTCAATTATTATTCCTTTTTACAAAATTTATAATGTTATTTTTCATAACCTTCCTTAAATCAACAACACGTTTTAATCTCTTCTTCTTTGTGTCCCTACTTGACCTACGCGGGGCGCGGCAATATTTAAATTAAAGAAATGCATTTTCTTTACATATATATTATTTATCTATCGATAATATTGATAATATCTTAATAAATAGCAAATTTTCCTTAATTCTTAGTTCATTTTATGTTAGTTTACTTGCAAAAATGGTTATTATATATTCTTTAACATTTTGGTCACATTTATTAATATTTTAATTTACAGGCATTGAAACGATATTTAGAAAAATTAAATACTACTATTAGTACAGCGCTCATAGGTTAAGCCTGGGAAAAAATTTGGAAGTGGATGAAATTTGGCATAGGGGTAGTATTTTAGTAGGAGAATAGGTTAAAAAAGAGTCCCGCCTCGAAAGCAGTGTAAATTCCGAGAAAATTCGAGTCAAAAAAATTTTCCAGACTTTTCCGGCTATATCTCGGAAAATAAAGAAAATTTAGAAAAATCACGACAGCTAAAGTAAAGAGCATTAAATTCTGAACAAGAAGGGTCCTTACATTTTTCCACAAGTGCTGAAGTTGCCGCGTAAAACGCTTTTGAACAAAACACCTTTTTGTTCAAATCTAGTGGCTTCAAACGCCCGAAATTTCAAATATTGAAGCATCACTTTCAGTTTAGCGGTGAGATTACTCGAGATGTACCGATCGGATTTAAAAAATCCAAAGTGGGTATTGAAGGAAAATGCCTAAGCTTTAAAACTCGTGTATTAGAATAGCGATATATGCAGCCAGTAAATTAAAAATAGTCTTTTTCAGAAAAAGAAAATGGATTCTTGAGCACACGATGATAAAACGTTCATATCTTGTGAACGGTTTAATATTAGATGCTGTCCTTGAAGAAATTTGAGGTTCATATTGTCCTCTTTGAAGTGTGCATAATAAAATTGCGTCTAATTACCCCCTTTTCAAAAACGAAGACTTTCAAATTTCGATAATTTGAGAGCACTTTAGAGATTACGATTTCTCTACATTCGGGATGCTGTTACGTATTTAAAAAATGCGCGAAAAATTCTGAAAAAATTTGAAAATGTTGACAATATGGGGATGTTTCGGACAGCTGCTTTACATTGTGGCCAAACGATGAAGTTTTCTGGATATTTTAAAAAATTATGAAGATAGCACGAAATTGGGCATTTTTTTTTCTTTTAGATATTATTCTGTAAATGGACCACTTAGAAAGAGTTTGTTGGTTGAAAATTAAAGATTAATGTGTCCTCTTTCATTTCCTTATAGTCGAGTAGCTCTCTAATCTCTCGTTTTTAAAGGGCAGGTGTTTCTTTTTGTACTCTCCGAGCAAATCATGACGTATTTTTCAAATAAATTTTAGAATAGTAGGTCGTTACTTGTTCTAATGTTATAGAATTTGTCAAGCGTTGATTGTCGACCAAAGTAACAAAATAATATAGGTCAATGAATCTTATATGCTTTTAAACTATCCGCCGTTCAATTACTAAAACATTTAATATCTTACTTATGACTTATATGGCGTTAGTATGTCACCTGTCAATATTTTTTACGCAGAAACAAAAATCAACCGATCATGGATTACAAGATTTTAACGTTTTACCTGAAAAATTTAATTTTTAAATTTTACTTTAGTTCTTTAATGCTACAAGATGAAGACAATTTTTTTATAACGTAAGTTGCAAATAACTTTTCCTCTTATTCTCATTACAATCAAACACTATATTTATCAAAATTTAATGAAATTTTTGACAAATAAACTTTTTACTCTTCAAGAAATATCACTTCCGGTTAAGATATTTGTACCAAAATCTAATGAGCTCTTCCAATTTATATACAAATGTAAAATACCAAATATCAAAATTTTTGGGTAATTCGTATTTGAGTTATCCGACATACACATACACACCGGCCTAATTCGTGCTCATCTACTTAAAACTCACTACCCGATTTTTTGCATGATTCCAATACCTCCCTTACAAGTAAGCGGGAGGTACAAATATCATTTTTCACAATTCCTTATCATAAACCACATAATTTCTCATTATAATTGCTCGGCTAAACTAAATAAAAATTTACTTTTTTTTCTCCGCCATTTATTGGCCAAATGGTTTTTTAAAATAAATTTTTAAATATTTTTTTTGTTCAGAATTTAATGCTCTTTACTTTAGCTGTCGTGATTTTTCTAAATTTCCTTTATTTTCCGAGATATAGCCGGAAAAGTCTGGAAATTTTTTTTGACTCGAATTTTCTCGGAATTTTCACTGCTTTGGCGGCGGGACTCATTTTTAAACTATTCTCCTACTAATATACTACCCCTATGCCAAATTTCATCCACTTCCAATTTTTTTCCCAGATTTAGTGAATATTTTACTGCGGGCGCTGGACTATATAGAAGATTACAAAAGTGATAACTTACGTCAAATTTTCTTAAAATCTGGTTTCGCGAAAAAATCCGAAATATTTAGCAAAATTAATGGAGTAATTTGTGATGAGTCCGTGACCATAAAATATATTTTAAAAACTCCCAAAAAAGAGTTATTTGAAGTAAGTAAATAATAAAATAATATACTTGGAAATTTAAATATAATTTGTTTTAGGAATTTGGATTTATAGATGAAGAAAATAAAAAAAAAATCTTAAAAATGCGTGTTATCTTTTTTCGTCATGAAATTAAACAGGTTTAATCAAAAAGATTTTAAAATTCAGTACACAAATTTCCTTTATTATTTAAAGTATTTTAGAAGAAGCCAATAAAAGATATCAAAAAGAACAGTGTGGAAAGGTTTGATAACTTTGTCGATGTCTTTCAACTTTTAATACAAGAGATAGGTGTTATAGATGACGATCAGAGTCTTATATGGTGTACATATTTGGAAGACAATGGGATAAACGGGCTAACTTTATTAGCGGTAGATGAGGACAAATTGATACAGGTAATTCTATGTAACATATATTAATCCAAAACTAACTAATTTATTTCACAGGGCCTAAGTTTAACTGAAACTAAAATACCCGTTTTAAAAAAATTGATGATAAAAATTAAAACAGATGAACAAGAATCGGTACGTTACACTCAAATTTTTAATTATTTAATAAAACTTAAGCGTCATTCACAAAAGCATTTAGTGTGAAGGTTTACATTTATATTTAAGTTTATTTAAGGCTCTACACTTGTTGAACGCAATATTGCTGTAATAGAATCAGAATTCACAATTCTATGGCTATATTGCTCAAAATAAAAATCTGAAATTTACCATAAGTAATTACGAAGCATTATTTGATCGAAAAATTAGAGAGAAAAAATTAATTTATGCATTTTAATATTACAAATTATGGCCTCATTACTGCATATTTATTAATTTTGTTTTAAATAGTCGATTACTTGCATTGTTCGTAAGAGTACTAAGAAAATATCTGACAAAAAAATAGTAAAATTCGGCCAAATTGACTATTTTTACTAATTTATTACTAAAATACCATTAAGTATTTCAAAAATATAATTTCTTAGCACTCTAGAGTCATCTTTTAACTATCTAAGGCAGTAATTGGAATACTTGATTTACATTTTGTACGTAGGTATCTATAATGAACAATAGTTGTATTCAAATGCTAGACAACTGACAGCAGTTCATGACATTACGAGAATTTGTTTTACGATTAGTAAATGAGAGTAGCAAAGTTTGCTGTCTCTTTAAAAATAATGAAGTATAGATCAATTATAAATTCCATGTGTTATGTGTTGAATGTTTGGTATTGAAATCTTTTGTTTTTATTTCAGGGAGGAAGTTCAAACACGGTCAACATTTCAGGTAATTCTGAAGTTGGAGCCACGTTTGGATCAGGAAATCATTCATTTTAAAGTGCTAACTAACAATAATTCAAACCGACGTTTATGTGTCACGCATGCGCACCATGAACAACGCAACGGGAAATACGTAACTTCTGTTATTATTGTTGTGTGTAGAAGGCCGGCCTCACGCCAACCTGTTTGATAGGTGTGGTACCTATGTATTCATGTGTCTGGTATTGCTGATGAATTGTGTCGTTTTAAATCTTTTTTTATGTGTTTTGTGATTTCGTATAACAATGTAAGTATTGAAGTTACTTCAGGATGAGGTATTCAGTGCGATTCAATAGACTGTATTAAGTTGTTTGAAGGTTATGTTGTGTTTAATATCCTACAAAATCAGTGTTGTAACAATATCATTCCTTAAAACAAGTTTTAATTCAACCCAATCATTCGCACGCAGTGTATAATATACAGTTTAAAATTCATAAATACATCATAATTCTCTTGAAAATATTCAGTGTGACAATGATTTTTCCACGTGCTGTTCTAACGTCTAACCTTTCCTTTATGCATATTTGCATAACTAAAAACACCTTTTTGTATACACATTTTTTAATTATTAGGCAATGATTTATTTTATTAATTTTTAAGAAATTTGTTAAAAATACCTACTGACAAAATACTTTTATTTTCAAGTTTTATAGCAAACAAGCCGCTGAAAACGATCTACACATGACAGCTCCAATAGCTTTTCCAATGTTTATTTTCTCAAACATTTCGTGTTGCCACCTAATGGCGTAATTACCTCTCGCCTAGAGAGGTATAGGGATCGTGAAAAAATTCGATGTCGAGATTTTTGTCAATAAGCATGTTTTAGCACCTTTAGAACCTATTTTGACTATTTTCGCGATGATGTCTGTGTGTGTGTGTGTGTGTGTCTGTGTGTATGTATGGAAGTCTGTATGTGCGCCTACTATAGTCTTTCGTTCTGATTCATTATCTCAAATTCTACTGAACATAAAAATCTAATATTTTGCAATATACATTTGTATATATTAATGAAGAGCTGATTAGATTTTGGTAAAAATCTGCCAACCGGAAATGGTACTTTCTTGAAGCATTTTACCATTTTTTGCAAAAAATATAGAAAATTCTGCGATAGCTATAATTTGTCATACGACATTTCAAAGAACAAGTTATATCTTACAATATTTATTTAACATCTTGTCTATATCTCTTACCAATAAAGGAAAATTATTTTTCAAAGATATATAATTTTACCTACCACGATTTGTAAATCACAATATAGGAAAAAATTCAAAACAAAAATGAATATGTCAATGTGACAGATGAACAGACGTATGCAAGGATGTATGCACAATTTCTGAAATGTTTGTGGCACCATTTTAAAAGAAATGTAAATATTATTAACTGAACATAATGTAATAAGGTAGGTAATAATAAAGTTAAATTTTTATCTATAAAGAGATAATTAAGAACTAAGAACTATAAAATTATTTTCAAAAAGTTTGTAAATTTATTGCAAAATTATAATTTAAGAAAGCCTAATTAAAACCAAATTCACATAAATTACAGTGTTAAAGCGAGAGGTCGTGTGCTGGCCACAACAGATTTTTTTTTATTGCAAATATGGCATTTTTCATAACGCAGTTTAAAGGTCTACTGTGCTTAAAATTTTATATACTGGTGAATTTTACTCTATTATCAGTGATAGATTTTTATTTTTATTTAGAATGCCCAAAACAAGGAAACGACCGATATCACGGCGTCACTTCTATAGACTTATAAAATCGGATACAGAAAACATTGTGTCTATAATTGACAATGATAAACAAAAACCAGAATCTATTTTAACTTCCGATTTATCAAATGAGTCTTTGAGTATCGATTTATTGAATGGTTCAGATACCTTACAACCTGTGCTACAAATTTTGGTAAAAATAATTTGAAATATTTAATTTAAAAATATTATTTTTCTGTACTTTTTTAAATGTAGGTTTCTGCTATGGCGCGAATAGGACGTGAAAATTCAAATGAAATAGTTAGACGTATCATGGGGAAACTTCTTGGAGATGACGTAGCTGTTCTGTATAGTTGGCAGGGTCATAAAGGGAAAATAGTTTTTTCAAAACTAAAATTGGCGTCTGTTGTTTTTGGTAAGTAATCGCTATTTTTAAAATTCATGTTTAAGTTAACGATTTAAATTTTCAGAAGCAGTAAAGAGAAATAATAAATTCGTTTCCACTGATAAAGACATCGAAATGGCGGCTGCTAGGTAGCTCAGCAAAGCTTTCGAAAGAGACAAGAAAAAAAAATAAGAAAGAAACTGTAACTATTAACAAAATCGCATCGTTTTGTAGTATCTTATGGGAAACAACAATTTTGTTAACAAAAATCGATGCGACTTTGTTTACACTTACAAGTCATAGAAATTATACCGGGAGTTTTTTTTATTAGTAAACATAGGGCATGTCATTACCATAGTTACAGTGTTACAGAATGACAGCAATATATTAAAGCATTTTTTTATCAGTAAAAATAGGGATAATTAACATAAAATAAAATAACATAAATAAAATAAATATGTAATATAAATTAAAGAAATGATAAATTATTTATTTATGTTTTCTACACTTAAGAACTAGGTAGATACATTAAACTAATGAGGATTTTTTTAAACTAATTAAATGCTCAAGATTGGAACCATTAACTTCTAAACAATATCCTAAACGATTATAAAAAGAATATATAGCATTAGTTATTTACTGGAGAGTAATATTTCGGGCAGCAGCACTAATCCGATTTTTTAATTGTTCAACATTCATTCTGTCACCATTGTACACATTATTTTTTAAGTGTACCTAGTTCTTAAGTGTAGAACACAAATAAATAATTTATATTTCATATTTATTTTAGTATGTAAATTACTGATGAAAAATCTGACGTGGCCATCACACAACCTAGACTTATAAACATAAATGTATACGTACAATCCGGTGCCCATTTAAAATATACAAATAAAAATCTAAAATATTCAAACACAGAAATTTGCATCACCTGAATAATAAGATTCATTCACAGGAAAACTCTTCTGTGTTGAAGCCATCCTCCGTTCAATTAATACATTTAATATCTTACTTATGATTTATATAGCGCTAGTATGCCAACTTGTCCCCCGTCTCACCTGTCAATATTTTTTACGCAGAAACAAAAATCAACCGATCATGGATTACAAGATTTCGATGTTTTATTTGATAAATTTATTTTTTAAATTTTACTGCAGTTCTTTAATGCTACCAGATAAAGACAATTTTTTATAACGAAGGTTGCAAATAACTTTTCCTCTTATTCTTATTACAAATAAATACTATATTTATCCAAATTATTATACAATTTTGACAATTAACCTTTTCAATCTTCAAAAAATATCACTTCCGATGAAGATATTTGTACCAAAATCTAATGAGCTCTTCCAATTTATATACAAATGTTAAATACCAAATATCAAAATTTTTGGGTAATTCGTATTTGAGTTATGCGACTAACACCCTTGACCACATACACACACATACATACAGACATCATCGTGAAACTATCAAAAATTAGTTGTAAGGACCCTAATTCGTGCTCATCCACTAAAAACTCACTACCCGATTTTTTGCATGATTCCTTCGACCATATATACTGGTCGAAGCATGATTCCAATACCTTCCTTTACAGGTAAGCGGAAGGTAAAAAACGCTCTAATACATTGCTGTCATTCTGTAACACTGTAACTACTCTATGTTTACTTGTAAAAAAAACTCTGTGTAATGTTGTGTCCCCCGATACAAACAACCTGTATAGCGACATAGAAAGTAACAGAATAGCCTATATAATGAAAACTTCTTGACTGGATGTTGAGATAAGGAAGGAAAAATCAATTACTGGAAGTCAGTCACAAGATTTGAAGGCTTTATTTCATCTCCTTAGCCTATATTTATTTTTATATCATACATCCAATTTTAAAAAATGAAATTAATCATTCTAGAGTGTTCTTTCATTTTATAATTTAATTGTAGAAAAAATATTGTGTGCACTTCGTACGCGAAGTGTGTTTAGTGTTCTCGATTTCTTTTTGACACGGCTAAGCCACGTCAATAAACTTTCATTCTCGTGCATTAAATATATTATGCACTTCGCGCACTAGGTACGCCAATAGCTAGTTCAAGTAAACGCTTAAATACATTGCTGTCAGTTTGTAACTATGGAAATAAAATACTGTTTGATTACCATGTTTACTGGTAGTAGGTGTTATAAATACTATACTATACTTTATTTTTTAAGAAGACAGTACCTACTGTCAATAGTTTCAGCCCTATGATTGATCAATCGTAAACCAAGTTCACATAGCAATCCTAAATTGCAAAAAATGAACTGCTGTCAGTTTTTGAACGTTTCATAAATTAATTTTCTTGATTCATATCATACGTATTTAAATTGGTTTCTGTAATTTAATTAACTCAGGTAATGTAATAAATATATTTTTTGTTTATGTTAATGCTTGTAAAATCGGTGTGTTACGTACTGTTTTCTTAAAGAAAAATAAAGTACCTATAAATTGTATTATAATTATTATTATATTTTTATGTTTCTCTATTTATACAACTGTATATTTAATTTCAAAATACTAAAATTATAAAAAGTAAATTTATAATACCTAGTATTCATTTTTATAACCAATGCCAATATGTACGTTCCAAGAATATTCTTTATATTAAATTTTGAATCGTCAGTAAATATATTAGGAATATTCTGGAGAATATTTTCAGGACATTCACGGAATGTTCAAAAGTGTGACATCGGACCATTCTATGAATATTCTCTAAATATATCTAGATATATATAGGATATTCTGAATATTCCAAATAGATATTATAGGTTTATTCTTATAATATATATTTGTTATCTGGGTATGTAGTAACTTGAAATACAAATTTTGATTTATTTGTATATTTTGTGTTTAATGACGTTTTTATCGAAGAAATTCGTCTACAACTACGAGTAAAAAAACTTAAAATATTTGTATATAAGTGCGCATTTTTCAAAGAAACTGTTTTTGAAACGAATACAAAAAAATAATGTGTTTTGTGAATATTTTGACCACTTTTGTGATCAATTATTGTAGTGATTGTATATATTGATGTTAAAAATTAAGTTTTCTGGTTTCTGGATAAGACGGAAGGTTGGCCACGTCAGATTTTTTATTAAGAAAACGACCCATCTTCGTTCTTCCCACACTGCTTCCCGTCTATTATATTCGTGCTTAAAACTACAACAATCATTTAATTATGTCATTAAAAGTAAAGCTAGAGTTTCATGCATCCGTTTTGTACGTCGCGTTGCATCAGTCGTGAATGGTAGTAGGTTAAATTAAAAATAAACGTAACGTAGTACAACACGGATGCTTGGAAATTAAGCTTTATACGCGCACAGAATGAAAAAAATATGTCTTGTGCACTTATTTCACTATTAAAACTTGTGCTATAAACAACAATTGATTTAGTACTATTTGGTAGTTTTCAGTGCAATAAGTGTAGAGTGTAGTCTTATTAAAGGTATAAAATAATTTGCTTCTTAATTTACATAATCATTATAATTTGAGTATCTTTATTAATAACGTATATTGCATGATTTATTAATTATTATTATTATTACATTATTATTGATGCTAAACTGTCAAATACGAGACTATTAATGATGCTATTTACTTGTAGAAACTGTTTTGTTATTTACAAATTTCAGTTGTACGCTATTAGCTGCATACACGTAAAGATTTGTTGAGATTGGAACAGATAAATTATTGTACCAAATGGTCGCCAGTTAAATCGTTTAGATAAATATTACCTACCTACTCTAAAGATACTAACACGAAGTTTTGAAAATTTGTCTATTCGTTACGCGTACAACGATTTATCTTTTGATAAGATTTTTTGTGATCGTTTATCTTTCGAAAAAATCAGAATAATTATTTATTTCGAAGATTTAGTTAAAAAGAATTAAATCGAAGTACTACAACTTGAGAACAAATATCATCGGCCCCCATTCATCTTTTTTTTCAAGTAGGTACTATATTTACTCTCGCTGTATTTACCTCTCGCCTCTTACTGTAAGAGAGGTAGGTATTATAATTATGATAAAATTTCGATAGTGAGTTTTCAATGAATAAGCACGTTTTGAGGTCCCTAGAACACGATTTTGGTAGTTTCGCGATGATGTATGTCTGTGTGTGGATGGTTGGAGGTACTCAAATACCACTGAATAAAAAAGTTGTTATTTGATATTTAACATTCTGACACCCTAGATTAGATTTTGGTGTTAATCGTGCAACCGGAAGTGATAGGTTCTTGAAGATTAAGAGTTTTCGAAAATTTATAGATTAATGAAATTTTTTAATAACAATGTATTATCTACAGTTTGTATTGGAAACGTTGTTTCTATCTATTTACCAATTACAAGATGTTAAACATTCTACAAATTTGTTACGATGAAAACAGAAAATAAAAATATTCGAGAGTTAATGAGAAGTACATTTTTGACAATTATAAAATATGAAATGTCATTTAATATTCATATAATATAGTTATAGTTTAATAATATTCGAAATTACAATTTCTTTTTACAATGGTATATTTGTAAGTAACTATTAACTATTGTATTAATAAATAAAAATATGGCGAGAGGTTATGTGTTGGCCACATCATATTTTTTTATTTGTGCATGTGTTCTTGTGTAGTTTTTCATAAACACGGGTGATTATGATACCTGCTATTCGATAAAATCCAATAAATTCTGACATAACATAATATTACATTTTGTAGCGTCTACCAAATAATAATAATAATCAATAATTTAACCCAATTTTTTACAAGTTTTTCTTATTGAGATAATTTTCGATAGATTTATTTTTGTTTTGTCGTTGTGTTTATGAACAATGACCAAATTATTAGTCGTAAAATGGGCTACTTGCATTGAACTGAAAATGAGATTTGTATCACTATTAATCTAATTAGTCTAAAATATTTATATAATGACAATAACCAGCAGTTGTCTGTTTAATACTGTAAATCTAGCGGAAAAATAGTGTATATTCAAATAAAGGGTCTATCATAAAAACGTCGCATGGGATGCACAATGTTTTTTTATTATTTTAAATTGAAGTTTTTCTTACAATGAACAATATAAAGCGTGTTTCTATACCTCTGCACGTAACTTTAATAGGTTTATATAATTTGATATACTGATTACAGAAAAGAAAGATTTTTTTCAAAATTTGCAAAAATAAGTGTAGTGAAAATATTAGTTCCATTGGTTTATATTCTTTATAAAATAAAATTATAAATAGTATCAGACTATCTACAAATATTTACTTTTTCTATAATAATTATAGTCCAGTCAGGAGAGTCAAAAATTAACTGAAACCCAAGACTAATACATAACCAAATGAAATTTGGCATGTGAGTAGTTAAGAACATACAGAAACAAAAAAAAAATCGCTCCACCTCGGTATGCTCCGCTTCCCACAAAAATTTTCAGTTGAAACTCAAAATTTTCTTGTAACGCATTTTCCTCGAAAACTATCAAAGATTTTGGAAAACTGTTTTGACAGGATGGAAGCTGAGGAAATTTGATATCAAAATGGTCTTTGAAAATTTTTCATAAGTAGCAGCGTGTAGGCTTCAGCCGTTTAATATTCGAATGACTTGAGAATTTTCTGTATAGTAGGCGCTACATTGAGAATGACGTAAAACATTCGCCGCTACAGAATGAATATGGTATAACTTCGTTAAAGAACATAATTTTGTAAAGATAAAAATTGCATTTTATTCGTCGAGGCTTCCACTTTCAATTGCACTAATAACATTTGAATTTCCGACCCCGTTTATACCGAGAAACTTGCTTTTTAAAGAATCATAACTCAGTATTAGCAGACGTTCAAAGAATTCTCAATATTTTCAATATCTATGAATGAAATTGTAAACTCGTAGAGGATTATATTCACCAAATCATCCCCAATCACATGCAACTATTTGGAGCGTTGTGTGTTGTACGTCCGAAAAAAAAACTGGTTTTCGCTACCTTCTTTATTTATAGGTTATGATCTTTTTTTAGGAAAACATCTGTTACATGTACGTAGTAGTTCAATTGATGAAACAAATTACAGAATCTTGTTGATTAGGATTTGTACTTAACGATAAGCTCATTAAAAATCAATTTACGGGGCCAAAAAGTGGCCTATTTTCAAAAATGCTCGTGCCCGCAATAAATAAAGAAATCTATGAGATAGCGAAAACCAGTTTTTTTTTCGGACGTACAACACACAACCCTCCAAATAGTTGCATGTGATTGGGGATGGTTTGATGAAGATAATCCTCTACCAGTTTACAATTTCATTCATAGATATTGAAAATATTGAGAATTCTTTGAACGTCTTCTAATACTGAGTTATGATTCTTTAAAAAGCAAGTTTCTCGGTATAAACGGGGTCGTAAATTCAAATGTTATTAGTGCAATTGAAAGTGGAAGCCTCGACGAATAAAATGCAATTTTTATCTTTACAAAATGATGTTCTTTAACGAAGTTATACCACATTTATTCTGTAGCAGCGAATTTATTACGTCATTCGCAATGTAGCGCCTACTATACAGAAAATTCTCAAGTCATTCGAATATTAAACGGCTGAAGCCTACACGGTGCTACTTATGAAAAATTTTCAAAGACCATTTTGGTAGCAAATTTCCTCAGCTTTCATCCTGTCAAAACAGTTTTCCAAAATCTTTGATAGTTTTCGAGGAAAATGCGTTACAAGAAAATGTTGAGTTTCAACTGAAAATTTTTGTGGGAAGCGGAGCATACCGAGGTGGAGCGAATTTTTTTTTTGTTTCTGTATGTTCTTAACTACTCACATGCCAAATTTCATTTGGTTATGTATTAGTCTTCAGTCAAAACCTCTCCTGACTGGACTATTAATAAATCACGCGTTCGCAAGATAACAAATAATGCCATTCGCAGTTTCAGTTTCCAATTCGTTTATAAATGATAACCTATTGAACGAAATTTTGGATAGTAGGAAAAATTTATATCAATAACATTCATTTTATTTCATTTTGTTTACAATTTCTTTAGTAAATATCACCAATTTGGAGTTGCGAATCGGTAACAATTTTCTTATTGTGATTAAATTTTACTAAATTAATGTGTGATTTAGTGTTATTATTTTATAATTATATAATTTCTAGGAATACGTGTAACAATATTATTATTATCTTCAATAAAAATTATCAGAAACATTACATAACTTACAAAACGATAAAAATAAATTGTATTATTTATTATTATTTTGAAAATAATGTTCAAAACATTTCTAGGTAGACTTATCCTAAAAATTATTGTGAAATAGTTTTATTTACTTTTGTTTTTCCAATTTATATGATGAAATACGTACACAGTAGACTACAATTTATGAGTAAAATTTAAATTATGTTTAACAGAGGCGGCGACCAAATAAATGCAAGTCTATTTAACGCGTGTGCGAGCGTATTTTCTATTGCATTTAAGTATGGGTAAAATAAACTTTAAGTACTAAGTATTTGATATGTGTGTAGTGCAGTGGTTCTTAAACTTTTTTAGCCACGATACAAAATTTTATGTAGATTTACGATTCCTTAATCCACATAAATGGCACGCAGGCGAACTCTTTACAAAAGAGTTTGTCATTTCCAGAAAATTGTCCTTGAACTAAAAAAAATCTGATGTAGCCAGCACAACCTTCCGCCTTGACATTGTAATATTTAATACATAAGTTTTTAGGTGGCTATTGCATAAATAGTTGTTTTACGTATCCTTTGACAGTCGTAAAGTGTCACATTTTTTGATCTGTCAAAATGACTACTTTACGGCCGCATTTACTTCACGGCCGCTTTTACTTCACGGCCACATTTACTTTACGGCCGCTAAATAACAAATTTATTTAATTTTAATTGGTAAATATATTTAGAAGTAATTACCTACAACTTAGTTAGCCTAAATTATATTAATAAAATTATTTATGATACAAAGAAACTTTTTTTGACATAAAATTATATATTTTTTGATAGCCACCTAAAAAATGTTGTGTGCACCTCGGCTTAAAAGTGTTTTTAGCCTCACCTGAATTGCTGGCCTCGGCTGCAAACTTCAGATTCGGCCAAAAAAGATCACTTTTACAGCCTTGATACACAAATAACTATTGTTAACAGGCTTAAATTATAATAATGTTCATATTTCACAAGCGTTTTACAAAAAATGTTATAGGTAGTGCTTCAAGTAATACTACTGACGATTCGCTGTTTTTATCAAAATCTAATCAGTTCTTTAAAGAATCGAAATTTTATTTTATTAATATCTTATTACATAATGTTCAGTAGTCTAGTTAATAATATATTTGATCAGTGGCGTAGGTCCTGGGGCAAAATAATTTCGAGGGCCCAAGGCCAGATTCAGGTGATTATTCTCAGTGAGGAAATTTTTTATGGTTTTTTTGACTTTGTAATAATAATATGTCATCTTAAATATGTTAAAATTTCGGACACTGTATTTTAGTAGGTATCTTGTTAAAATGAAATATTCAACCAATAATTTTAACAAATCCTGAAATATTTGCAACCCGAAATACAAAGCATATTCTTTTAATTCATTAATTACTTAGTTTCCAAATAATTTACATTATCTAAATAAATAAGAAATATAAATTTACCAGAAAATTATTTAAAACATTTAAATATCCAAATATGGATCGTAACTGGCGCCATCTCTATGAAGAATGTGCAAAACAGAAACCAGTAAGAACATTAGTGATATAACAATCAACGCGTGGTGATTTCGTAGTGCTTTATTTACCAAAATCTGTAGTTATTTCGCGATATACATGTGTAGTGTGTGTCCAAGGACCTCATTTAACCGTGGAAGAAATTTCAAGACCCTGTGATGAATAATACAAGATAAAAATCGATTTATAGTTTTTCTAAGTAATGTACAGACTGAACTAAATGTAAAATCGAAAATTTGATTGCACCATTGGATTTTTAGTAATCAACCGTAGTTTCATATTTGTAGCTGTTTTGGCAGAATTTCTACGAATTTTTAAATAGTTTATTGAATAATTGTTCACCACTACATAGACACTCAGCTCGTGTACGTGTACGTTCAAGAATTTTGCTTCGGCTCGTATAGGCAATAATATTTCTAATACTCAAGGCTGATACTTTAAATAGGTATATATTTTGAGAGGTATGAACATCATAAACATAATGAAAAAATTAATTTATCGACTGTTGTAGGATAATGGAAGGTGGATGTTGATCGAAATGCAGTCAAAAATAATGTTTATTTACAAAACCGACGTTTCGGCACACAACTGTACCATCATCAGGGTCTGAAAGTACAAATAGCCAATAGTACGTATCAGAATAGTAAAAACACAACAATTATTACTTACAAAGTAAATTAAGGGTGAGTAGAATTAATGTTTAACATTTTTAATTTCAAAAACAGTGAAATTATGTTGTTTTTAGTTCACAAAAGTTCATCCAGCACCAGCTCAATGGACCAAGTACAGAGGTCATTATACAGTCAATTAAAATACAAAACTGATAAACAATATCTTTCAAACGTAGTGTATCTTTGCAATAAACTTTATACATTACGTTTGAAAGATATTGTTTATCAGTTTTGTCTTTTAATTGACTGTATAATGACCTCTGTTCTTGGTCCATTGAGCTGGTGCTGGATGAACTTTTGTGAACTAAAAACGACATAATTTCACTGTTTTTGACATTAAAAATGTTAAACATTAATTCTACTCACCCTTAATTTACTTTGTAAGTAATAATTGTTGTGTTTTTACTATTTTGATATGTACTATTGGCTATTTGTACTCTCAGACACTCATGATGGTACAGTTGTGTGCCGAAACGTCGGTTTTGTAAATACACATTATTTTTGACTGCATTTCGATCAACATCTACCTTCCATTATAAACATAGCTCAGTGTGTAACGTGATCGACTGGGTTCGGACAACTCAGGTTCAAATTTTGAACTGCGCATAGTAAAATATGAATTTATATGTTTACTCACAGTATGTAAGGCTGACACACCCAAATTGGGCAAAATCGTAGATTTGTTAGTAAATAACCGTAGATTCATATTTGTAGCTTTTTTGGCAGAATTTCTACGAATTTTTAATTAGTTTATTGAAGAATTGGTCACCTTAGAAAAAAGTATAAATAGATATTGTTATAGATCTTATTCTTTCATCTATCGTAGAACAAATTGTAACTTTCACACTATTTTCTAAGACTTTTGTAAGAAATGTTATAGTGCATCAAAGAAAGGACCATTTCCGGTTGACAGATTTTTACCAAAATCTCGACAGCTCCTTGTTAAAACGTTCTAACGGGTATTGCTAAATATCAGAATTGTATGTTCAGTAGAATTTGAGATAATGAAGAATGACAATGAAATCGAACTCATCTATCCATACACACAAACACACACACAGACATCCTCGTAAAAATAGTCAGAATAAGTTCTGAAGGTACTTAAACGTGCATATTGACAAAAATCTCGACATCGAATTATAATTACTAACCACTCCCGCCCACCCCGCTGGAAAAAATATCACCCGGATTTACTGTCAGTACCCATATGAAGAATTTTAAATCGCCGTCTCTGATGTGTAATCTTTTTTGTACACAAAGATAAGATCTCATTATAAATCTCCGCTACAGTACAGTTACCAATATAAATGTACACTATATTACACAAAATTAAATCAGTGTTAATTTGTTATAGTTGAAAATGTCTACCGAAGAAATTCTGAGCAATCTAACTTTGAATACTTCAGTTGCAGAAAAATTATTATTTTCTTGGTTTGATTATTCATTATTTGGTTTAATACTTAGCATAAGTGCTGGGATTGGAGTATATTTTGGATTTTTTGGCAAAAAACAGGACAATGTCACCGACTATATTTTGGGTGGGAAGGATATGAACACTTTTCCGATTGCCATGTCTCTAATAGCAAGGTAACTGTATTCTGTATACTTCAAATCTGTTACACAGTGAGTTTATTTTAACATGAAACGTGGGATTTATCATATCCATGGTTACGAATTTGACAGCAATGTATTAAAGCGTTCTTTTTAAAATTAAACATAGAGAATATATTTGAATTTGTTAATTGGTATCACACTGTTGCTACCTGGAAATAAGATTTATACTTTGAATATTTAAAAGTTTATATTGAAGCGTCCCTTGGAACTATTACAGCTGCCGAAATATCTTATATATCATGAATAATACAGTTAAATAAAAAGAACGCTCTAATACATTGCTGTCAAAGTCGTAACTATGGATATGAAAAATTCCATGTTTCACGTCAAAATAAACTTACTGTATAGGAATTTTATTGTAGTTAGTTATTGATTTGAGATTAAAGTTGTATACTTATATACAAAACATTATAAAAACTACACAATATGAGAGCACAGTCGATCATATTGTTTTGTTAGTTCTCGAGAAAAACGCAAAAAATTGTCAAGTCATTATTTTAGAGTGCTATGAACTGGGGATGTTTTTAAAATTTTTTTGAGTTAATATTTTTGCATAATTATTCAAAATGTAACTAAAACAGAAAGGAAAGTATAAAAATCAAAAATATCCTTAATTTCCATGGTACTCTGAAATAATGCTTTAAATGGCTTTTTTCTTTTGAGTTTGAGAACAAACAAAGTAATATGATCGGTGGTCTCATATTATCTATTTTTTATTTTGAACAAGTTTTGAATTTACAAGTTTCATCTCAAATTAATAGGTAGGTAATAAAATTTATATCAGTTGACAGTTGTTGTGTTTAGTGTGATTATCTACAGGATGAGTTTGGATGAAAATTTTATTAATATCACTTCCATGCCATATCACTATCTTCGTTATTATAAAATTTCAGATCATTAATTTAATTCATTATTTTAATCAACTTGACACATTAACTGATAATACTGAGCCAGCGCAGACATGACACAACTCAAAAGAAAATAACTTATGTTATGTAAAAAAAATTACATAGGTACGCGACATAACACAGACATGACATGACATAAGCTATGCAGAATAGACCCACTGTAATACTATGTGAATAATTTAAGTAGTAAATCTGAATTTGAGTTTTGAACAAGAATTATGGAATCTTTTACCATTCGCTTCCCATATAATGGAATTATTTTGAAAATATTAGAATTAGGACCAAATTTAATTTTCCAAACTATGAAGAAAATTTTAAAAAATAACTTTCTAGTATAGGTAAGTAACAGATGAAGATTCAGATTTAAATGTAAATTATTTGGAATATTTATTATATACATATATCTATACTAATACTAATTTTCCAAAAATATATTTTTCCAGATTTTCCCTCAGTTTTCCACTCGTTTAAAATTTTCCGGTTTTTTTACAACTCTCACTAAACCAATGCTTATCGATTAAAATGCATTTTGAGCTTGGATCTTATTTTTAAGTTTGTAATTCTAGTTTATTTTTAGTGATGTATCTGCAATGGCGTTCATTGGTGTCCCAGGCGATATTTACCTTCATGGAGCGTCGATTTGGTTAACTCTAATTGCAATTGCTATAACTGGCTTTATTTCTTACAAAGTATATTTGCCAGTTTTTTATAAATTACAATTAATGAGTTGTTTTGAATATTTAAAACTCAGATTCGATGAAAAGAACTGTATGTTTGCATCGTTTTTAATTTGTTTCTCAACTATTCTTCACTTGCCTATTTCGATTTATATACCTGCTCTTGCATTTAGCCAAGGTAAATTAAGATAACAATATTATTAATTAAGTACCCCAAGATACCTATTATTATACAATGATAGTTGATAGTTTACAACTATACCATGAGCCACCGATATGAACCCCCACCCCCACCCCCCGTGGGAATTTATGACTTATACTTTTTTTTATATATTACCTACCAGATTAGGAATTCAGTTGTTTGCCTTTTTTAAATTACAGCATATTCCGGAAAATAAAGAAAAACAAATGAAAATTGCAAAATTTCAGAATTTTAAATATTTGTTTGTGTATTTCGGCTTATAAAAAACTCTTCAAAAAAACAATACAATGTATCTTACATAAAAATGTCTGAGGAATCCAATGCCACAAAGCGGAAGTCGATATCTTTATCCGTTCAGAAAATAGAATTAATTAAACTCAAGAGAATTCTAAAATAAATAAAAATAAGAATTCTAAAATTTTATAATTTTCTTTTGGAGAAAATCATTAAATTTCGGCTTATAAAAGGCCCTTCAAAAAAAAAAATAGTACGATGTATCTTACATAAAAATGCCTGAGGAATCCAATGCCGCAAACCGGAAGTTAATATCTTAATCCGTTCAGAAACTAGCATTGATTAAACAAAAGCAACAATAAGAATTCTAAAATTTTATAATTTTCTCTTGGAGAAAATAATTAAATTTCGACTTATCAAAGGCCCTTCAAAAAATTAGTATACAATGTATCTTACATAAAAATATCTGAGGAATCCAATGCCGCAAACCGGAAGTCTACATCTTTACCCGTTCAGAAACTATAATTGATTAAACACAAGAAACTATAATAATTATAAAATTTAATAATTTTCTATTGGAGAAAATCATTAAATTTCGGCTTATCAAAGGCACTTTAAAAAAATTAATGCTATGTATCTTACATAAAAATGTCTGAGGAATCCAATTCCGAGAACCGGAAGTCGATATCTTGATCTGTTCAGAAATTAACGTTGATTAAACACAAGAAACTTTTAAAATTTTACAATTTTCTCTCGGAGAAAATAATTAAATTTCGGATTATTAGAGGTCTTCAAAAAAAATAGTACAATGTATCTTACATAAAATTGTCCAAGGAATCCAATGCCGCAAACCAGAAGTCGATATCTTTATCCGTTCAGAAAGTAGAGTTGATTAAACACAAAAAATATTTAAAATTCTAAAATTTTGCAATTTTTACTAGAAGATAATAATTAAATTTTGGGTTATCAAGGGCCTTACAAAATTTTTTATATAATGTATCTTATGTAAAATTTAATAAGGAATCCAACGCCGCAAACCGGAAGTCGATATCTTTATCCGTATAGAAATTAGAGTTGATTAAACACACAAAAATTTAAAAATACATATTTCTTTGTTTTTTTTAACTGTGGCTCAAGTAGGACCATTAAAACTGCGGTAAAAGGTGGTTTGATCCCGATAAGCAGCGGATTTTCCATGTAAAAAGTGATTCTGTTCTGCTCTACGTAATTTATTTCAATTAAGCGGTTGATTCAATTAACCATTGATCCCAGAAAGCGGCGGCCACTGTATATACTCGTATCATTTATAGTAGTTTTCATTATTTTTTTGTGTTTTTTTCCGGGATATGCTGTAATTCGCAAGTGGCAAACACCTAAAACCTTAAAGTACATGTCAATACAAACACAAAAATGTATGTGTCGAAAATTCCCACGGGGTGGATGGGGGGTATACACCAGCCTCCGCTCTAAAATGGTCAATGCGCACCGCTCACGACACGAGAATGAAAATTTCCTACATAAGCCGAAGACGTGAAAATTAGTAAAATTAATTTGAAGTCCTTCCTAAACCTGTACTGAAAACATAACATTATTTAAATTGTGGCTTCAACTCATACCTGATTTTAAATAAAAAAATAACATTTTTGATTTTTTTTAGTACCTAAATGGGAGTATTCGGGCAAAGCTAATCGTAGATGGCAGCAATGTTCCATGTTCCTATGTACCTACTTCGCCCGGGCTACTTGAACAGTGTTGTTTGTTGTCAGACTAGAGTTGTCATTAAAAATGTCTAATAATTATAACGTATGGAAAATTGATCAATTAAAAAATGAGTTAAGATGTCGTGGTGCAAGTGTGAGGGGAAAGAAAAATGAATAAATAAGGAGGTATACTACTTTGTTTTCAATGGAAAGATTAGAGATTGATGGTTGGTTTATTTTATTCATCTTTCAGATTGGAAGACTATGATAGAAACTTCAATTTTAATTTATTAGTAACTCCGCCAAATGTGAAAAAAATGAATACACCATCACCGAGTCATTTTAAAGATATACATGGAGGAATAAGCTTAGACATAAATATAACAACAATGCACATCACGGAGTACTTAAATTATTATGAAACCTTTATAAGTGAGAAAATCAAGCAGCTATATTATAATAAATTTATTTAATATTTGAAGTATAGCACTGTTTAGTAATTTTAGTAATCTTGAAACAGCATCTCTTCTAAAAAATTTTTTGGATTTTGGCATTCCTAATAATACAATTATTTACGAATGATATGCAAATAAAAAAATTTAATAATCGCATGAATAACAAATATCTTACCAGTCAAATAAACTTCTCCAAAGAAATCATTTTTTTCAAAATGCTGAGAGCATATAATTGGTGCTTAACTGAACTCAGTTTTAACTCAGACAACCATAATTTTTTCATTGTTTATTTTTTGGGAAACAATGTAAATTATTTTTGTTTTTACAAACACAACAAATACGCATTTTGCAGAGAAACAAATGATACAAACATACAAACGATACAAGCATACTGTCAATTTTTAAAACAGAGTTAGTAAATAAAGTATGATTTTATGCCAGCGCGCTACAGTAAGTGCACATATTTTACTACAAAATCCGGGCAAGGTACATAGGAACACTGGCGCCAAAGTTCGGACAGTTGCCACCGAATACTCCCATTAAAACGATGTTACGCATGTTAATAAAGACATTTTGTAAATATATTTTTACTCTAAATTGCACCTAAAGTTTTTAGTAAATTACGAACGCTTGTCTGTAAAGATATACCGACGCCTTAAATAATTATTTTTATATCAAGTGGCGAAAAAGACCCGTTACGTGAAAGTGCAGAGTTTAACGCGCGAGGCTTGCCAAGTGTGGAAATCTGCACGTGCACGTAATCTTTTTCGACACGTGTTGTAAACAACATTTTTCCTACAACTAATAATTTAGAAAATTACTTAAATATTATCAGGTTTTATTAAATTTTAATGACTTTACATTAAAACTTTGTTTAACGGCGTTGCTATGCTTTGTTTGTTGATTTCTTATTCATTTGTTCTATGTTATTTAGAAATTTTTCGATATTTTTTCAATCTTTGCTACAGTTGAAACAGAAATTGAGGTTTTAGTTAGTTAGTAGCCCGTTAGTAGGTAAAATATGAACCCTTGTGTTTCACGTTTACTTGTGTTTCACGTTTACAGAAAAACACTTGTTCTGCATTTGTCTTCTTTCCACCCATAACCAAGGCAATAATTGTTAGGTAATAACAAAGAAATCGAACAGTTGTAGGAAAAAGCTTTTTTGCACTTTCGGGAGTAAAGCTTTTTCATTAGTCTTTATTTTTAGGGCTAACGATTCTTAATTTGATCCCAAGGGATTAATTTGAATACTTAATCCCGTTGTCAAGGAATTAAATTATTTAATCTGTTAATCATGGTATAGGTACATTTTTCATAAAGTTTGTATTATCAAATTTACAAAATGTGTCTTCGTTTAAATAATTGTCTTCGTATGGGTATGCAAAAAATAGCATGCATACAGGGTGTTTCTATATCTCTGCACGAAACTTTAATAGATTATATAATTTGATATACTGATTATAGATAAAAATTATTTTTTTTTTGTAATCGCAAAAATAAGGGTAGTGAAAATTTTAGTGTCTTGTTTGAAAGTTTATTTAACTGTGTATTTACTAATTATTACATAACAAGTGACTATTTGTAGATAGTCTTATCGATTTTATAATTTTATTTTATAAATAACATAATAAATAAACAGTTAATTGGACGTTCAAACACATGGAACTAATATTGCCCTTTTTTGCGAATTTTGAAATAAATCTTTTTTTATCTATAATCAGTATATCAAATTATATAATCTATTAAAGTTTCGTGCAGGGGTATAGAAACACCTGTATACCACACTACTAAAGTACAATTAATTCTTCAGGTGATTACATCCTCCCGCCTTTGGCTCGTGAAATAAATTTCACCCTCAGCATTAAATACTACACTTTAGTCCCTTCATATACTATAATATATTATCCTAATTGTACTTTGTTTTTAGTAACAAATATAAACATACATTTAATAACACCAGTGGTATGCCTAGTTTGCATTTTCTATACAACCGTTGGCGGCCTAAGGGCTGTAGTGTGGACAGACACAATTCAATTCGGTATCATGAGTATTGCATTGGTTTTTGTGTTAATACTTGGGTTTTTGGCAACTGGAAGCATACAATATGTCTTTGAAAAGTCGTACAACGGTGGTAGGCTCTTTCTATGGGAGTAAGTTTACTATATCTATTTGATAACAAAAAGGTAAAAGCTTAAGTAACACTGCGGTGTTGCCTTTGTCATTTAGATTCATACCATTATATAATGTTACATAGTGTTGCTTATAAATACGTCAGTTATTCGTAATATACATTACATAGTTTAACAAAAAAGAAAAGAAAAAGTGTTTCACAGCAATATAGGTATCATAATCACAGTCCTCGTATATCTTCAAAATGATTTAAGTATTCTTGTTGAACGGAATAAAAACAATTTGTTAACATACATTTTTTATTACTAATTTAAAATTATTTTTGCTTAAGTTATCAAAAACTTAAGCAAAAATAATTTTATTAAACTATCAAAAGTTTGCGGCAAAATATTATAATGATCTAGATTTGGCAAATTTGTACAAGATTTTTGAAGTCTGTAGCGACGTTTACGTAACATATTAGCAGATCTTATACACTGAACTATACAGGTTGGTGGAGGTGAAATGCGAACATGGGAAAATATATGACAATGGAGTTATCACGCTAGGCATCTTGATATACGTGGAATAAGTACTGTCAATGTCAAAGTAGCTGTCATATTATTGAAATTTTTATTTTCGGGTGTAATATAACAAGTGCTATGATTATCATCGGTGATAGCATGAGTTAGTCGATGAAAATTGACCGAGTGCGCAGCACGAGTTCAATTTTCTGAAGACATAACGAATGCTATCACCTATGATTAATCATAGCCCGAGTTATATTTGGAGAGAATATATATATAGGTTGGTGGAGGTGAAATGCGAACATAAGACAATATATGACAATGGAGTTATCATGCTAGGCATCTTGATATACGTGGAATAAGTACTGTCAATGTCAAAGTAGCTGTCATTTGAAATTTGTATTTTCATTAAAATATTTTCTTTGCATAATAATGTACGTGTACGAGCAGAACGAGAAAGTTTACATGCACTTTTAGATTTTATTATTATTTCTGTTATTGATTACTCTTTTTGCCACACAAATTCACATTACTTCGTTTTGTGACACTACTACAAAATATATCAAGATACTTGGCATGAAAGTTCGATTGTCATGTTATGTTCCCTATGTTTGCATTTCACCTCCACCAACCTGTATAAAATAACGGGAAGGACGATCATCACATCA
Source organism: Agonum fuliginosum (assembly GCA_947534325.1). NCBI lineage: Eukaryota > Metazoa > Arthropoda > Insecta > Coleoptera > Carabidae > Agonum > Agonum fuliginosum. The sequence continues at coordinate 10,613,919 of OX384047.1, read as the reverse complement.
CTTCCAGCATGGAGCCCTCCATTTTAGATAAATTGGTTGCACTGCTAACCCCATATCTAGTGTCTTTCATTTTAATCTAGTGTCTTTCATTTTAGCGGTTGCCTGTATTGCTGATATAATGGCGGGAATTTTAAATAAAATATACTAAAATAGAACATAGTAAACCAAAAAAGGATAAAACAAAAACACTGAAAAAGGCGAACAAACCGAACGACAAAAATACAAAATAAAAACGACTGTCGACGACCCGACTTGACGTATCGTTACAAAAGTCACTAACTTTAGACAACATAAAAAATAAAAGACACTAATTATGGGGTTAGCAGTGCTGCCAATACATCCAAAATGGAGGGCTCCATGGTGGAAGCACTTTTAATATACCTGTCTTATGGAGATCGTCCTTCCCGTTATTTTATATAGTTCAGTGATTTTGTACCATAGGCATGAAAAACAGCATTTGAAGGTAAAAATTCTTTAGTTCTGTGGATTTCAATTAGGGTAAAAAAATAAATATACATGGGACAGACTGGAATGGTCTCTGCAATTCAATCAACTGTAGTCTATTGGAGCCTGAATACTTTTAATACATGAGAAGAATTTTTGCAAAGCAAAATACCGTACGATGTTATTGAATGATTTTGAAATTTTTTTGAAAGTTCTATCGAATGGCATCAAATCAAAAAAGTTTCCTCCCTCCCCCCTGGGGAGGACGAGGGAATCACTTCGTTATCTTAAATGATAACCCCCAGTTTTTATTGCAGACTCGGATTCCGTGATATAAAAAATGTAAAAAACAAAAACAAAACCTTCATTTTGTATATCACGGAATCCGAATCTGCAATACAAACTGGGGGTTACCATTTAAGATAACGATATTTTCGACGTATTTTTATTAGTAAAGTTTGTTACATTATTTTTAGAATATTCACTAAGAAAATATATGTTGAAATCACCCTAAATGAATTTTTTTTGTAAGAACCTTTGAAAATATTATTTAATAAACTTTAGAATTTAAGTAACAAAAATCATTAAAATTACCCAGACCGGACCTATAGACAGCAATTAGTAAGATGTAATGATTTACTAGTTCGATGCCACACAACTTCACATGAAATACCAAATTGAAATCAAAATTGCTATACCTCCATGCTTGGTATCTGCAAAAAAGTAGTTAACTTATACGCTAACAAATTACCCATTTGCAATGAGCCAATGTTCAGAAATACAAATAATATCTCAAGAGTATTCATTTAAATATAGTGATAATCGACCTATTTTATTGTAAAGACATTTAATATATTAATGTGATACACACTATCAGAATTGTTAAAATCAATCAAATATTAATTTAAAACCAAGATCAATATTAATCCTTTTTTTTGTTTTTGTAACCTTTTGAAAAAAAATGTTTTTTGCAAAAAAAATGCGAATTTTGTAACTTATTACGTGATTTTATTATTAATAATCTTGGTTATTTAAAATAAGAACACGCATGCCAAATGAAAATTAAAAACTTTGAAATTCTAAAGCCGTTGCCTTTTTGCCAAACACAATAAATTAATAATAAGTTGTTTAAAAATAATAATTTTAGTTTAGATCTTGATCCAACAAATCGAACCGCTATCTGGGGTCCAACAGTAGGGATGATATTTTCCTGGACCGCATATGTGGTAGCTAGTCAAATTTGCAACCAAAAGTTTCAAGCATTACCAACTTTCAGCAATGTTAAAAGGTATAATAATGAACATAACTTTTTTTACATTTTACAATAAGTAATACTTGCCGCTTATTAAAAAAATTATCTCTTAAAGATACCTTTGTCCCTTGCCCTTGCGTATGTTTTTCTTAATTCTGTAACTATTCTTAATTTAAAAAAAAAAGTTCCATAGACCATATAGACCAGTCAATATAGATTTTTTGTTGTTACAAAATTTAACAGAAAACTGTTTGCACCATGACTTCGGGGATAGCCTGTAAGTAGATTACTAAAATCCAAAAACCAGCCAAATTTTATACTTGTGAAATTTGTTTGAACAATAATTATTTTTTAAAAATGCCCTTTTTTCGTTTTTTGCAAATATAATAAAAAGTACTGGATAAATCGCGTTTAAAAGATCGTTTGTAGAGAATGCAAAAACCTACAAAACGGTTTTTGGAAAATTCCGATCCGAGCATTTTTCGCCGAGAAAAGCCGGAAAAACGCTCAAAATGGACCTTTTTTCAAATGCTTATCTGCCCCACTACTATGAGTAAAGTGGCATGCTATTTTCTATGTGTATTTATTTATACGCATTACACTTATTGATTCCCATACGGTTTTATAGTAATTTCGCTATTAACTTTTAATTGGATTTTATCCGTTTCTATGTGATATACATTCTATTTGATCCTATGAGCAAATTGGGTTTCTATTTTCTATGTGTATTTATACGCATTAAACACTTAGTGATTCCTGTACGGTTTTATAGTTATTTCGCCATTAACAATTTAATTGGATTGTATCCGTTTCTATGTGACATACATTCTATTTGATCCTATAAGCAAAGTGGGATACTAATTTCTATGAGAATTTATACGCATTACACACTTAGTAATTCCTATGCATTTTTATAGTAATTTTCTTATTAAATTTTAATTAGATGACATCCGTTTCTATGTGGTACACATTTTATTTGATTCTATCGACAGATTGTGTAACTATTTTCTATAAGAATTAATACGCATTACACACTAGGTGATTTTTATACAGTTTTATAGTAATTTCCTAATTTAATTTTAATTGGATTACATCCGTTTCTATGTGGTACGCATTCTATTTGATTCTATGAGCAGATTGTGTAACTATTTTCTATAAGAATTAATACGCATTACACACTAGGTGGTTTTTATGCAGTACCGTTACTGCTTTGTACTGCTTCGGTGCGTCTCGGCCGCGAATTTTCGCGCGACGCGCTATGTTCAGAAGCATTTTTAGCAATGTTCTCCAAACTTGTATGAAAATGTGAGATTTACAAATTGTAGCTTTTGACTTGTACTTTTAGAAGCCGTTTTCAAAATTTAAATCTGACGATTCAGCCAATATTTACGCATTTTGCAAGATTAGGGTATAAATTGTTTATAACGCGATTGTGCAAAAACTATTAAAGCGACAAATTTCATCTTTCGGCAGTTCAAAATACATGTTATTGGCTATCATTTCCCGAATTAGTCCTTAATATTGTAAATTAACGGAGATACGAATTTTTTTAAAAAGGTCCATTTTGAGCGTTTTTCCGGCTTTTCTCGGCGAAAAATGCTCGGATCGGAATTTTCCAAAAACCGTTTTGTAGGTTTTTGCATTCTCTACAAACGGTCTTTTATGAGTAACACGATTTATCCAGTACTTTTTATTATATTTGCAAAAAAATAATTATTGTTCAAACAAATTTCACAAGTAAAAAATTTGGCTCGTTTTTGGATTTTAGTAATCTACAGGGTATCTCCGAAGTCATGGTACAAGCAGTTTTCTGTTAAATTTTATAACAAAAACACCTTGATTTTTGCTATAATAACTGATCTAATAGCTGATGTTAGTGCAACTTTATGGAATATTTTGAGTTGATGAAGTAGCTCTTAAACCGCAAAGATACTACATAAAATATAACTTTTTCAAAAGTAGGTATACCCAAGTGTGATAATATTAATTAATTAAGGAGTGAAAGGAATGGATACATAACATATCGTTGTCTTGATCACACTGTTCTTTAATAAAATAAAATTTAAGTAAATTTTATTTTAAAAGAACAGTGTGATCAAGACATAAGGATATTTTATTTATCCATTCTCTTCACTTCTTAAATAAAATATAACTTGTTTCCACGACTATGTACGAAAGTAAAGACAATTCCAATCCAAATAGGAGTGACATCATGAAAAACAATCAAATTATTCGTATGAACCAAGATTTCACTTTTTACTACAGCATGAGTTAGTAGATGGTGCTGGCAGTCTACCTCTACACGCGATAATTAAAACCAATCGTTTTTTAAATGTTTAATTTATTTTTAAAATGAATTATTTCACCAGTTAACCTAAAAATTTCATGTTGACACTTGATACAACAAGAATGAGAAAAATTGACAAATTGTCAGCAGTAAACAATAAGAAAACAATAACATTTAAGAAAATATATTTCATATAATGAATACTTGTTGAATAATTGTTCTGTTACTGCTGTTAGGACACAAATTAATAAGCTCCGCCCCTTATGACATACGATATAACTCGTACAGATTTATACGAGCAAAAGGTGTAAGAGAGTTTATTTAGTGAATGTGGTGAGTAAAATTTATCTGATATGACGTCACTCCTATAAGGATTGAGATAGATAGGATTGACACAGTTGCCTAGCTACGAAAATAAACAATATATCATACACCCGTTCGTTAATATAACAAACGTGTTTGTTTTAGATTTTAAATTTATGTTTTAGGACAATGATCATATTCATAACAGGTTTAATAGTTGTAAGATCAATCAACATAATCTCAGGGTTAATAATCTACGCTAAATACGCTGATTGTGACCCAATATCAACCCAAAAAGTCAGCAACTCTGACCAAATCTTTGCGTACTATATAATGGATGTAGCAGGGAAAATCAAAGGACTTCCCGGTCTTTTCTTAGCAGGAATTTTCTGCGCAGCACTAAGTACTATGTCCACAGAGTTAAATGGCCTATCTGGGTTAATATATGAAGACTTTATAAGACAATACATGCCTGAACATACAACTGAGAAAAGGGCTAGCAACATTATGAAGATGATAGCTGTAGTTTTAGGAGTTTATGCTACTGGAGTTGTTCCTATTCTTGAACATTTGGGAGCTATTTTTCCTCTTGCTATTAGTTTGGGAGATATGACTGCAGGTCCGCTGTTAGGGATGTTTAGCTTGGGAATGTTGGTACCAGTAGCAAATAGCAAGGTAGGAGTTTCATTTAAATACAGGGTGATTCATCGTAACTTACTTATTTCAAAACACAATAATTCCCATTTTATGAATCAGAAACTTTTTATTTTTATTTTATAATGTAGGTTCATATCTAAAGTTTTGTTTCACCCAGTTTTCAAAATCATATCAGGTAGGTGACGCCCCCCATTGTCTATACACTGAATAAGCCGATTTCTGGCATGGCAGCGGGTATGTTGGCAATTGCAGCCCGGATGTTGACCTTCAGGTCTTCTAGGGTCCTTGAACGGTTGACGTAAACGCGGGATTTCAAAAAACCCCACAAAAAAATCACAAGGAGTCAAATCGGGTGAGCAGGCTGGTCACTCCTTTGAAAGTCACGTTGGGTTGTGATCACAGAACATCCATTGGAAAAGTACGACTCAACTGAAACCACACGCTGCTCCGTTCTCCAACGCTTGATGGCGACTGGCCGGGTGGGGAACAAAACTTTAAAAGTTCACCTGTCGAATGAGATCACTCTCTCCCCACTACGATCCCTACAGCCTGAATGGCACACATTTTTAAAAAGCAAGTTATGGTAAATCACCCTGTATTATACTTACAAAATGTCTTAAAAATAAATGTATATAGCTGGACCACAGATTCCTGTACCGTTTAGCATTTAGCCGGTATTCTGTTTCAAATTTCTTGTAAAATAATAACGAATTGTTAGTTTGTTTAGTATCATATTCTTTAGTTATTAGGGAATTTTGAAACAGAATACCCGGCTAAACGGTATACACTTTAGGATATAAGTAAGTCCATGTCCAGTTATCTTACCAATTATATTATAGCATGTTTCTAAACTAGAAGGAATAACAACAAAAGTTAAGGCGCTAAGCTTGTCATGGCAGTAGCAACAGAATTTCATCAATGCTGTCTTTATTGTTTAAAATAAAAATATGAAATTTAACATGAGTAATCACGAAACGTTATGCAATCGATAAAATCATACATTACATTGTTGCGACAACAATTTGAGAAAATACGAATTCATTTCTGCATTTTAATATTCAATTCTTACCTTATTAACGGATACCACACCAGAAATAGTGTATAAAAGCCATAATACGGTCGACGAATAAGAGTTCGTGAAATTAAACTAGGTATAGGCATATCTTATAAACGAGTTGTTCATATTTTACATAAGCAATTAAGGCGGGTTTACATGGGTCGTGTAAATGGGTTAGTTACTAGTACTATTAGCTCGCCAGACCGCTACTCATCCAATGTAGCCAACAGAAGCTAGTACCAGTACTAGTACTATTACAAGTAGTTGGGGTAGTGAAGTAACTAACCTCCCGGGTTAGCTACTCACCTATTAGCCTTCCCCTTTCACATACATTCTGCACTATCCACTACACTCATCTCTGCACTATACCAATGTAAACAGTCACTAGTGATTAGGGATATACTAGTGTGTTTTGACGTCTCATTTTAAAGATAATTGTTTTATAGTTAAATTCGGTATTTTTACTTTATTAAAATGAAAAAGTGGTCTTAAACGGAGACAATAAAGTTTGTAGAACTATATCGTGATCATGAGTGTTTGTCGGATGTCACTAAATTTTGTTATCTTTACTTTATTTCGTTTAATAAGAGATTTTGTTCGAGATGATATACAACCACGAAAAGAATTCATTTTGTCACTTACAGAACAACTTATACTGGTACTAGAACTATAGCTAGTCGTCTAAATTGTATTTCTTGTGTAAACACCTACTAGCCTAGCGTTTAGTTGAGTATACTAGTATAGCCCGCTACTTGTACCAGTAACTGTCTCAGTTACTCCTCCAATGTAAACGCGCCTTTAAGGTTGAAAAAATTATTCGCAAGATGCGTGCCGCATTTGCTGAATCCAGAGAAAAATCACATTCATGCGAGAATCTCTACCGATAGTATGATAAAATGTAAGAGGAATCCAACCGATTTAAAGAGATGATTCATGACCATGGATGAGACCTGGATTCACCACTACACATCTGAAACAAAATTTCAATCACAACAGTTGACTGGCCGTTGGGAACTCGCTCCGAAGAAGGCAAAGACTATTCATTCGGCTGGAAAGATGATGGGACGCCAAAGGAGTTTTGCAAATTGACTATAATTGAAAAGGAAAAAAACTATTACAGGACAAACACTTTTGAACAAGTTTAAAGCAACCATTCAGGAAAACGCTCCATAAATAGCGAAAAAAGGTGTTCGACACGACAATGCACCCGCACATTCAGCACAATCGCGCAAAAAAAAATTATCGGAATTGAAGTTTCAAATCCTTCCGCAATCACCTTATTTACCCGATTTGGCTCCCTCTGACATCCACCTACATCTGAAAGTAAAAAAATCCTGGCTGGAAAGAGATTTCTGTCGTATGAAGAGGTGATCGAGACTGTAAACGGTTATTTTGAGAACCTTAAAGAAAGTCGCTTCCGGGAGGGAATCGGAAAGCTTGATAAATGTTGGGCCAAGTGTGTGGATTGTTACAAAAAAAAATAATTTGAGTCAGTTTTCTTTGTCATTCCGGAAACTTTTTAATCCACCCTCGTAAAATATTGATGTGTATAGCCCTTGGGCGATTTACAAACCCTTGGACTCTTGGAATTTTAAACATGTCGCCCTCGGATGAGCATAAACATCATCATGATGCCCTTGATACATAACTAACTATTTTGTCGTAATGTAACTTGAGAAATAAATTTTGATTATCTGCAATTGTAAGTTACGCTACAGTGTCTCAGTTACGAAAATAGTGGAATGATATAGGTTTTACAATACATTTAATTTTCTTACATAACGTATGAAATAAAATTAATTAATTAATAATAATAATATTAATCTGCTACAAAAATGGCTTTTTCACATACAACAACATTATGTATGTCCAAACTCAAGGCATGGCTATGGGTAGTGCTTTATCATGTCCGGCTGCAAACCTTGTCATGGACCTACTCCTCGACAAAGTGATTCCCACATTCAATTTTGAACCACCATTTTTCTACAAATACGTTGATGATCTCTGCACATGTGTTCCTCAAGATCAAGTTAACAATATATTAGACAAAATGAACAGCTTCCACCATAATCGACAATTCACTTCAGAATCCGAAGAAAACAACCAACTTAACTATCTTGACACTACTCTTATAAGACAACAAGACGGCACCTTGAAATATAAGTGGTACAAGAAACCCTGTGCGAGCCAGAGATGCCTGAACTATTTATCCTTTCATCCAAGATCACAAGTCATCAACGTAGCACAAAACATGATTAAAAGAGCATACAACCTCACTTCTCATGAATATTATGCTGAAACTAAAAAAGAATTAGCATGCATCCTCAAGTGTAACCAATTTCCAACTGACTTAACTAAAAGTATAATCAGAGTGATCTTCTCACCCCAAACACATACAACGAATAAACCTGCTAATAACAATGCATACCATACTTAGGAAAATGCTCCCATGAAATAAAAAAAAAAATGTGTGAATCTAAATTAGAATGTAAAATAACGTGTAAACAACAAAAATAGATTAATAATTTATTCACAAAAACTAAAGACAAACTTAACAACGGAAACAAGTGTAACACATTGTACAAAATCCCCTGTGAGTACGGCAAATGCTACGTCGGCCAAAGCAAAAGACCCTTGGCGACCCGTCTTAAAGAACATAAAACATATAAAGCTTCATCCGCCTTGACAGATCACTATAAGTCTACAAAACACCAGTTTGACTTTGAGAATGCCTCCATTTTACACCAAGAACCCAACTTACACAAAAGACTTACATTAGAAATGATTGAAATAAAACGCAATGAATCTATTAATCTTAGAACTGACATAGCCTACCTCAGTAGCATATATTCTAACATCATTAAAAATTATAACCCGCCTTGATTTCAATTGTCAACTTCTGCCAACAGAGTTCATTGTTTTACCACCAGATTGTACCACCTTTGACTAGTACGTACTTTGAGACTGCTTTACCTTAAATTAAAGTGTTTTTTGTACTTAATATTTCCAAAAAAATTTCCTTTATTCGCGAAAAAACGTAAATGTAGATGGCAGTGTCGACGAACGCCGTAATAGGGATAGACGTCATTGCGTTTTGGTTTATCTCAATAATATAGAGTTTAGTGTGTATTATATTTTATAGAGCATCATTATAGGGTATTTCAGGATTTAATATTAATTTATTAACATTCTGTAGCACTTTTGCTTGATATACTAAAATATAACCTCAAACAAATCATCGACAAAGTATTGAAATTTAAGTATATTATTATGACTAGCAGCTTATAACTTGCATCAAATTTTTGCCACATATATATTTGTATTAAAAAACTACCAATAAAGTCCACATAATGATATATATATATATATATATATATATATATATATATATATATATATATATATATATATATATATATATATATATTCAGTAACCCCTTTTTTTACCTTTCGGTGTAATGATAATTTCATTAAAAAAACAGACACAAATAACATTGTACTACTTAAACCGCGAATGTTTTATTAGCAACATATATACTTGTCACCAAATATTGTCAGCTCCAACTCAGAACTATAAATGGGTAGGGTTTTCCCTCTGCTGCACAAACAATAATATTCAATTATAAATGTTATTTAACCGGTTAATATCATGAAAAACTTATAATGACAGGTACAGAAAAATTATTTGTTATCCCTATTAGGTAGGGTTCATCAATTGGCCACCAGAGGTCAGCCACTTTGAATTTTTTCGCGAATAGGTAATGTGTTTTTATTTTTAATGTTTTAATTTTTTTATTTTTATTTATTTAAATTTTTTTATTTTATTTTTTTATTTTATTTTTTATTTTTAATTTTAATGTTATATTTATTTGTTTAATTATTGTATTTCCTAAATTGTGGTTTTTTTACCACTATTTGTAAACTTCATGAAGTTTTTCTAATTTTGTTTGTTTACTGACAACTTTATAACACAAGAGTGTTAGTTAGATTAATAGTTCCAAAATGCCGGCCTTGTGCTTTGTTGGTTTTTGTAGATATTGTGCTAAAAAATGGTTTATATTCTTTTTATTGTCAACCGTTGCTACTGGTTTTGTACATCTGATGATGATCGCAGGTACGATCGAAACGTAATGTAAAATAAAACAATTTCTATGCTGTAATTTGCTTTTATTGACTGACACACTGATTAGTTGTTTGTTCGCACATTTCTTACATAACGTTTTGTAAATTCTGAATCCAACTTGACTTTCCTCGTAACTAGAGATGAATACGAAAAATTAAATTAAGTAGTTGAATCATTGACATCATTTTTTAAGTAATTTGATTATTACATATGTTTAGGGAACATTGATTGGAGCGATAACAGCTCTAATTTGTATGGGATATATTTTTTTTGGATCTCAGTATCATATTTCTCAAGGTGGTGTCATAACTCCGGAACTACCAACCTCTGTAGATAGTTGTGACTTTAATTATGGAAATATTACGTATGTATTATTATTTTATCTTATAATTTTTTCGTAAATAAAAATGTATAATTTTTTTAGTACAGCAACACCAAATGAATATTCTATACCTTGGATATTCAGGATATCGTTTTATTATTATAGTTTTATTGGTATGGCTGTAAATATGATTGTTAGTGTTATAGTAAGTATATTGACTGGAGGAAAAGAACAAAAAGTAGATCGAGATTTACTTAGTCCTGTTATTTATCGTTTTTTACCGGAAGAAGAAAATAAAGTATATAAAACTGACAGTATTGTTATGGAAACAATAAACAAGGAGTAAATAAATAATTTATTATAATACTTTTAATTGTCTTCTACCTTGCCCATGTAGCTAGAGACCCGTAATATAAAATCGTGCCTGATTTTACCACTTGCCAGAAATGACTTTTTGTGTTAATTCAAGTCTTGTCTTTAAGAAAATGTAAATATAAAATTTGCATCCGGAGTATTTCAAACAGAGCGCTATTTTAAAGAAGTGTTTTAACATGTACTGAGTGACTTATTTTATTACTTCTGGTACTTGATGTACATAATAAGGGGCATTCAAAGAAATTATTAAGCATCACGGCAGAAATAATTTGAAATTGTTTATAATAAATATTAGCAATAGTCACCCATATTGGCTATATTTGTATTTCAGACCCTGGTAAAGGCACATATGTGTGCCGAAACGTTGATTTTGTAAGGAACAATAAAGATATAGACTGCATTTTGCATTCTTTGATAAATGAACAAGCTTGTGTTAATACCAAATTTAGTCTGTGGCTACAACAGTGAACAAAATACGCTTCTGAATTAGTCTCCTTTATTTTTGCTTGAACTCCGTTTAAATTCCCGGACATGACGGCTGCTCCATCATACGTTTGAGCTATGATTTTATTCTGACAACCGAATTGTTCCATACTTTTTAATACTATAGCTGAAATCGCTGATGCACGTCTATCTGAGCTTACATCGAAAAACCCAACAAATCTTTCATAACAATTTCCATTTAAAACGTACCTGTATATTATAGTCAGCTGACTATTGTGACTTATATCGGAAGTTTTATCAACTGATATAGCAACAAATGTAGTTTTATTCATTTGATTTGTAATTTCCTCAGTTAATATTTTTGATTAAAACATTTTGTATATCGTTAGATAATCCTGAGAAAACTGTAGAGGTAGCCAAATAGTTTTTTAATTTTTCATCAAATTTTGACATTGCATAAATAAATTCTACGTAATTCCCGCGATTTTATGAACCAGCACTTTCATTATGTCCTCTAAAAGAAATTTCCTGTTTACCTAGCAAAATAGTAGTTTCAATGAGTCTTTTTAAAATATCTCTGTTGTTTTTCACTTTAAATATATGTTCCTCAGATATTTCATGTCTCATTATTGCTTTATGTAAGTTACCCAAATCATTAAATCCTTAGGAGTGGAAACAAATTACTGGGATGCAGTCAAATTATTTATTATCTCACTCTCTACTAGTTTCGACACCCCATGTGTCTTCTTCAGGAGCTAAATTTACAGAACTAAATTAGAACAATTTACGGTATAAAACATTTTAACTTACATGAGATTCAAGGAATAATATCTTACATATAATAAATACAAAAATATCTTGTAGGTTTGAAGCTCTCATATGGAAGTTTTAATGATTAAAAATATTTACTAGACCAAAAGGATAAAGCAAATAAGTCATAGAGATGTAACCGTTTTCACCCATCAAGGAAACTTATTTAAGTAAAGTTGATTCTTGTTTGAACATTGAAGGTCGTCATATGAAATCGCGCCAAAAACCGCTGCAAATCCAACACTAACCCAATGTGAACTACACCGTACTCTGTGATGTTTAGTTGGTTTTAACTTTTAACAAATTATTGTATATTTTGCTTAGGTATAATGTGTCAGTTTTCAAATTAACATTATTTTTATCATTGTTAATATATAACATTTCCAGTGTTACTCTTTTGTGAAGATTGTGTTCGATATGATATTCCATTTATTTTCTACAGCCTTAATTACCAGCTCAATGGGGATGTTGGTAAATAAAGAAACAACATCCAAGGAAATCAGGATGTGATTTTGTTCCAGATTCATTGTGGTGATAAATTCCTGGAATTCAAAAGAATTTCTGACATGGTATGTATCATTTTCCAAGCCTTTGAGAAGATTTGCCATGAATTTCGCTAGTTTATCTGTTGGTGAATTTGTCCCAGAAACAATCGGTCGTAGGGGATGGTGTTGTTTATGTACCTTAACGAGGCCGTATATTCTTGGTGTTACGGAGTTTTCCACAGTCAACATTCTCTTCGTTGGTAAGTCAATGTAGTTACTATCATAAAGTATTTTAATGATTAGGAATAATTTAAATATAGGCATAAGTTTTAAACCAGTTAAAACAGTTGGTAGTTTATTCACAAAATTAAAATAAAAATTTACAATCAGGTGTCATCTATAAAATAAAATGTTCAGATTGTCCAGCAACATACACAGGACACACTAAAAGATACTTAAAAACACGCCCCGATGAACATAAACGTAACTGTAACAACAAAAATAAGATCTCAGGTGGTACTTGCGCTCTAGTTAATCAGGAATATATAAACATAATTTCAATTTTGAAGACACTACAATACTAGACACTGAACACAATCTTCACAAAAGACTAACACTGGAAATGTTACATATTAACAATTATAAAAATAATGTTAATTTGAAAACTGACACATTATACCTAAGCAAAATATACAATAATTTGTTAAAAGTTAAAACCAACTAAACATCACAGAGTACGGTGTAGTTCACATTGGGTTAGTGTTGGATTTGCAGCGGTTTTTGGCGCGATTTCATATGACGACCTTCAATGTTCAAACAAGAATCAACTTTACTTAAATAAGTTTCCTTGATGGGTGAAAACGGTTACATCTCTATGACTTATTTGCTTTATCCTTTTGGTCTAGTAAGTATTTTTAATCATTAAGACTTCCATATGAGAGCTTCAAACCTACAAGATATTTTTGTATTTATTATATGTAAGATATTATTCCTTTAATCTCATGTAAGTTAAAATGTTTTATACCGTAAATTGTTCTAATTTAGTTCTGTAAATTTAGCTCCTGAAGAAGACACATGGGGTGTCGAAACTAGTAGAGAGTGAGATAATAAATAATTTGACTGCATCCCAGTAATTTCTTTCCATTCCTAAAAATAACATCAGTCAAGAAAATTTTTCCTTAATTAAATCCTTGTTTACAATAATTTATTTATTTATTTGTTAATTTCTTTCCATGGAAATTAAAAAAATTTATGGATTTCGTCATGTGTTTGTAACAAAATACTTAAATTAGGTACCTATTTCTACAAAAGTTAAAAAACTCTAACTCTGAATACAAAGTATTACTTAATAAAAATTATTTGAGTTTTCTTTTAAAAACCAGCAATGATTTTGACAATTTGATCTCTGTAGGAAGTACATTGAAGAACTCCAAACCTTTTCAATTCGGCGCACTTCGACTTATGTTTAAACGCTTGTTAGGAATTCTGAAATTATTTCCCGTTCTGGTATACTTCTCATGAGTATCATTTTGAGTTACAAATTTACTTCTATTTGAATAGATATAAACACATGTATGAAAGATGTACAATGAGTAAATATAGTAAAAATTTTTTTGGAGAGGAGTCACATCATCAATGTTGGTCACTAGATAATGACGTCACGGAATACTAGATTTACAAAGTATACTAATTTAATTTAAAAAAATGTAATGCGTGTTGTATTATTGAATTTACATGCCATGCTAAGTTTCGCTAACAATTTAATTGAATTATTAGACGATTAATATTTAAATATCATTGTAAAATTTAATATATTTATATTTCCAGTTACAGCTCTATAGCGTTACAGAAAAAATATAAATGCCATGTAAACGTACAACACAAAACACAATTCTTAATTCAGTAATGCCAATATGTGTTGAAAAAACAAACTACAATTATTTTAAATAAATTAAAAATTCATTAAAAACATTATGTTCGACTTTAAAATTATTGTAAATTTAATGAAAATGCGCTATTCTTATAGTATGCAAAAAAGTAGTATTTACTTTATTCATTGAACATCACTCGGTCATTACTACAGTTATTTTTCATTTTGTAAAGTTTTGATGACATGACTCCTCTGCAAAAAAATTTCAACTATAGTATGAATTTTATATTGTTTAAAAATATCCCGGCATGAACTACTACGATCTGCATTCGCAAGACATCTAACAACTCTCTTTTGAGCAATAAAAACATTCTTTACATGGGTAGATGTACCCCAGAAGCAAACTCCATAGGCTAAAACAGACTCAACTTTTGCATAATAAAACATCATTAATTGTCTATGATTTAACACATATTTCAAATGTCTAATCTGAAAACAGGCAGTATGTAGTTTGGAAACAACATTATCGCATTGAGGAATCCAGTTTAAATTTTCATCTGCATTTAAGCCTAAAAACTTGGTACGCTTTTGATGAGATAGTTCGTTTTCATCAACAAATAGATTTATGTTCAGATCATTCATATTCTGGTAGCAATGAAAACGCAAGTAAATTGTTTTACTATAATTTAAGTGCAGGTTGTTTGAGCTGCACCAATGCATTAAGTTGTTAAATATTGTTATCTTTGTCAGATACAATCAAAGATGCATCATCAGCATATAGAGTCGTATGACAATATGAATTTAATTTACACCGTTATTAATATTTGTTAATTCTGAGTTAACAAATAGACCATTGGTTTTCCTTATTGATACATATTGTTGTCTCTTATTGAGAAAGCTGATGATCCAGTTGAGGCAATCCTCTGATACTAATATTTGAAAGTTTCTCAAATAGCTTCTTATGATTCACACAGTCAAATGCCTTGCTAAAATCGCAAAATATTCCAACAGGGCATTCTTTATTTTCAAGATGATAGATAATTTTGTCATAGAAATCGTGTATAGCATCACAAGTTGTTAAATTGGTCGTAAATCCAAATTGATTACATTTAATAACATTAGTTGCTGTAAGAAAAGATTGTAAACGAGTTATAAAACAGTATTCAAAAACTTTTGAGAAAATGGAAGTTATGGTTATAGGGCGATAATTGTCCATTATATCTAGGTCATTTTTTTATGAAGCGGAATCATCTTACTGATTTTTAAATTATCAGGAAAATTACCTGATTCAAAAGACAAATTTATAAGATAAACTAACGGCGTACCTAAGTATTGTTGAAATTACTGATTTTAATAAAAATGCAGGAATTTCATCAGGTCCGAAAGATTTCTTATTTTTTAGTTTTGTATTTAATAAAGAAAGTAATTCAGTTTCAGAAAACGGAATGAGGAAAAATGACTTTGATTCAAACCATCTATTATTATTTTCATTATATTCATGTTGTTGAATCATTTCTGAGATCTTTGTAAGAGCATCTCTAAAAAAATTATTAAAACAATCAACAACTAATTTTGGGTCATCAGTTACCTCACCATCGAGTTTTAATTCTATGGGCTTGTGACCTTTAGTTGCATCATTATTTGTACTAGATTTTATAACTTTCCATACACTTCTGTTTATATTATTGGAGGAAAAAATTTCAGTTTGGTAAAATTGTTTTTTAGTGTTAGTCACTAAAAGAAAGTGTTTTTATTTTGCCTCTTTATAAAATGGAATGAGATCATCTTGTTGTTTCTGCAAGTTAAAAAGATGTTTAAGATTCATACTAGATTCTTTGTAGCATCATTCATCCATGGCTTAGTCTTATTTTTTCTTACTTTTTTAATTGGAAAATTATTGTAAAAATGATAGGAAAATAAGTCAGAAAAACTATCAAACGCGTTATTAAGATCATTTAGGGTTAGAATATGGTTCCCGTTTTCGTGTGCTAGATCTTGATGAAATTGATTAATAGCGTTACTAGAAAAATTTCTTCTGTATTCAAATTTGTCATTGTGATTATTCACGGTTACTTGTTTTAAGTTAAAAAATAAGGTTCTATGATCAGAGATCAAGTTGTCAACAACAAAGCTGGTTGAATACAAAAAGGAGTTTGAAAAAATATAATCTAAAGTTCGCTCACCACGAGTATAATTGACAACAGTATTGTTGAGATTAAAGGTACTTAACATGCCACACAACAAATTAAAATCATAATTATCTCTTGCTGGGTCAACATTGAAATCGCCAGTTACAATAAAGTTAAAATTTGGCTTATACAAACAATTTAAAACATTATTCAAACTATTAATAAATAATTTAAAATCAGAGATTGGAGATGGTGATAACAGACTAGAAGTATATTTACAATGTTTGTATCAGATTTCTATTGCAATCCACATATCTCGAACTGTTTTTTATGTCAGTTCTGTTTAAAATGGCTACTCCACCTCCTCTAAAATTTGTTCTACAATATAATAATAATAATAAGTTTATTTATACTGAACAAAATACAGATCAAATCCATTTACAAATGTACAGTAAATAAAAAATAATAATCAAATCAAGACTTAGCAACTAGACATAAATAGTGAAAAACCACATAAATTATAAATCTTTCAACAATTTTCTTAATTCCGCTCTAGTCATATTAAAAATATCGGCAGCATTGTTATTTTTTACAAAATTATTAGTCTGAGTAAGGCAGTGATGGATTGGAGAACAGGAATGTTTGATTTTGAAAATACTGTTTCGAATTCTCAACCTTAGATCAGGTACGTTAAAGTTTATATCTTGCAGAACTTCTGGTAGATAAACTTCATTATTTAATATAGAACGTATCAGATTAATATTGTGCAGTTCCCGTCTTTTCTTTAAACTATCAACTTGGAATTCTTGTAATTGATCTGTATACGATATTCTGAATGGGTATTCATTATGTTTCTTGCAGAATATTGCTTGCAGAAGTTTTTTCTGCACTTTCTCTAAATTGTCTGATGCGTATTCTGTAACAGGGTCCCAGATTGCTGACGCATATTCCAGTTTCGACCTTACTAAAGAATTAAATAATCGGACAGTTATTTCGTGACTAAATTCTTTTGAATTGCGTAATATGAAATACAGTTCCCTATTTCCATCATTTATTAAGTCATAATGATTGGCGAAATGGAATTTATTATTAAAAATAACGCCCAAATCTTTTTGCTTAGTATTTTTTTCGAGTGCTGTGTCATTAATTTTGTAATCAAATAACAATGCTGCTTTATTTCTACAGATTGACATTGATGTACATTTTTTTTCATTTAAATTTAGATAGTTTTCTTTTAGATACTTAGCTATGTTATCTAAATCATGTTGCAATAAGATACAGTCGGAAGAATCACTGACAGATTTAAATAATTTTAAGTCATCTGCATATAGTAAATAGTTTGAATTTATAATGCTTTCTGAGATGTCATTTATAAACAGAATGAACAGTAATGGACCCAGTATAGATCCTTGTGGAACTCCAGATGTTGGTACGAAGCAATCAGACTTACAATTATTAAATAATACATATTGTGATCTATCTTCAAGGTATGATAAGAAAAACAATTGAGAACTAGTATCAACCGAAAGAGAACTTAATTTTTGAACTAGTATATCATGGTTTACTTTATCAAAAGCTTTGCTAAGGTCCGTATATATTACATCAGTCTGTAGACCATGGTCCAAATTTAATGCGATATTGTGACAAAATATACTCAAATTTGTAACAGTGGATTTTTTATTTACAAAACCATGCTGTTGTGGTATTATGGCGGATTGTACATGAAGGTATAGGCGATCGTAGATAATTTTCTCAAAGATTTTTGACAGAGAATTTAAAATTGATACTGGTCTATAATTGCAGAAAAATTTTGGGTTTCCCCCTTTCAATATGGGTTTAATTCTACCTATTTTTAATTGTTGCGGAAAAATATGATTTTGTATAGAAAGCGTAAATAACTTTTGTAATGGGGTTATTAATAAATCAACACAACCTTTATAGAAATATGACGGAATTTGGTCTGCTCCAACTGCCGTGTTCGGTTTTAAATGTTCTATAGATGACCGTATTTCAAGTTCAGATATTTCATCCAAAGTAAAAAGGTTTAAATTGTATTGTCGTTTCGACATATTAGTAATCGTTATATTTGGATTATTTTGAACATATACAGATTGAAAATATTTTGCAAAATGATTTGCTATTTCTTGTGGATTATTTGAATCATTGCCATTAACAGAAAAATTACTGTTGGCATTTAAATTAGACCGTTTTCTTTTTACATAAGACCAGAAATAATTAGCATTAGCGTTAATATTTTCTTCAATGTTCTTGAGATAATTATTGTGTTCAACTTTAATCATATTTTTAGTAGTTCTTCGTAGGTCCTTATATTTAAGTAAATAAGTATCTCTGTTTGGTAGATTTGCTTTAATTTTTCTATAATAGTATTGCTTTTCTTTTATTATTTGTTTAAGTTCATAACTGAACCAAATAGGATATTTATTTGTTTGACAATATGTTTTGACTTTAGGTACACATTCATCAAGAATCTCATATAAAATGTTATAAAAACTATCAAAAGCATTGTCTACGTTATTTATTAGATCAAGTTCATTCCATTGTTGTTGACCCAATAAATGATAAATTTTGATGAAATCAGCATTTTTAAAGTCATATTTTAGTGTAACTTCTGTTCGTTTATCTTTAGTTTCTTTCGTCAAAATATTTAAGTTAATATTCAAGGCCGGGTGATAATCATCAATATTTACCAGCGGCGTATCGCTTTTTTCTACCGTAATATTAAATACATCACTTAATACTAAATCTAAAGTGCTATTTTTGATATTTAATATATTGTTAAAAGAGTTTAAACTAAATGTACTTATAATGTTCTTCATTATTTGTAATTTCAAATTAATGTTCTGAAATTCAAACGAAGTTCCAGTAATTTCAGGACAATTAAAATCACCCACAATAATAATGTTGTCGAAAGTCACATTCATTATGTTTTCTTCGATGGAGTCTAGAAATGTTTGATACACATTTGCTGAAGAGTTAGGGGGATAATGATGATTTTTGTGTCTTTTATTTGCACTTTCACAGCCACCCACTCAAATAGTACACTAGCACTGTTCGCAATAAGCACCGGATAGTATTTATTTTTTGTCATTATTAGGACACCGCCTCCTCTTGATATTCCCATTGCTTGATAATTGCGATCATTTCTAAAAGCGGAGTAACGCGTATCACATAGTTCGCCATCAAATATATTTTCATTTAGCCATGTTTCTGAAATAGTTATTATATCGTAATTCGTACATAAAATATTTTCGTAAAATATTTTACTTTTTGACCGAAGGCCTCGAACGTTCTGATAAAGAACAGCTATGCATTTGGGTTTGCTTTCTCGCTGTGGTCTAAAAAATTTCCATTAGATTTTGTCTTTTGGTTAAAGTTGTAGCGCCGAACTAAAACTCCAGATGGCCAATAATTTTCATCGCTTAATTTAGTTAATAGACTAAAAGGAGCACCAATTTTGAATGATGCAAATATCCCTTTATTATCTAATTTTTCTACTACAAATTCATGATCACTTTCATGTTTTAAGTAATCTTTTACATTATCGACCGTAGCGTCTTTATTTTTAATTTTACCCAAATATAACCAAGCCATTTTGGGCTTACCTGCACCTAGAAGTAGGCCGCCAGATCTATCTTCTTTTGAAGAACTAATTTTAGAATTGCGTTTTTTGCAACTACTTTAAAGTCATCCGTGGTTGATTCCTTGATCGTTCCTGACTCGGCGCTTTCTGGAATAGGTGTAGCAGTTTCAACAGAAATAATCTCTTTCGCCGACACTGGTGTTTTCGACTTAGAAGTACTTGCGATGTGCGCTGCCGCTAGCGCGGGAGTAGCAGGTACACGCTTGCTGGACTCACCGGACACTTTAGAAGATTTGCACTGTGGTTTATCACGAGAAACTATCAGCTCTTCTTTCAATGTTGCGGTTATTGCTTTTAGATCAGCATTCTCCTTCTTTAATTCATTAATAGAATCGCTTAAATTCTTTACCGTTTGAATCAGTTGCTCATTTACTATCTTAGATATAGTATCCGAAAATTGTTCAATAAACATTGCCAAAAATTCTTTATTTGCGGATACATTCTCATTCAGTAAGGCTTTTATTTCGGTGACACTACGAGTTTTCCCGGACATATGACCGAGAAATTTGTTAAAATATAGCAAACTCACGAAAATTTAGCACTCACAAATACGAGCGAGAAAGCACGTCCTATCGCTATGACAGCCACTATCCACTATTAAGCGGTGACGAATAGTAAAAAAGCCTTTTACCAGAATAAAATTATATATTCGGACAATATTTCTAAAACAGTTTGGAATATTGTTAACACAGAATCTAACTCTAAGTCAAGCAAAAGGAACGCTATTTCAAATATAATTGTCAACAATATGCAACTGAATGATCCTAGGACAATTGCTGACAACTTTAATTTGTTTTTTAAAGAAGCCCCATATCACATTGTTAACCAAACACGAGGTAATCAGTCAGCAACTGTTTTAAATGAGACTGTCACTGTAAGTAATTCATTCTTTCTTAATCCTTACACTGAGAAGGAACTTGTGTATATAATATTAAAAAATTTGAAACATAAAAAGTCTGCAGGTGTCTAGGAGTCTAGGAGCTCATAATGTAATAAGCAATAGTCAATTTGGGTTTCAGGAAAACTGCTCTACTTTAACCGCAATTCAACATGCTTATGAAACAATTGTTTCTGACCTTGATCAAGGAAATAATCCTGTAGCAGTGTTCTGTGACTTGTCAAAAGCTTTTGACTGCGTTAATCACAGAATACTGCTGCAAAAACTTAGTTCACTAGGAATCAGAGGTATACCCCTTGACTGGATTGCAAATTTTCTTGCTGATCGTCAGCAGTTCGTCTCAGTTAGGTGGTTTGATGAATCTGGTCCTTCCACTGTGAACTCCTCTCTCACAAGTATTGATATTGGAGTACCACAAGGAAGTATCCTTGCTCCAATATTATTTATTTTGTATATTAATGACCTAAGTTCGATTTTTAGTAAGCCATGTTCCGTAACAATGTATCCGGACGATACTTCAATCATAGTACCGAAAAGTTCTCTACAGGATATTCAAACGGTCTGTAATGAAAACCTTAATAGGCTTTCGGACTGGTTTAGCAATAATTCTCTCTTTTTAAACTTAAATAAAACTGAATTTATTAGATTTCGAACACTACAATGTAAGAGGAATCTAGAAATTGATATTAAAATTGATAGTTTCCAAGTCAATAAAGTTTCAAAATGTAAATTCCTAGGACTTACAATTAATGAAAATTTAAATGGAAATGATCATGTACATAATCTAATTGCTACACTTAGTTCGGTTTGTTTTCAGATCAGACATCTGAAATCCGCTGTAAATATCGGGTATGTCATTATGTCATATGGTTTTACAGAGCAAAGATCGAAGCTCGTCTGCGTTATGGTATCTGCTTCTGGGGATCGACTTCAACACTCGCAACTGCTTTCGTTCATCAGAAGCGAGTGATTAGGTGCATTGCTGGAGTACCACCGCAAACCCACTGTAAACCTTTCTTCATTAAGTTTAACATCTTAACTGTAGTTTGTCTTTATATTATGGAACAAGCTACTTTTGTGTATAACAATAAAGATAAATTTAAGACTCATGAACACAAGTTTGACACTAGAAATAAAAATGATTTTGTGATCCCTCAATGCAAACTAAATATAACGAGAAAATCTCCCAACGTTATAGGACTTCGTATTTTTAATCACTTGTCACCAGATATAAAGGAATGCTCTAGTATTTATTCTTTTAAAAATAAACTAAAAGCCTATTTATTAAGAAATAATTTCTACACTCTGGATGAATTTTTTAATGCTTAATGTATTGTTTATATTTATATGTAATATTTGTAATATATTTTGTAACTTTTTATATGACGTTCTTATACTGTACTTTCAGTCTATGGAAAAATAAAGTATTATTATTAGAAAACAACGTCTGATTTTAATTTATATTAAAAGATTCATTTAGGGGTCGTTTATGGGTGTTTAACCCCTCTAATGATTATTTTTGACATGAAATTTGAATTCAGCGGCCCAAAATAATTTCAAATCTGAAAAAACACGGTTTTTAGCAAATTTTTGACTGACAGGGATTAGGGGGCTGAAAACTGGAGTAAAAACCCCTCATTTCATTTCCACAATTTCTCTTTTCCGGAAAAGGTTGGTTCACATGTTACTGAAGACAATTCAATCGCGTTTAAATGAATCAATCTGCTTTCATAATTATGAAGAGGTTGAGGCATTTTTACCTTCCGCTTACCTGTAAAGGAAGGTATTGGAATCATGCAAAAAATCGGGTGGTGAATTTTTAGTGGATGAGCACGAATTAGGGTCCTTACAACTCATTTTTGATGGTTTCACGATGATGTCTGTGTGTATGTGTGTGTGTGGTCAAGGCCGGGTGTTAGTCGCATAACTCAAATACGAATTACCCGAAAATTTTGATATTTGGTATTTAACATTTGTATATAAATTGGAAGAGCTCCTTAGATTTTAGTACAAATATCTTCATCGGAAGTGATATTTTTTGAAGATTGAAAAGGTTAATTGTCAAAATTGTATATAAATTTGGAAAAATATAGTATTTATTTATAATAAGAATAAGAGGAAAAGTTATTTGCAACTTACGTTATAAAAAAATTGTCTTTATCTGGTAGCATTAAAGAACTGCAGTAAAATTTAAAAAATAAATTTATCAAATAAAACGTTGATATCTTGTAATCCATGATCGGTTGATTTTTGTTTCTGCGTAAAAAATATTGACAGGTGAGACGGGTGACAAGTTGGAATACTAGCGCTATTTATAAGTCCTAAGTAAGATATTAAATGTAGTAATTGAACGGGGGATGGATTCAACACAGCAGAGTTTTCCTGTGAATGAATCTTTTATTCAGGTGATGCAAATTTCTGTGTTTGAATATTTTAGATTTTTATTTGTATATTTTAAATGGGCACCGGATTGTACGTATACATTTCTGTTTAAAGTCTAGATATGGCGGAAGGTTGTGTGATGGCCACGTCAGATTTTTTTAACAGAATTTACCGGACTATAGGCATACCCGCCTAGGACTCCCATCACCTTTAGATCGCTCGTTTCAAATAAGGAAGTTATCTTGCCGCACCCTGTATTATGCAAAATATGCTATAAATTATACATTTTTACTAAAATTACTAATATGCGCAATAATACAATACAGGGTGTTTCATAACTTCGAGTACATACGTTAATGGTATATGTTGTTTGATATGCAGATTACGAATCTAAATGATTTTTTTTTAAATGCGAAAAATTAAGGGTTGTTTACCTAAAACATTTTTTGTAGTACTGCACTGGATTCGTTTTCCTATTAAATACAAACAATAGAAGTAGGTAATGAACATCTTAAATTACATAATACTAGTAAAATAATAAACGAAATTTAATAATTTTTAATGAAACAATAATTACTCCACACAGTGGCAGAGGCAACGAAAAATTTTGGACTGGGAAACATGGAAAATAATTTTGCAATTTTAAAAATAATTATTTTTGATTCGTAATCACTAATCAGCATATCAAACAAACATAGGTATACCATTAACTTATGTACTTGAAGTTATGAAATATCCTGTATATATGCAAATTCATATAATCCGCACTCTATGTAGTTATAATATATTTCAGGTTTGAGCGCCACTGACCTGCCTAAGAAAGCATACATAAGGATATCATTTTTAGTTTGGCTTTTTTTCGGTCTTCATTTCGTTGCGGCATATCAAGCCAAACTAATCAGCGTTTTACTGAAACCAAATTTCGAGAAGCAAATTTCATCAGTAGACGAAATGCTGGCAAGTGGCATAAAGTACATGATCTACGACACAAATAAATGGTATTTAAGCATAGGAAACGACAACCGTTTTTCACAGAACCTGGACGATATAGCCCTGTGTTTAGATGAAGATACGTGTATGCATCAAATTGCCACAGATAGAAAGCATGCGCTTTTGATTATGAAGACTCATGTGGAATTTGAGACCCTGAAGTATAATGACGACGCTTCGGGAGACTCGAAATTTTATTTTATTAATTACGTTGATACTAAGTTGGTGTGGTACATGACGAAAGGATTTCCGCTTAAAGATAGAATTAACAAATATATTTATAGGTAAGTTAATACTTTTTCCATGACCATATGAGAAACTAACAGTTTCCATACAGTTACGAAATAGTATATTACTTTACTAGTGGGAGAAGTAAAATACTTCTGTCACAAGTGGTTAAAAAGTGGTGGATTGATTTTCAAATGGAAAAAAGATATTGAAAGATTACATTTTTTAAAGTACAGAAGAAATTTACAAAAAATTAAATCAAAAGAACAAATATTAACGATGTCGCATATGCAGGGAGCATTTATCGTAGTTATTCTTGGACACTGCTTTGCTTTAGTTATATTTGTTGCAGAATTATTTACCAACTCATACATTATTAAGAAATAATATTGAAGAAAAATTTAATTTCTGTTTTATCGTTTTCATGTCCTTACAATCAATATATAAAATATCTAGCGTTTTTCTTAAAATTTATTATATGCAAGAATCTGTGTTCGTCCTTATTTTTCGACACTGCATTCCTTTAGTTTTATTTATTACACAAATACTAACTTGTAAATTGTAGAAAAAAATAAATTAAAACTATATTAGTTTTGGTATTTTAAATATTTTTCAGCTAAAGCCCTGTTCATACATGGATTATTATTTAAAGATTCTTTCATGTCCTATATTGAAAAACAAGAATTTCTTATTCATCGATTTCTTCAATATAGTGAATTTTTGTCCAGGATTCAGAGGCATGAAAGAACCCACAAAGAATCCATGAGTGAACAGGGCTTAACATTTCTGGCATTTTCGATATAATTACAAAATGGGAAAAGTTTAATAATGCAATTTTCCAGCAACACGTAATTTATTCAAAAGACTTGTGATTTGCAGCGAATTTTCTTCAATAATTTAAAGCAATATTTAAATCCAAGTACCTTTAATAAACTTTCTGTTTACAAGTGTTTAATGTTAATGATAAATTGACAGCACTGTTCAACTAAGTTTTCAATTTGCTTAATAATGTTTAAACTATGTTTACAATACGCTAAGCTTGGAATATTGCCATTAACAGTATAAATACAGAACGTTATTGCAGCAAGTTTAAGCTAAGAGATATTAATTATTATTTACCGCGATTGTTACTATAAGGGGAGGTAACTGTAATATTTACAAGAAGATTAAACATATTTAGATTGGAATCTGTAGTTTGTAGACATTCAATCGTCGATTAATTTTGTTTCCTTTAAAATAATTATTTGAACAAAATAATGCCTGATCAAATTATTTTGTCGTCATTCGTAGGTTAAATTATTATATTATAAAAATTATAATATACCTTCTAAAATCCAGTATAAAATGTACTCACGTAGTGAGTGTTTCGTGGTCGATTTATTTCAACAAGGTTCAAATAAATTTTAAAACTTTAATAATAAAAATTGAATTAAATTATTTCGAAAAAAATAAAAAAAATTCTGCTGTGTCCGCCACAGTACTTCCCCGATTATAAGTTTTAATAACTTACTTTCGTAACGCCGTTAATTTTATGCTTTATTCTGCAAAATTTAAATAAATTTATCATTTTTCCCCAAACTATTTAAGTTGATACCAACTTCGGCATAATTTAAATACCATAAAAAATCTGATACTTATTCACTAAAAACTCACACTCGAAAATTTTAACCCGTCATAATATCTTATAGCCTTATAGAATATAATGCGGAAAGTAAAAACAACTGACCATTGTTTAAATGTTGTTATTGATTCTTCGACTAATATTTTTTTCCAGAAAACTTTAATTTGATAATACACTTGAACAAATTTGATTAATTTTTTGAGAAACAATAATTGATTATCGCATAAATGTCATTTTTCACATTTTTATTAAACTTATCTCCCCGAGAGCTTTAAATTGACACCAAACTCGGTATAATTTGAATAATGTATGATAAAAAAATTGACGATCAGTTAAAGCTTTAATTTGATACCACACACGATAGTATTTTAATAAAAATAAAATAAGATATGTTTATAAAGTTGGTACCACTGGTTGAATAAAAAAATTTGAGTAATTTTTTGAGAAACAATTGAAAATCGTATTAATGTCATTTTTTACATTTTTTAAAAACTTATCTCCCTGAGCGATTCAAATTGACACCAAACTCGGTATAATTTGAATAATTTATAAAAAAAAACAATTGACGATCATTTAAATGTTATTTTTGTTTTTCTACTAGAATTATTTTCCCAAGACTTTTAATTTGATACCACACACGATAGTATTTTGATAAAAATAAAAAAGTTTTGTTTATAAAGCTGGTACCACTGGTTGAATAAAGCTCATTAACGAACTTGAAGTCAGATTTTGGCTCAAGATCTTAAATATAAAATTTCAGTCCAAAATTCCAACGCGTTTTTAAGTTATCCAACATCCAGACAGACTAACAGACTAACAGACCGACAGACCGACTTTTTTTAAAATTATGTTTTTTGGGTTCAGTAGGGTCTGAAACGTGAAGATTCACCAAAATCTCGAACTGTCAAAAAATCACGATTACAATACTTCCCTCTATTACATAGATCGGGGAAGTAAAAAGCACAACTAAAGAACCTTTCTTTATCTATTAAATATTTATAAAATCATTTTTACTTCCCCGATCTATGTAATAGAGGGAAGTATTGTAATCGTGATTTTTTGACAGTTCGAGATTTTGGTGAATCTTCACGTTTCAGACCCTACTGAACCCAAAAAACATAATTTTAAAAAAAGTCGGTCTGTCGGTCTGTCGGTCTGTTAGTCTGTTAGTCTGTCTGGATGTTGGATAACTTAAAAACGCGTTGGAATTTTGGACTGAAATTTTATATTTAAGATCTTGAGCCAAAATCTGACTTCAAGTTCGTTAATGAGCTTTATTCAACCAGTGGTACCAACTTTATAAACAAAACTTTTTTATTTTTATCAAAATACTATCGTGTGTGGTATCAAATTAAAGGTCTTGGGAAAATAATTCTAGTAGAAAAACAAAAATAACATTTAAATGATCGTCAATTGTTTTTTTTATAAATTATTCAAATTATACCGAGTTTGGTGTCAATTTGAATCGCTCAGGGAGATAAGTTTATAAAAAATGTAAAAAATGACATTAATACGATTTTCAATTGTTTCTCAAAAAATTACTCAAATTTTTTTATTCAACCAGTGGTACCAACTTTATAAACATATCTTATTTTATTTTTATTAAAATACTATCGTGTGTGGTATCAAATTAAAGCTTTAACAGATCGTCAATTTTTTTATCATACATTATTCAAATTATACCGAGTTTGGTGTCAATTTAAAGCTCTCGGGGAGATAAGTTTAATAAAAATGTAAAAAATGACATTTATGCGATAATCAATTATTGTTTCTCAAAAAATTAATCAAATTTGTTCAAGTGTATTATCAAATTAAAGTTTTCTGGAAAAAAATATTAGTCGAAGAATCAATAACTACATTTAAACAATGGTTAGTTGTTTTTACTTTCCGCATTATATTCTATAAGGCTATAAGATATTATGACGGGTTAAAATTTTCGAGTGTGAGTTTTTAGTGAATAAGTATCAGATTTTTTATGGTATTTAAATTATGCCGAAGTTGGTATCAACTTAAATAGTTTGGGGAAAAATGATAAATTTATTTAAATTTTGCAGAATAAAGCATCAAATTAACGGCGTTACGAAAGTAAGTTATTATAACTTATAATCGGGGAAGTACTGTGGCGGACACAGCAGATTTTTTATATCAATATTGAGAGTTTTTTTACACGAAACGAAAATACTTTTGCGATAGATTTTTACTTTAAAATGATCTGGCACAATTAGGATGCAGCAAAGTCGGAGTTTCGGGCTTGTTTCGAGCAGCCGTGGTCATGGGACGGGAGAAAAGTCAAATATAAACAGAGTGAAATTGAATTAAAATTTGCTTATGGGCAAATTTTTTAAATTCTATTCAAAGTAGTTATAAATAGAAATATTAAAATACAGTTCCGATTTGCTTCTTTTATATTTTTATATCGTGTCGACGAAACTATGTTTGATCTATAATTTATATTTGTTTTTCATGAATAGAAAATTATGCGCACTGTTACTGATGTACTATACGTAATATGTGCCTATAATTTATTCAATAAATAAAATATTAGAATCAGGGACGGTATCACATGATATTAAAATTAATAAATTCGCATAATGAAACGCCGAGTAAAATTTACAAAAGTAAATTTATTTTATTTAATTACTCTTGGAAAAAATCTGACGTGGCCATCACACAACCTTCTGCCATATCTAGACTTTAAACAGAAATGTATACGTACAATCCGGTGCCCATTTAAAATATACAAATAAAAATCTAAAATATTCAAACACAGAAATTTGCATCACCTGAATAAAAAGATTCATTCACAGGAAAACTCTGCTGTGTTGAAGCCATCCTCCGTTCAATTACTACATTTAATATCTTACTTAGGACTTATAAATAGCGCTAGTATGCCAACTTGTCACCCGTCTCACCTGTCAATATTTTTTACGCAGAAACCAAAATCAACCGATCATGGATTACAAGATATCAACGTTTTATTTGATAAATTTATTTTTTAAATTTTACTGCAGTTCTTTAATGCTATCAGATAAAGACAATTTTTTTATAACGTAAGTTGCAAATAACTTTTCCTCTTATTCTTATTACAAATAAATACTATATTTTTCCAAATTTATATACAATTTTGACAATTAACCTTTTCAATCTTCAAAAAATATCACTTCCGATGAAGATATTTGTACCAAAATCTAAGGAGCTCTTCCAATTTATATACAAATGTTAAATACCAAATATCAAAATTTTCGGGTAATTCGTATTTGAGTTATGCGACTAACACCCCTTGACCACACACACACACACACACACACATACACATAGAGATCATCGTGAAACTATCAAAAATGAGTTGTTAGGACCCTAATTCGTGCTCATCCACTAAAAATTCACCACCCGATTTTTTGCATGATTCCAATACCTTCCTTTACAGGTAAGCGGAAGGTAAAAAGGAATTTCTCATTAATTGTTTTTAACGCAAACTATATATATATATATATATATATATATATATATATATATATATATATATATATATATATATATATATATATATATATATATATATATATATATATATATATATATATATATATATATATATATATATATATATATATATATATATATATATATATATATATATATGCCGGCCGCTATACGCGCCATTCCCATCCTTTTACGACCTCTGCTCGCTTCACAATTCTCTTTTGAAACTAGGGAGGTTGTTTTGCCCCAGCCTGTAGAATGTTATCATTTTTACATCATTTTCTATTATGGAATGGTTACATATTAAAATACGTTTAGATTTATTAAATTTTGTAGAATATTACTTTATAAAATTAAATTTATATAGTAAATTAAATTTATAGTCGTAGAAAAACGACGCCTACGACTCATCTCACAAACTTTCCATTCGAGCTGAATATGCTTCATTCCACACTCTTGTTGCAAAATATACTAGTTTTCCAGGATACAGATATATGTAATAATTTTCAAAGAATCTATATGTGATATGCGAACAGGGCTTAATAATTATTGTCAGAATCACACTCGATCATATAGTGTACTCTGGCTATTCACCATAAATCCACTTAAAGATTGTGGGGCTAAAATGCTAAGTACACCTCTGCAAAATGAACTTAAACAAAAAATAGGTGCCATGTAATACCAACAAACTTCTAAATAAATAAATCAAACCAGACATACTATCCTAGATTTATTATTTCATTTTAGTTTTTATTGTCTCTTCGTCAATAATTATTATAAAAAATGTTTCCTTGTATACTACTTCTAACGTATTGTTTATTTACTTCTAGTTTTTCAATAGTGAATCCTGGGTCAAATACAATAACATCAAGAAAATGTTTATCAGACATAGTGGAAAAATATTTTGCAGAAAATTCAACTATATCTATATTTTCAACAAATTTACAAAAAAACAGTCATGTTTTGAAAGAGGTATTTCAGTCAGAAAAACATTCAAAAAGAAACTTTAAGTTTGGGAAATTCAAGACAATATTCTTTGACAGCCATAACAAGCATTGTATAGTTGTTACCAAAAATATTGAAGAATTCATTAATAATAAAAATATTTTTGAGAAATTGTCATTATGGAACGCAAGAGCTAAATATGTATTTTATGTATCTAATGCCAAAGAAAATTTACTACAGACATTTATAGATATATTATGGTTCTATTACATAATAAACTCAATAATCATAATGCCGGCAACAGGCAATTCTAACCTATTAAACATATATTCATACTTTCCGTACTCAGCATGCAACAATACAATCCCACAACTAATAGACACCTACCTGGAGGCTAACTTCACACTTAACACCAACTTATTCCCACAAAAAGTCCCTATGAATCTGCAAAAATATCCCGTTAAGATCCACACATTATTTTATACTCCATTCGTTTTTCCACCTAACGATGGCATCATAAGAGACTGGATTCCTCTGAATATAACAGAAGGTCTTGAAGTCACAATGTTAAAAACAATATCAAAAGTAGCTAACTTCACGGCTTTGTTTTACTCTGCCACTGATGCCAACAACTGGGGATTGGTTACACTGGATGGCAATGCCACCGGAGGGATTAAAATTATAAAGGACCGTGTACAAGACATAGCTATAGGGCATTATGGGCAAATGTTTGAACGCAGAATGTACTGTGATTATTCTGTTGGACTTTATAATGATATTCTCATCTGGTGTGTCCCTAAAGCTAAAGAGATTTCGAGCTGGAGGAATGTGTTCTTTAGTTTTGATTTTAACGTATGGTGTTCTATGTTGTTGGTTTATATCTTTGTAGCTTTAGTTATCCACTTAATGAGTAATTGCACGCCGAAAGAGGAGTCTAGTTTCAAAATGGCGAAAAATTGTTTCATCTTTGTTTTCGCTACGTTTTTAGGTAAGTTTGTGATTATGAGTGCTCTGTTATTCGGTACTGAATTCGTAAAATATGTTAAGCGTAAAATAGGGTGGAGATGGTTGGGCCAATTTTGTTGTTGTTGCCTGTAACTAGATACTTATTCATAATATGTACATTATTTTTACTGAATATGCTAGATAATCTGGCTTCATAATAAAAAAATAATTATTTTCAATTTATACGTCCAAAGGAGTGAAAATCTATCTCAAACACAATCATATTCATTTGATATTCCTTTCATATGAAATTTCAGAAAGAACATATCTCAGACAGCACAATAACATTTGGTGGATATTTTATGTACATGTTCATTGTGAAACCGTATATCCAGAAGATATGCCAAATTATCATTATGGATGTTTTCTGAGTGTTGTCTGTATTTATGTAAATTGGAACCTATATTGTTGAATTTTTGATGAAAGTTGAAGTAGTTGAGTGCGAATACCTGGTAAAAATAAAGGAATGCACTTACTTTTCATTTAATTGTATTCTATCTTTGGCTCTAACTAGCAAATATTTTATTTGATTGGTCATTTCATCACCTTGACTCATAATGTGGTACGTTTGTCGGCTTTAGCACTGTCCTATGAAGGTTTAAAACTGTGGTAGCTATAGAAGCTTTCACTTTTTGAGTTACTGAAATTTTAAAAATATAATTTAACATAAAACAATGCAACTTCATAATAAAACATTTTTATGTATATAATATATTACTCACAGAGCACAATCATATTCATATGAGATAATAGTATAATAATAATATTATAATCATGATATTAAATTAATATCATAAAATGTAAAATATACTCTGTATTAATTTTTAGGTTACAATCGTATATAATATCTCAAAGATAAACTATAAAAACAGTATTACGTTATATTTTTAGTAAACTCAGTTTCGAGAGGGGGGTGGATTCAAAAAGGAGACAAATAATAACAGTTTTTAAATGACAATTTTTTCTGACCTATAGAAAATACAATGATAAAATTTTAATTTCGCTTTTACCTATTGCTTTTAGAGCCAAACTATAAATACAAAAGATGTTCAGAATAAAAAATTGCATCCAACGAGCATTTTATTGATATTAAACGTTCCTGTCACGAG
This sequence comes from Agonum fuliginosum, assembly GCA_947534325.1. Lineage (NCBI taxonomy): Eukaryota > Metazoa > Arthropoda > Insecta > Coleoptera > Carabidae > Agonum > Agonum fuliginosum. The sequence goes on along the minus strand of OX384047.1, from coordinate 10,581,039 downwards.
ATAAACGTAAATTAAATTTTTAATTTTGGACCTGCTAACAGAGTGCCATGAGAAATAAATGTAATTTGACAGATCAAAAATAAAAATACCTCAATTAATTATTATGAAGTAGGTAATGCTAATTAGATGTATTTTTTTACGAATAATTAAAACATAAGATTACTATTGGAACGATATTTTATTTAATTAACTAAATTAGTGCCTATATTAAATTAATAAAACAAATAATTATTTTTTAATAAGAATATTTATAATAGCTATTTATGTAACAAGTATATAATATAGGGTTTTATTGGCGAGACAGTTTAGGGGACGAGCGAGCGCAGCGAAGCGAGGCACATAAATGGGCGAGTCAATAAAACCCTATTATATACGTGTTGCATACAAGATTTTGTTTGACTGCCCTATACGCAAGATTTTCTATTATCTATAATGACATTTACAAAATGACACATGTGACAAATGACAAATTAAAATTTAATCTCTAGCGAAGTGTGCCTTTTCTGTTATTATTTTATTATTTCTATTATTTTATTTTACTAGTAAAATAAAGAAACTTTATTTTACTAGTATTATAAAGAGCTGCTTTATTGCTGCAAAATTATGTTATAAACAGTACTTTATAATGCAGTCGTACATAAAAAATATTTAAATTAAATATTCAAACAAATCGTCATTTATACTGCTAAATAGTAACCTAATCTATTATAAAATGTCTGACGAACAGAGCTTAATTTAATTTGTGTTATATTGTTGCACTCTTAAACAATTTATTGCATTTCTTAAATCCATAATATTGTTTATTTGGCGCTTATAAATTGTCTCCTTGAGATACGGCCATAAAAAGAAATCGCACGGCGTTAGATCATTCGATCTAGCTGGCCAATTAATTGGACCACCTCTACCAATCCAAGAATTCGATGTCTTCCAAAAATTCCAGCACATACATTTACTTTCTCTGGATATTGTGTATGTGTTGCTAACATAAATGTGGATTTTCTTGACTCCAATAACGAAAATTTTGTGATTCGGATTTATAACACGCCAACGAAATTTGCCGCCCCTATGTACAGGTGAGCCAGCTAAGTGTTCCCTATTTCATTTGTTTGTAAAGTCTCAAGTTTTTGTGTAAAGTCCGCCAAATTTTTGCTGTAAATACAGTAGCCACTTGAGTTTTTGTTCGCAAAGTTTTATCATTATTGCTCTATTGCTTCTTAATTGGTGACTGAAATAATGATTAATTAATTAATGATTAGTCAAACGACTATTTGTAGGATTTTAAAGGACCTTAAGTGGCATATTTATAAGATTCAATTTCTGCAGGCAATTTCTAAAGAGGATAAAGCAAACCGATTGGAATTTGCAGAAGACGAAATTGAACGAATGAATGAAAACCCTGGTCATCTGAATAACATTATGTTTTCTGATGAGGCACATTTTCATCTTGATGGTGGATTTAATAGACACAATCATCGGTATTGGTCAGATGAAAATCCCCACTGGATTGCTGAACAATCCTTGCACTCTCCTAGAACGACTGTTTGGGCTGCAATTGGAGATTTTGGATTAATTGGTCCAATTTTCACATTGAAGTGAACCACTCGTGAAGTTTTTGTCTGATCGATTTGAAATTTCGGCAGTAAAAATTCCTTTAGATAGTTCATGTTTTGCAAAAATTTCGTCACTTTCTGATAAAAATTGCCGAAGTTATGAAAAATCCAAATAGGGAATAGTTAGCTGACTCACCCTGTATGTCGACAATAAAACAATCAAATTTTAAATATATCTACATAATCTCATATTTTTAAATCTATTTAAAAATTATTATTTGACTGCAAAAATTTAAAAAAAACTCAAATCGTTTCTTGGGGAAGGGAATCACCAAGGACTGACCAAATCGCCGGGAAACATGGTTGGCAAAAAACATGTTTTTTATTTGAAACAAAAAAAAAACGTTTTTTTGTTTAAAACTGTTTTATTAGAATAAAACGTGATTTTTATTGATTTAAAAAATGTTTCAACAAAAAAAACAATGTTTTAATCAGCAAGGAGTTCTGAAATATGCATCATTACGCATTATGACGATAAATATGCTGGAGATTCCCCTACTTATACTTATTATTTATTATCAGGTTATGGCTATGGATGACAACTAGTGAGAAACAGTATAATATGCTATACACTATTATTAGGCCCGACTTAATGAATGCATCATCCATTTATGCCATGACCTGGAAGTTCAGCATGACTTCTCGCAGCATTTTTTTTACACGTCGATTCACTTTGGTCAAGATTGTATATCCACGTTCGAATCGCCCTATTCGACGGAACAGGCTGATTCGCCACTGAGAAAGTACGCTTTAACTGCGTAGCCACGTTGTTGACCCGTCCAACGATACATTGTAAACTAAATGGTAGACCACGCTGATAATGTTGAGTCGGCGATCTTCCCCACCGCCTCCCTACGAGCTCTAAGCCCCACATCAAATCTTTCCATTTGACTGGTGAACCCTGTACTAGTAAATTTAAAAATTTATGTATACTAAATATTTGGAAATACTACCTATCTCGAAATTTGTTATTAAATTTATTTAATCATTCATATTTTTTGCTTTATTAGTATTTTAAGTACTTATACTAAATTGTCATTATAATTTACTGAATGATATTTAGGACTACCTACTACTAAATTTAGAGGGTAGTTAATCATTTAAAAATTCATGTAGGTATACCAAATAGGTATTTAGAATAACTACCTATCTCGAAATTTGTTATTAAATTTATTTATTCATTCAGAAGTTAAGCTAATATAAACTATAACTGAAATGACTGAATTAATTATTTATTCGATAATAATAAAGTTTTTTTATTATTACTATAAAAATTATTAAAAGAAGTACACAGTTTTTTTTTGTTTTACTCAAAACTATAATTTTTGAGTCAGGGAGTTATTCTAGCCATCCCCTCAATTATTTAATTTACATGAAAATTGTTAGGTTAACTAAATATCCAATGAAATTCTTTCATTTCTGATCACGTGTACGAAATTGACCAATGAATACAACATTTAACTGACAGCAACCCATGGGACATTATCACTTATGTCAAATATGTTGCTAGGTTACAATTATTTATGTTCATTTTTATGTTTATAATAATAACTGAATAAAAATATCATTTGCACGTTTTGGCAATGAAAATGATTCTTCAATTAATAAAATTTTCTGTCCAAATAACCCTCGACCATTGATAAATACTTATAATTTTGTGACAGCTACCTCAAGCACGTTGCTTTTAGGTTAACAGCCCTCCGCCTGCGGAGTCGGGCGGTTACCAAGCAACGTACTTTCGGAATGTCACACAATTATTTCGTAATTATCAATGTTCTTGAGTTATTATAGCTGATAAAAGTTTTTTATGATGGTTATTATTATTTAAAATTGTAAAATAACGGATACAGCGGCAATGTGTTATTGGGCTAGAGTTAGAAAAAACTCATGCATTTTGTTGTTATTTTTATTTAATTCCAATATTTCGTAACAGTTTTGTTTTTCTATTTTCTGCAAAATTTTTGTCAATTTTTAATAAGTTATATCGATTTTATCCCTGAGGAAGTAACAAAACTCTAGCCCAATAACACATTGCCGCTGTATCCGTTATTTTACAATTTTAACTTTCAACGAGTCGGCGTGACTTCTGTTCAGCATGTTATTATTATTAAACAACGACTGGCGGCTTTTTGCCGCTCCTGAAATTTACCGCCCGCGTGCGGTGCACTCCCTGCACCCTCGGGTTGGCACAGCACTGATTAGGTTCCCCATGTAAAGTAAATGTACTCTCATCAGAAAAACAAATCAATTTCAAAAAGTTTCGGTCTAAATTAGATTGTTCAATAATTGTTTCACAAAACACGCTTCTTGTGAATTTATCAGCGTCAAATATTTCTTGATATGTCGAATACTTGTAAGCATATAACTTTTCCTTTTGAAGTATTTCATGCACTGTTGTAAAGTGCAAATTTAATTGAGAAGCAATTTGACGTACATTTAAATTTGGGTTTTCTCTTACAGATCTTATATGATGACGTTGTATTTTCTTGACTGGAAATGTTTTGTGGAAATAAATATTTTAATAAATTGACTGATTCCAAAGAATTTGGTTTATTTCCACAAGATAAAAGCACATTTAATTTTTTTTCATTTAATCTATTATGGCCTAAATTTTCTTGGACGGTTTTCATAAAAGCACTGAATAAATCATGTATTCCATCATTTATGAAACCACTTTTAGTAAAATTTAAAATTTTATTTAGCTTGGCGCTTGAATTGTGTTTCAATCTTTCAATACATTAGCCCGGCGGTTATAGGACAAACTTCATATCAACTAAGGTGCTCCGGGGTAACTGGGCCCACGAGGTAACTGGGCCATGGGTAAATTATTTCCCTGAGTATGGAAATTTTGAGGTTTAGTAAGTAGGTACACTTGCTTCTCTTCCCTTTCTATCTAAAACAACAGACCTTACCTTCTTAGCAGCTATTTTGTCCATGTGAGTGTAAGTGAAATTTTGAAGACAAATCTTTCGTGAACAACGCGCTGTTACGTCAGTTTGAATGGAGTTTAATACATAGCAGATAAGAGTTTTCTACCTATCTACTATTTTAACTTTATAATTGTGAATCAATAAATCCATTTATAGTGTTGGAATTGCTTCTAGGCTAGTTGTAGTTTTTTTGTATGGGGTGGTCCAGTTACCCCAAAATTTTCGTGAAAATGGGGTAACTGGGCCATGTCCTTGGGGCAACTGGGTCCCCCAGGGAATCCATCTTAGGCTTGTCCTATATTGTTAAAGAATTGAACTTAGTTTTTGAAAGGAACTGTATTACCATTTTACCATTACATTATATTTATCTTCGTATTATTGAACGAGTAAGAAGTGTTCACTTCGCTCCGTATTAAAAGACAATTTTTGTTTTGTTTTTTCCAACCTTTTAGAATTAAAAGTGGTTCTATATGTTTTGTTAAGTGCTGTTTTAGATATTTTGTGTAAAAGTGCTGCGTCTTTTGGTGCATAATTAGTTCTAATTAATGTAAGTTCAAACTTTGATTATTTCAATCTTCAACTCTTTTTTTGTATCTTTGGGTCTTTTGAACATACTGGCGCATTAGATTTCTTCTAACTGCCTACTCTTGTCTCAGTTTCCGAAAGAAAACCTCAGAAATTCGTCTTAGTGTCCTAATTAGTGATTAATTGGATCAACAGTTTTCACTGATTTAAGGGTTTTTTTCCTTCCTGATTAGCATTCTGAAGGCACACGGCGATTCCTCTTCTTCTATTCTATCGATTGATACCAATTGTAAGGGCTAAAAGTGCCGCTATCAGGAAGTGATCCAATTAATTAATTAACTTGTAGTGCCTTCAAATCCTTAACGGGTGGTCTGATTTTCTTGATTTTGTCTTCTTTGGATTCGCACCATTGAAATCTACGATTTCGATGCTTTATTTTTATTTTTAAAAACCCAAAGTGAAAAAAATTAATTAGGTTAAGTAACGACTTGTAATAAATCATCAGTCGTCATTTCAAAGTTTTAAATTTACAAAGTTATGTTTCTATTAGCTCTAAATATGTTACAATTGTGTTTTTTTTTTTGGAAACTTTTAATATTTAACGAAAAAATTAAAATTTAAAACTCGCCACAGGAGAATTAGGTTAGTGTACTTGGTCTTAAACTATTAGTCTTTTGTTGTTTTGTTAAATTTTGAAATTACTGTCCGAATTTGACAGTTTTCTGTCATAATGTTCAGTCGTTGTTACTTTCGCTCGTAGTTTTGTTAATATTTTGTCAAGTTTACTTGTTTTATTTTAGTGGAGTTTTGTATCACTGTGCGTGTTTTTATTCAGTCGACATAGTGGTTTCATTAGTTTGAAACAGAAACTACCTCATCATTTTAATTTTGCAAATCTTATCTTTTTAACTCTGCTTAGGTCAGTGAGTCTTGCTGAGTTTTTCAATGCTAACATTTAAAAATGAGCAAGTGTGCGAACTGTAGGTCCAAAAAAACGGACAATCTAATAGGTTGTGAGGGTACTTGCGGCCAGTGGTTTCATTCAGTGTGCGCACTACTCAATAAGTCCAAGTCTATTTATTTTTGGTGTTCTTCTTGTCGCATCAATTGCGAAATCGTTGATCGCTCCAAAAATGCTGATGTTCTGAAATTATTTAATGATATCAATACCAAAATTACTGCACTTGAGACTGCTGTCATCGACAATGTTTTAAAGTCCGTCCAAGAAGACATTACCTCAATTATTTCCTCTGCAGTGGATGATCTGAAGTCTAAAGTCAACGCCCATGTAGAAGCCAAACTGCAGAATACGAACTGTATTGCCTCATCCGACTGCGAAGATACTTTTGCCAAAGTTTTACGTACCTCATCGTCAAAACCACCAGTCATGCTTAAGCCGACTAACTCTGCCCAATCAGGCGCCACTACTAAATCTGATCTACTGAAAAGTGCCAATCCCGTCACTGCTAATATCACATTAAATTCAGTGCGTCATACTAGTAACGGTGCCCTAATTATTGAATCAGAACAATCCGAAAAACTGCAAGACCTAATCAATTCTAATTTAAGCGGAAAATATGAAATTAAACAATTACCTGCACTTAATCCACGCATAAGAATTGTTGGAATGTCGGAATCGTTCAGTAAAGAAGAATTTGCCAAACAACTCGTCCAGCAAAACAAATCATGCTTCAGATCTGATCACAAATGCGACGTTCTTGATGCTTTTCCTACAAAACGAAATAAAAACGTATTCCAGGCCCTAATTCAAGTCGACACGCTTACTTATCACAGTTTGATTGAGACTGACAAAGTTTTTATTGGTTTCGATATGTGTACAGTGTACGATGGTATCGATGTGCGTAGATGTTTTAAATGCTGTGGCTTTCACCACACTTCCAAACAATGTAATCAATCAAATCAAACTTGTTCTAAATGTGCTGGGGACCACAGTCACACAAATTGTTCAGTCACTGTCTACAAATGCACAAACTGTACCAAATATAATGCGCTTCATACTTCAAAAGTAGATGTCAAACACGATGCCTGGGACAAACAATGTTTTGCGTACCTCAAAACTCTAAAACGGTTTAAATCAAATATTGTTGGCAACAAATAGCAACCACAGCAAGAATCTGAGGGTTCCTTCCATCAATCCAGCAACCATCCTGTGTCCTTATATTATCAGAACGTTCGTGGTGTCAACACAAAACTGTCACAATTGTATCAGAATGTCTCTACAGCTGACTACGACATATGCGTACTCACCGAAACGTGGCTCAAGGACACAGTGTTTGATGCAGAACTTTTTGACAGCCGATATGTTGTGTTTCGCTGTGATCGTAACCAAGATGTAACCGGTAAGTCACGCGGCGGTGGAGTGTTGGTTGCTGCCAAATCATCTTTAAATCCAGTAAAGTATGCTATCCAACCAGTGTCAAATATCGAACTGACATGTGTGAAACTCTCTACTCGCAACTCATTGCTTTATGTTATCGCAATGTATGTCCCACCCGATGCTTCTATAACTATGTACGATAAATTCTTTGATACTTTGCTAGCCCTACCATTTATTTTTAATTCAAATGTATTATTTATAGGCGACCTTAATCTAACAAATTTAAGTGCATTTTACGCAAACAAAGTTACTAGCGATGCTTATGTAAATAACTTTATTAATTTTATAAATGTTACCAATATGATTCAAAATAACAATATTTACAATTATAACGGTAGAATCCTTGATGTGATTGTATCAAACATTTCCTGTAACGTTCTAAAATGCCATGATCCAATTCTATCTGAAGATTCCCACCATCCGGCACTAATGGCAGAACTTTCAATTTCATTACATAATAGTTTCAAACCATGCAGTAAAGCACAAATGTACTATCAATTCAAAAAGGGTAATTATGAGCTGCTGTATAACTTGCTTAGCTGTGCCGAGTGGGGCTGGATTTCAGAGTGCACCAATGTAAATGATGCCACCAACAAATTTTACGAAATATTATACAACATATTGGATCAATGCATACCTAAAATCAAAAGACGCACTTCTACATATCCAAATTGGTTTAATAAGGAACTCATTAATCTACTTAAAGCTAAAGAACGTTACAGGAAATTATATAATTCATCTAAATCATACGAACATTTAAACACATATCAACAGTATCGAAAACAATGTAAAAAGTTGGCTGATTCGCTATATAAACAATTTGTATCAAACATAGAAACTAATATCATATCTAACAACAATTTGAATGAATTTTGGTCTTTTATCAACAGCAAAAAAACTACGAACAGAATTCCTTCTATTATGTGTCATAATAATACGACAGTTGCTGGTGGATCTCAAATTGCTAACGCTTTCGCTGAATTTTTTAAAAGCGTTTTTCTAGATGATGCACACTGTAATAACACTTACGATTATAATAATTCTGATAATAGCAATTTCGTAAAAATCGAGAGTTTCAATGTTTCTGAAGTTCTGGAAACTATCAAAGCTCAAAACAACTCAAAATCAGTAGGGTCAGATAACTTTCCAATTTATATCATCAAAGGCTGTGCTGAACTGTTGTCACCGGTTCTTTGTGCGTTATACAATCTTTGTTTGAAGCTTAATAAATTTCCGAATGCCTGGAAAACCGCGAAGGTTTGTCCAATTTTTAAGGCAGGTGACAGATCACATGTTTCTAATTACAGGCCCATATCCTGTCTTAGTTCACTCTCCAAAATTTTTGAACATTTGCTATTTAAAAGTATTCAGCGTCAGACGTCACAACAAATTAGTGTATATCAGCATGGACTTGTTCCTGGCAGATCTACGGTCACTAATTTAGTATCATTTACACAGTAAGTATCGAACTCCTTGGATGACAGAAAACAAGTTGACTGTATTTATACAGACTTTTCTAAAGCGTTCGACACAGTGTCCCACAACATCTTAATCAGCAAATTATCCAACTTTGGTTTTGATGGTAGTACTTTAAACCTGTTATTGTCTTATCTACAGAATAGATATCAGTACGTATTCATAGACGGTCATAGCAACATCTGGTGTACCACAAGGCTCAGTCCTTGGCCCTTTACTGTTTCTGTTATTTATTAATGATATTGTAGATTCCATATCTCATTCCTGATGTTTGCGGATGATTTTAAACTGTTCAGTACTATTTCCAGTGTCGATGACTGCTTAAAAGTACAGTCTGATTTAAACAATGTTCATGAATGGTCAGTTAAGAACAAATTATACTTCAATCTATCTAAGTGTGAAGTTCTAAGCTTTTCCAAAAAAACTAACACCATTCAGTATGAGTACCTACTCACTTGGAAACTCAATTATAAAACGTGTAAAGACTAAGAAGGATCTAGGTGTACTGTTTGAGGAAAAGCATGTTGCATACATTATTAATTCTGCCTGCAAAATTTTAGGCTTTATTCTGAGAGTAGCATATGATTTTAGCAACAAAATTTGTTTGAAGTATCTGTATGAGATGCTAGTTCGCTCTAAATTAGAATATTGTAGTGTTGTGTGGAACCCACATTATAGTTATCTGATATTGTTAATTGAAAATGTTCAGAAAAGATTTTGTAAACAGTTTTATAATCGCATACACAATACATGGCCTGAAATTAACTACAACTCTTTGCTTTTGGAGTTCAATCTTGACCCATTAGAAACTCGTCGTGTTAAGCAAGAACTTTTATTTTTGTTCAAATTAATTAATAGCATAATTGATGCTCCTGAACTATTGTCTCAAATAAATTTCTTTGTACGGCCCTGCAATACTAGAAACTCAACTATATTTTACTGTCCATTCTCGAAGACCAATTTTCATTTAAATTCTCCGATTTTCTCTATGTGTAATAATTTCAATAGCAATGGTGATAAATTAGATTTTGCAAACAGTTTGTCAATATTCAAAAAAGAATTAAAATCATTGTAAATTATTTTAAGCGTATGTTTTATATAACAATGTAATATGTATGTAGGTAGACCGGGGACAATTGAAACATTTCAGCTTTTTGATTTTTTTTCTCCGTGGCTATCGTAAATTTCTAAATTTCAAAGTGTGTAATAGAGAGTATATTCAATCCCCTTTCTATATATATAATACCATTGACCTATAATGATACATAAATAAGATATTTTAAAAAATCTGGAGCTTGGCAAACTGTTTCAATCGTCCCCGTGCCAGGGACGAATGAAACATGTACCTGGGACAATTGAAACAGCATTTAAATTAAACAAATATTTATTCTAAACAAAATAAGTTACATTAACAATTAAACTGAGGACTTAATATTCACTCTGACACGCAATTATGACAGATATAAAAAGTGCTTTGTTGGATGCAGGCCTCATGAGACCAATGACGACAATCAATGCATCGCACCCAATTCTCTCTAGAGCGGCTACTACTAAACGATTCGAAGCAAACTAGACAATAGCAATTCTCTTCGTCACTGTCACTCTGTTCCTGATTGTTCTGGCGTAGTTTGGTTTTCTTAGACTGTCGAGCTGCTTTCGATTTATCTTTTAACTCCGTAAGTTTTGAAATTGAATATATAATATATGTTTCAACCATCCCCCATGTCAATTGTTTCAAATGTCCCCGGAACGAACTTTTAATTAAACAGTCAAAAATTTTCTTACTCTTAGACAATAACAATAGTTCAAACTGTTCTGACTAAAGCAGATATACCAAACAAACTAATAAAAATAAGCAAAGCTGGATACCTAAGTTCTTTTATCTTGAGTTACACTTTTACGATTAATGGAAAAATTTAGTACGACAGCGAGAAATCACCTTATCAACGACGTGTACTGCTACTCACATTTTCCCTCAATGCTGGATGGATGGCTATATGCGCCATCTAGAAGCACTTCGTTTGATACAAGCACGCGTCATTTAAACCTTAAAGTCCTTCTAATATGGCGGTTGTTTCTATTGTCCCCTGTTTCAATTGTCCCCGGTCTACCCTATAGTTATTCAGTAATTGGGCATATTGAGCCTGTTGAATAACTTAAACTTAAATAAAATAAATAAATAAAATAAATACATTAGAATATCCGATTTACTCAGTGTTGGTCATTATTCGTAATTTAGTAGTTAATTTTTATGGTAAAATACGTTTAGTTGAGTAAAACATTGGATAAAACCACTTTTTCCATATGAATAAATATGTATAAAATGTTATTGTAGACTATCCAGTTAATTATACCACCTTTATCTTCAATTTGATTGTTTTTAAACCATTTTATCTTTAGACATAGGTAACATGTTTTGTTACAACAACTATAATAAATATGTATTTTGATGATCTATAGAAGCTAGCAATATTTTTTCCAAGTAAATTGAATGTTAAAGAATAGGTCCAGATACTTCAGATTAAAACCATAATGCTGTTAGGGAGTTTAGCTGGGGGTGGTCCAGTTACCCCAAAATCGTGGGGCAACTGGGCCACCATGACAAAAAAAAATATATATTTTTTTTCAATTCTAAAATTTCAAAATATTTAAGAATCCTATAATTTTACATGAGGTTATGCGTTATAGTTAACATATTATCAAATATTTTTCAAAAATACTGTAATTTACTTATTTTGAATTATCATTAAAAACAAAAATTTTAGTTGACGTTGTAAAACCTTGGCCCAGTTACCCCGGAGCACCTTAAGCATTTTGTGATTAAAGTGTGAAAATTGGCATACATATCAATTTAACTATTCTCTTTCATATAAGAAGTGTTGCCAAAGTGTTAAGTACCACGGACGGCCGCCATTTTGAAAAAATGGCTGCCATTTTTAGTTTTCTTGATTTATCTTGTATGGTTAATATTACGTGAAAAATTGTAGAGCATAAAATTTGCTATAAAATAGTATATTTATTTTATCTGTAAGTAGTACAGTTCTCGAGAAAATTGTGAAAATATATTTGAGCAATTTCTAGTCATTTTCAACAATAGCCTTATTTCGTCTTTTCAAATAAAAACAGCTTTTATTTTCGAATCAATCAAGATATCGACTTCCGGTCTTCAGCATTCGATTTCCTACATAATTTTTTGTTGCATACATAATTTTCAACATTTTGGGCAGTGGCGGCCGGTGACTTTTTAAAGGTAAGGGCTGCAATTTAAATGAAAGTGCGCTGCAGGCCAAATTTTTTTTGTTCAAGGTTAAATACCTTTATATTTAAAGTTAATTTTTATTAGGGCAGGGAAACTTGTCAGTTTATCCCAGTTTTTGTACAAAAATAAATACAAATTTAATTATAAACATAATTATATCAAATAGCACAATCAATTTTAATAAAATAACAATATAACTTTAAAAATATACAGTTGTACGCCTTATAATTTCAACGCAAACTATTTTGTACCTTTAAACTACACGCATTTATGTACACCGTAAGCGACAGCGCTGCGTCCGAAGCAGCCCCGTTGCTCGCTGTATAACCCACACATTGGCTATCATTCCCCTTCTATCATTCTGCCTAAGTTCGCGGGCTGTCCGGACAACAGCCCATAGCACGAAAATGGGTATAGCGGTGACTCACGCCGCGTCAAAGTAACATCAATAGTAAGCCTACAGGCGCAAATTTTTAAATTACAAGATATATTTGATGGATAGATAGATAATGGTGTTTATTGATATTATTTAAATAATGTATCAGAACAGTTTCATTTCCTACTAGGGGCTGCAGCCCCGCAGCCCTTACCCACGAGCCGCCACTGATTTTGGGAGTAGTAGTTCGGGCACAATTTAAACATAACCTCTTAGAGATAATAGTGAAATTTTAGTATTTTTTGTGTTTTTTGAGCTGTCATTTCTGAAAGAATTAAAATTTTCACTTGCTGTTTCCTGCATTAAATTCTTCAAAAATTTCTCTATAAGATACATTATATTGAAAATGTTTAACGCCTTAGTTAAACCGATACGTAATGAGTTTTGTCTAGCGAAAATATTCAAATTTTAGTATAAATTTTATTTTTGTGTTTGATCATCTGAAGTTTCTGAACGGATCAAAATATCGACTTTTCTACCTAACTTACCCAATTTTCAACATTTCGGGAGCTCTAGTTCGGCCACAATTCAACATAACTTCTTAAAAACAATATTGAAATTTTAGTATTTTTACATTCCGCTAACCTGTCAAGGAAGGTATTGGAATCATGCAAAAAATCGGGTAGTGAGTTTTTAGTGGATGAGCACGCATTAGGGTCCCTACAACGCATTTTTGATAGTTTCACGATGATGTCTGTATGTATGTGTGTGTGAATATTTTAAATGGGCACCGGATTGTACGTATACGTTTATGTCTAGATATGGCGGAAGGTTATGTGTTGGCCACATCATATTTTTTGTATTTATTAAGCTGTCATTTCTGAATGAATTAAAATATTGACTTGCGGTTTCCTGCATTAGATTCTTCGAAAAATTTTCTATAAGATATATTATATTGAAAACGTTTTAATTCCTTAGACTTCCGGGACAAAAACTCTTCTTTAGTCCTTATTTTTAGGGACTTAATTTGATCCCAAGGGATTATTTTTCATATTTAATCCCGTTGTCAAGGAATTGAATTAATTATTCCCGTTGTCAAGTAAATACGTGCTATTTGTTACAGAGTATCTATGGTAACAATATAAATATTTGTCATAAAATTTACTATCAAAATTGCAAAATATGTATTCTTTTAAACTATTTTGCATTCGTTTGAGGATGAAGTGCAAAAAATAGCGTATATACCACAGGACTAAAGTATCTTTAATCCCTCAGGTGATTATTTCCCTCACCTTCGGCTCGTGAAATAAACTTTCACCCTCAGGATTAAATCATGCACTTTAGTCCCTCAATATATAATATACTATTTTGGAGAAAATATGAAAATTTTAGTATTGATTTTATTTTTTGAGTTTGATCATCATTGAAAACGCAAATTGCTTTATTAGGCTAATTGGCTCAAAATAAACACCTTTTGTCTCATGACTTTTTTCGAAAAATGCACACTTTTCGAGATATAGGCGATTTTAAGTCGAAAAACGGCCAAAATTGTTCAACTTAAAAAATTCATATCTCTACTTCTGATGCACCTTTTATAATTTAGCAAGTTGCAAAATGATCGTCAAGACTTGTACTGTAAACGTATATTTTTTCCACATGGCCACCATTTTGTTTTACCCCCAAATTTGCAGCTAAATTTTGATAAAATTCTTAGGTTTAAATAAAGGGGTGGAAACGCACAAGTATTGAACAATCAGTCTGAAAACGATTTTTTTTTTCATTAAATTGGTTACATATAATATTTTCTTAAACTATTTATCAAAATGAATGAGTTTAGTTAGTTTCAGACATTTTTTCGTTGAAAATGTAAAAAAATCAGTTATCAATTTTTTTCTTTTATTTCCATGTTGCTTTACGTTACATAATAATAATGTTTATTGACCATGTTCTTGTACAATTACAACTTATGGTAAGTCAAAATGTAAATTAAGATACTAATTTATAAGTTATTTGTAAATTACAGTGTAATTCAAGGCAGTAGCACTGGCTTAGCTGAGGCAAATTTGCTTGTCTAAAAATTCTTGGACTGAATAAAAACATGTATCTAATAAATATTTTTTAATTTTATTTTTGAATGTATTGTAGGTGAGATCTTTTAAACTTTCAGGCAAATGATTATACAGATCAATATTAATTGAATTTTTGGCTGACATCTCAAGTCTGAAGCGTTTTTTGCTTAGTTGATTTTGTGATCTGGTGTTGTAGTGATGAGCTTCACCGTTTTTTGGAAAAACTTCTTTGTTTTTGTGTATTTCTAATAACGACGTGTAAATAAATATACACGGTAGTGGCATAATTTTCAGATCGATAAATATTTGTCGGCAATGCTCTCTAGGTTGTGCATTGACCATTAAACGCACAATCTTTTTTTGCATGCGGAATGCTTTAATAGCGTGAGAAGAATTTCCCCATAGTATCACTGCATATGATAGATGACTGTGAAAAAGGGCCATGTATACCACTCTTAGATTGTCTGTGTCTAGGATGGTTTTTAAGTTTCTAAATAAGAAAATAATGCATGCCAGTTTACTGCACAGACGTTCAACTTGCATGTACCACGTTAGACCGTCGTCGACGTAAGCCCCTAGGATCTTAGCAAAACCACCCTGGGAGAGCCTTCTGTTTGAGCTGATGATCAAGGATTGGGTCTTGTCCTGGTTTAGG
Source organism: Agonum fuliginosum (assembly GCA_947534325.1). Taxonomy (NCBI): domain Eukaryota; kingdom Metazoa; phylum Arthropoda; class Insecta; order Coleoptera; family Carabidae; genus Agonum; species Agonum fuliginosum. The sequence continues at coordinate 10,565,741 of OX384047.1, read as the reverse complement.
TTCAAATTGTTTGCTGCAAACCAACTTATGGTGTCATCTAGAGATCTAGTCGCAATTTGAGACAAAATTTCAACATTCGCATGTGATGAAAGTAACGTTGTGTCATCCGCGAAAAGTATGCATTTTTGTAGTTCTAGGAAATTACATAAATCATTTATGTATACTATGAATAGACAAGGTCCCAGAACGGAACCTTGCGGTACGCCATGTTTGCTCACAATAAAATCTGAACAGAAGTTATTGCTTACAACACATTGATGTCTATTTTCTAGATAAGAATTAAAAAACGCAAGTGGAATACCGCGGATGCCATACACGCTAAGTTTTTCAATGAGAATTTTGTGTGAGACACAGTCGAAGGCCTTGGAGAGGTCGCATAAAGTGATGGCTGTATGCTGGCCACTCTCAAGACCCTCAACTGTGTCACTCACTAACTGTTGTAGAGCCTGAGTTGTTGAGCGAGACTTGCGAAAACCATATTGTTGCGGAGAGAGTAAATTTGTTTTATCCAAAAAATTTATAAGTCTGTCCTTAATTATTCGCTCAAAGACCTTTCCCAGAATGGGTATGATCGATATTGGTCTAAAGTTGTTTGGATCCGAATTATCGCCTTTTTTATGAATTGGTATAATTTTCGCTACTTTGAATGCATCTGGATAAATTCCTTCCGTAAAGCATCGATTGAACAAGATATTGAGAGGATAAGCCAGATAAATCGCTATTTCTTTAACAATTCTACTATTTAGTTCATATATATCTAAACACGTAGAGTTATTTAAGTTTAAGATAGTAGCAATTACTTCATTTTCCGTTGACGGAGATATATAGAAAGAGGAAACGGGGGATTTAATTTTATTTAACTCAGCGTTTAGATCGATGTTTGTGTGAGGTAGAGATGTTAAAGTTTTCTCTGCTATTTGACTAAAGAATTGATTAAATGTATTTGGGTCGATATTAGACTCAGAATTCTTCCTCAATTTGTTTCCTTCTGTGTTAACCAGTTTCCAGCAATCTTTGGCTTTATTGTTAGATTTAAAGATGAAATCCTCGTATGCACGTCTTTTTGCATTCGAGATTTCCTCTTTATAGATTTTACGCACTTTTTTATAACTGTTAAACAGAGAAGGATCTCTAGTCACATTACAGCGATGCTTTACAAATTGCAAGAAATCCCGTAGGTTACGCAGGGAATCATTAAACCAAGAGACTGGCATAATGTTTGTTGTCTCGCACCTCCGAAGGGGAAAATGTTTGATAACAAGATTTTTTAGCATATCTATAAGATAATTAGCCAAAGAATTAATATCATTATTTGTATTTTCAAAGTCGCTCCAAACTACTTGCTCCATCGAGTTTTTCAGTTTTATAATACCTTTGTTGGTTATAGCTCTTTTATAAACTGGATTTGGAATTTGTAAATTTTGGGAGACAGTTAAAAATTGACCACAGTGGTCTGAGAGGCCAGGATCAACAACTCCGCTTTCAAAGTAGCTGGAGTGTAAATTAGTGCTACGTGCAACTCTAAGGGCGTCAAACTTGCTAACTCTGCCTTAAGAGCGCCGAATAACTATGCTACGGTACCGGTGTCAAATTCCAAAAGCCGGCCGAACCACGGACTAAACTCAGTGAAGAAAGGGGTGAGTCTTGCTGGTAAATTTTGGACGCCAGTTGATCTGCCTGGAAATGGTTCAACCTTAAGGGTTGATCAACAAACCGGAGGGGAATCAGGTAACGTAAGAATGATGTACCAGTGAGTTGACAATTAGCGTGAAACATATATTGAAAATTTAAACAGAGTGACGGTGAGTATAATATTATGTACAGTAATGTATGGATTAAGTGAATTCAGAATTGCATAAATATAATTACAAAATAAAGAGATATAACCAGACATGTAAAGTTCAAATATGTACCACAAAATAATGACAAATAGCTACGATCGGGATCAGATCAAACGATGACTAGCAATCAATAAAAGTAACTAAATCGCGTAGTGAGTGTACAGGTAAGCTAACCAGGGCGTCGCTAACTTGTGCAATAATTACGTGCGCACAACGAAGTCACGGGGGGATACCGTTAGTCGACTAAGGCGTTCCTATGACGTACTGCGCTAACTTAGATGACTACGAGTGCCCTAACAGCTATGGCCGTCGTACTACAAACTACGGAAAGCTTGCGTCAACTGTACGCATAAAATAAACTACAGTGAAATTCGATTGATCAGACTTTACATAAGATCGGCTGTTACTATCATAAAGCGAATACTCAATATTCTGAGGTAAGTACGATTTAACAAAATAATTAGGCGATAAATTATTTAACGACAATATAATCAAATTATAAAACAATAGGTGGCTTATCTGTGTTTCCTGATGACGGACAGTGGCGTGGGAGTGGGGAAAATGGCGGTACGCTCGAGCCTGGTTCCAGATGGCGGAAGGAAAATGGCGGCACTGGACTACCACTGCACGCGTCTCGAACTCAACCCTCTCCGACATCCAACTCTCGTACAACTCAAGAAAACTTCCAGCAACCACGAAAATTCCACAACGGATTTTCCAACGACAAATATTCCGATAATAAAATATACGGAAATCCAAATAATAGAAAATATACGAATAAAATAAGAATAAGAATTGGAAGCCTAGGTTGATGAGCGGCTTCGAAGTAATAGTAAAAATGCGTGACTGGTGCGTCAAAAATCCGGGTAATGTCCCGTGGAATAAATTCCCAATGAAATGCCAGCGTAAATCCTCAAATGTGAGTAGTTAAATATTTCCCAAAACTCCAATAACTTCAATACAAATCCAATGGCAAAATACTAACTATCGCTGAACAATTCTTTTCACACCAACGGTCACTTACTAACTGACTTAAGTCGTTTTAACCCGCCAAGGTTAAGAACAATTAATATTATAAACTAATTAATATTGCATCGGGGTGCTTCGCCGTCGACCGGGGCTGCGTCCGAGTTCTTTTGGTTGCCTAACCAACAGTAATTCAACAATACGTCACCTACGTTTGATTGCGCGGTTACCAGCCTTCAGAATAAATATAAATTAATTATACAATAAGGGAATATGAATATAAGTGATATTTAGAAGTGAAGCTAATTGCTGTAGTATTTTTAAATAAAGTTACAAATTGAATTTAAACTAAGCGGGAACTCTTGGAACTACAACAAGAATGTGTCAATTACGAACTGTCAAGCGCTAGAAACAACAACACAATATTTTACAGTGATCCTACGGTGAAATAAAGCAACAATAGAACAATTATGTAATATTAAGGTATGAATTATGAAATATGTTAAGCAGCTACTATATTTAATATAAATTTTAGGATACAAAAGAATGAAGTCTTGGTGAACCGTAACATTAGTCATAATATTGTCGATACAAGTTGCCGACTGTGCAGTTATTCTGGTATTTTCTGTAATTGTAATGTCTAAGTTAAATGATATTATTAGCGACATTAAATCGCTTAAATTTGCGGTACTAATTTTGAAATTAATATTAAAATCTCCTAACAGTATAATTTTACTGTATTTGTTGGAAATATAAGTTAGCAAATATTCTAGTTTTTCCAAGAACAGGCGAAACTCACCTGTACAAGATCTGTATATGCCGATAATGACTAAATTATTCTTCTTTTCCACGAGACCACAAAACTCAGCGTGAAATTCAAGAGAAAAATTACTTAATGGTAGTTTGTGAAAATTACAATTGGAATTGCATTTACTAAAAAGGCAGACCCCACCATGAATACTTTCTTCTCTGCAAAAATAGCTAACTAGAGTATAGCCTGGAATATTTACTGTATTCAGATTTGCTTCGTTAAGCCAATGCTCCGTCAAACACATTACATCGATATTGGAATTATCTAAAAATAAAGATATTTCATTAATCTTGTTTGATAAACATTGTACATTTAAGTGAAAAAAATTTATAAATGATACATTATTATACATTGTCAATTTTTTTGTAGCTGGTAGGCTTGGGCTGGGCCTGTTTCCTATATTAATTACTTCTTCCCTTGTTTTTGGTAAGGAGACTGGTGTTATTTGTTTATTGTCCTCGCAGGGTCTCGCTGAAAAAATCTTGTAACAAACACACCGGAAGGCCACGAGTCTTTCATCAATGCGTCCTTAATGTTGGAGTGGTTTATGACAAGTTTGAAGGACGAGTAGCTATCTGGATGTTTGGTAGTTAACTTTGTACATTCTACTTCTGGAAATTTGTCTTTCAGGAATTGAGCTAATTCTTCTACTGTAGTGTCTGGATGTAGTCTTGAGATAAACAGATACGCCTTTCTGGGCGCTATTTTTAGTTTCCCAGCGGCGGACGCACTACCAATAATGCCATTGTTTCTCTTTCTCTGGTTTCTTACTGGTACTTTTGTCCACGTTTCATTCGACTCAGTTTCAGTTACATCGCCTGCTAATTCAGAGTGATTTTTGTAAATATTATTTACACGTCCTGTTGTTGTATTAGTGTTATTTGAGTTTCTTTGTGTATTAAGAACATTGTCATTTTGTTTAATGGTTATGTCTTTAATTTGTTTATTTTTGGTAGTTCTTGACATGGCCGCTGTCGACTCATCAACGTCAATCTTGTTTGAGGTTGCATTCTTCTTTTTGTTTAATGAGTTAGATTTTTCATTTACAGGTGTCACTACGGGTATTGAATCGCCGTTTATTTTCGTTTTACTTTTTTCTTGTAGTAAATTAATAATAAGATCTTTATGAGCAATTAGGGACTCTTTATCCTTAATAATTGTTCTTAAGTAATTAATCTCATTCTTTAAACTATTTATTGTTTCACTGTTACTGTTAGATTCTTCAGCGTCAAAGAACTTGTCAAAATCTTGACCACAACACTTAGTCACATTGTCAACGATTGTGATTTTCTTTTGTTCACAGCAATATCTATGTAGAAGAGCTGTACACAATACACATTTCACTGTGTTACTTACTGCACTTCTTTTACACAATTTACAGATTGTTTTTGTAGGTTCATTTAGGTGCTGATCGTTTTCGTTTCTGTTAGTAGCCGCCATGTTACTAATAAGTTATGATATTTAAATTTTAAAAACATTATTAACTAATTGTTACGCATTTATTTTGCATCATAACATAGATTTATACTTCAAATATCTGACAATATTTGAATACTAGAATAATTTTTCACCTAAATGTGTAAAGTGTGCTGGGGACCATCCTACAGCTAATTGTACTAAACAAAAAGAAGCTAAACCAAAATGCTCTAACTGTGGGGAGACACACCCTGCTAACTACAGAGGTTGTGTTGTAGCGAAGGAACTACAGAAACGAAGAGATAATCTAAACAAGCAAAAAACAAAAGTACAAAGACAATTTAATTCAAAATTAATTACTAAAGATGTCACCTACTCCCAAACCTTGAAAAATAATCAAGAGGAATCAAAAAATAAAGAACAGTTTCGAAAACAAGAATACAATGATAACTCGGATGCAACAATAAGTCAGATGCTCCAAGAATTATTGACAAAATTCAGCCTCATTGAGAAAAGAATAGAAAAATTAGAAGACTTGCAATCGAGTGGCAGCTCCACAACATTCCAATGCCTAACCAGGACCTTAGAATAATGACCTGGAACGCCAATGGTCTACTTGGGCGTCAACAAGAACTAGAAGTATATCTTAAATTACAAAATATTGACATCTGTCTTGTATCGGAGACACATTTTACGAACCAGAATTACCTACGAATGACTGGATATAAAGTGTACCACACTACACACCCTCAAAACCAAGCTAGAGGGGGAAGTGCTATCTTAATCAAAGAAAATATAAATCACTATGAAGAAAACTACTTACAAAGTACTGAAGTGCAGCTAACAGTAATTACAATCAAGACAGTTCGACAACATCTCACAGTAGGAGCAATCTATTTACCACCACGACATAACAACACAAAAGAAAAATATAAAGATATAATAAGTCACCTTGGTAACAGATTTATACTAGCAGGAGACTACAACGCCAAACACATGGACTGGGGCTCCAAAAACACAACCACAAAAGGAATAAACTTAGGTGAGGCCCTCAGAGAATGTGGATGCAATAACCACTCAGCAGGTGAACCCACCTATTGGCCGTCAGATATAAAGAAAGTTCCAGACCTACTGGACTTTTTTTTTATCTCAAAAAGAGTTTCACTCAGCTTTGTCGAGGTTGAAAATAGAAGTGAAGATCTAAGTTCTGGTCACACCCCGGTAATTATAACCTTAAGCGAAACCGTTATTAAAAAAGGAACAAATCCAACACTGACAAATAAAACAACAGATTGAAAAAGCTTCAGAACTAAACTCCAAAATAAACCTAAATGTAAGAATAAAAACGACTCAAGAATTAGACCAAGAGGCTACCAACTTTATGAAGAACATACAGCAGGCTACATGGAACAATACAAGAGATTGTGCAAACAAAAAAGTTAGTAATAACTTTCCTCTTGAAATACGAGAACAAATAGCTGAGAAGAGAAAAGCAAGAAAAAATGGCAGCAAACACGTCACCCCAGAGACAAAACAATATTCAATAGGCTCACCCAACAACTTAAAAGAAAGATAATAAAATTCAAAGAAGAATCGCTTAATAATTACCTTAGTGAATTAACGGCAGAGAAAGACACAGAATATTCTTTGTGGAAAGCTACCAAAAAACTAAAACGACCGACCACCCAAATCCCACCAATTAGGGATGAGAACGCATATTGGGCCAGGACTAGCAACCAAAAAGCAGATATTTTCGCCAAACATTTAGAAATAACATTTAAACCTAACGATATGCAGTCCGACGTATTGCTATTACCAAAAGAAGAAATCTACAAAGATATTAAGATTGAGTTTGTCACTCCGAAACAGGTTGCCAATGAAATCAAAGTAAACGTTAGTGCAAAAAAGGCACCTGGTTTTGATTTGGTTACAGGAGAAATACTCAAACAACTGCCACAGAAAGTCATAGTCATGTTAACGTACCTAATTAATGCTGCTTTCAGGCTAAAATACGTGCCAAGTATATGGAAAGTAGCTGAAATTATAATGCTACAAAAACCTGGGAAACCAACAAATAACGTAACTTCCTTTAGGCCAATATCCCTGTTGTCAATAATATCTAAGTTGTTTGAAAAACTTCTAAAAAAACTGAAACCGATAATCGAAGAGAATTATACCGGATTATCAGTTTGGATTCAGAGAGAAACACTCTACCATAGATCAAATACACAGGATCACTGACATCATAGAAAACACCCTGGAGGAAAAAAAAATTTGCTCAGCAGTTTTTCTTGACGTGTCACAAGCGTTTGATAAAGTATGGCATCCAGCACTAATTTACAAGCTGAGCAAATTACTACCTAAAGACTATGTTGATCTAATTGAATCATATTTAACCAGTAGAACTTTTAGAGTGAAACAAGACGACTCATATACGAATCTATTAGATATAGAAGCCGGTGTACCGCAAGGTAGTGTCCTTGGACCAATTCTTTATTTGTTATACACATGTGAACTTCCAATTATTGAAAACGATATAACTATTTGCAGACGATACAGCCATACTAGCAGTAGGTAACAGCATAGAAGAGACCACGGTAAAACTGCAAGAAGCAATACATAAAATAGCAGACTGGATGAAAACATCGAAAATTAAGCTAAATGAAGCGAAATCAGTGCACATCAACTTTACCAATCGAAAGATAGCTAACCAACCAATAGTGACAATTAATGACAAAGTCATTCCATACTCGAATACGGTTAAGTACTTGGGTATGACATTAGAAGAGAAACTCAAATGGAAAGCACACACTGACAAAAAAATCGAAGAGTTGAGAATAAAACACAGAAAATTGTATTGGCTGAATGGAAGGAAATCTTGTCTACCAATACAAACTAAATTACTAGTAGGTATATAAATAGATTCTTAAACCGATCTGTACTTATGGCATAGAAATATGGGGCTGTGCCAAACAGGAACACATAAATAGGGTGTAGCGCTTTCAAAATAAGGTTCTACGAGATATTGTAAATGCCAGATGGTACGAGCGTAACTCGGACATACATCGAGATTTGCAGTTTCCGGACGTGGCTAGCGAAATACAACGTTTCGCAACAAAACACGAGGCCAGGCACAATCATCACACTAACATCGAAGCAATCCAGCTACTGGACAACGACGGCATCACGAGGAGACTAAATAGGACTAAACCGTTTGAACTTGTTAGTTTGCCAGTGAAGTGAGTGAAAAACAGAGTAAGGTGCGGGTTAGTGCTCAGAACGAAAACTATTGTGCATTATTGAATAAACAATAGATATTATTCCAACGTAGTAGTAAGAGTTAAAGAAAAATTGATGGTTGGTCATTTATGACCAGTTTCATTAGAAGGACGCATGTCTTATTAAGGGTAACGTCTCCGCGTAGCTCAACACCGCGTTTGTCCTATGTTAATGCACAGAAACGCTCGCTAAAAATACGAAAAAGCAGTCTAGCAATTTCTACAATGCTCACGAAGTTTTATAGATAAAACTAAATTTCATAAATTTATTTACAGACGAAGAATGCTACTAGGATTATGCCGAGTTACATTTTCTAATGAATCTCTTAATAATAAGAAAAGGCATGTAAAAAATTGCTTAAAACACACTTTTTCATTAATTTTGTATATGGATTTCAAAGATTTTTTCAGAATTCTAACTGGGCATAATCCTAGATTAATTCTTTCACAAAAATCTAGTACCTGTTTTTCCTTCAAATTTTTAATATGCAATGAGTAAAGCAGAAACTGCTACACCTCTAAACACGCAATATTTTGTTACGGAGACGAGACCCTTAATAATAATAAAAAAATGAAATCCAGTCAAGATACACTACCAATCTTCAAGTTATTTGCGGGGTCATTTTTTATCTTGTTTTAATTTTGCAACTTTTTTGTGAATAACAAATTACCTGTCACTCGATTAAACAAATTTATTTAAGTTTTTTATTTGCAATAAAAAACCGGATCGATTCCACCTGGTTGCAACCTTTAATTTTTTCATGGCACGTTAAGTCGTTTTTCTAGACGTTTTTTGGAGGGTGCGCCCGCTCGACTACTATTGTAACAACAAAATTAAATGTAACAACATTCACATTCATTTACAGAATTATACAAATATACACATTATTATTGATATTTATGATATAACATTTGGACTCTTGACTCTTAATTGAATTATCTCGCAGATTATTACTCAATGCTTTTTTCTTAGCTGAAATGAGGTATAGTTATATTATATTTCAGGTTCGAGCGCCAGTGATCCGCCTAAGAAAGCATCCATTAGGATATCATTTTTAGTTTGGCTTTTTTTCGGTGTTCATTTCGTTACGGCATATCAAGCAAAATTAATCAGCGTTTTACTGAAACCAAATTTCGAGAAGCAAATTTCATCAGTAGACGAAATGCTGGCAAGTGGCATAAAGTACATGATCTACGCCCCACATAAACGGTATTTCGGCGAAGGAAACGATAACCGTTTTCCACAGAACCCGGGCGATATAGCCCTGTGTTTAGATGAAGATACGTGTATGCATCAAATTGCCACAGATAGAAAGCATGCGGTTTTGACATTGAAGGCTCATGTGGAATTTGAGTTCCTGATGTATAATGACGACGCTTCGGAAGACTCGAAATTTTATTTTATTAATTACGTTGATACTAAGTTGGAGTGGTACATGACGAAAGGTTTCCCGCTTAGAGATAGAATAAATAAATATATTTATAGGTAAGTTCATACTTTTTCCCACCACCATTATGCGAAACTAACAGTTTCCATACAGTTACGAAAATAAACAATATCACACATCCGGTCAATAATGCAGTAAAATAAAATAATTCATTACACTTCGTTAAATTTGGACGTAAATTAGAAATTATAGGCAACGATTGAAATAAAGAAGATAGTTGAATTTAATATTACCACTGAAAAGAAGTGACGTCAAATTATTTTCAGTAAGAATTTTGACCAGACCCTAATAATTGTTTTATTTACAGGCTAAAAAGTGGTGGATTGATTTTCAAATGGAAAAAAGATATTGAAAGATTGCATTTTTTAAAGTACAGAAGAAATTTACAAAAAATTAAATCAAAAGAACAAATATTAACAATGTCGCATATGCAGGGAGCATTTATCGTAGTTATTCTTGGACACTGCTTTGCTTTAGTTATATTTGTTGCAGAATTATTTACCAACTCATACATTATTAAGAAATAATATTGAAGAAAAATTTAATTTCTGTTTTATCGTTTTCATGTCCTTACAATCAATATATAAAATATATGCGAGAATCTTTGCTCGTCCTTATTTTTAGACACTGCATTCCTATAGTTTTATTTATACATAAATATTAACTTGTAAATTGTAGAAAATAATAAATAAAAACGATATTAGTTTTGGTATTTTTAATGTTTTTCAGCTAAAGCTCTGTTCATACATAGACTATTTAGAGATTCTTTCATGCCCTGTATTGAAAAATAAGAATTTCTTATTCATTGATTTCTTCAATATAGTGATTTTTTTCCAGGATTCAGAGGCATGAAAGAACCCAGAAAGAATCCATGAGTGAACAGGGCTTAACATTTCTGACCTTTTCGCTATAATTACTCTTTACAATAAAATTACAAAATGGGAAGTTTAATATTGCAATTTTACAGCATCACGTAATTTATTCAAAAGACTCTTGCAATTTGCAGCGAATTTTCTTCAATAATATAATATCCAAGTACCTTTAATAATCTTTCTGTTTATCAATTTGCTTAATAATTTTTCAACGATGTTAACAATACGCTAAGCTGGGGATATTGCCATTAACAGTATAAATACAAAACGTTATTGCAGCAATTTTAAGCTAAGAAATATTAATTACTATTTACCGCGAATTATTTTGTTCAAATAATTATTTTAAAGGAAACAAAATTAATCGACGATTGAATGTCTATTATCTACAGATTCCAATCTAAATGTGTTTAATCTTCTTGTAAATATTACAGTTACCTCCCCTTATTATATACTCCATAAGGGGAGGTAACTGTAATATTTACAAGAAGGTTAAACGCATTTAGATTGGAATCTGTAGATTATAGACATTCAATCGTCGATTAATTTTGTTTCCTTTAAAATAATTATTTGAACAAAGTAATTCCTGATTGAATTATTTTGTCGTCATTCGTAGGTTAAATTATTATATTATAAAAATTGTAATAGATCTTCTAAAATCCAGTATAAAATGTACTCACGTAGCGAGTGTTTCGTGATCGTTTTATTTCAACAAGGTTCAAATAAGTTTTAAAACTTTAATAAAAAAATTGTATTCAATTATTTAAAAAAATAAAAACACAATTTATACAAAATTTTTAAAAAAGCACAACTAAAGATCCTTTCTTTATCTATTAAATATTTATAAAATCATTTTTGATATCAATATTGAGAGTTTTTTTTACACCAAACGAAAATACTTTTGCGGTAGATTTTTACTTTAAAATGATATGGCACAATGGATGCAGCAAAGTCAGAGTTTCGGGCTAGTTTCGAGCAGCCGTGGTTATGGGAGAAAAGTCAAATATAAATATAATGAAATGGAATTGAAATTTGCTTATGGGCATTTTTTTAACTCTATTCATAGTAGTTATAAACAGAAATATTAAAATACAGTTCCGATTTGCTCCTTTAATATTTCTGTATCGTGTCAACGAAACTATGTTTGATCTATAAATAATTTGTTTGTTTTTCATAAATAAAAAATTATGCGCACTGTTACTGATATACTACGTAATATGTGCATATAATTTATTCAATAAATAAAATTTTAGAATCAGGGACGGTATCACATGATATTAAAATTAATAAATTCGCATTAGATTTAGATTTATTGACTATTTTACATACAGAGTTTGTTTATAGTACATCAAAGTATAATAAAAATAAGTACCTATAAGAAAAGTGTTTCACTTCAATATGTCAGTTAAATCTTTAAAGTTATAATTCAAATATTCCTGAACGGAGTAGAAACAGTGTTTTAACAGAAATTTTTTTATCACTAATTTAAATTTATTTTTACTTAAGTTTTTAATATTTTGCGGTAAAACATTATAAAGATCTAAATTTAATGAATTTCTAGTAGATTTTTGAAGTCTATAGCGAGGCTTATGTAGCATATTTGCAGATCTTGTACCATAGGCATGAAAGTCAGCGTTTGAAGGTAAACAAAACTTGGTTCTATGAATTTAAATTAAGGTAGAAAAAATGAAAAGACATGGAAAAGGCATAATTCGTAGGTTAATAAAAGCCTGTTTACAATGGTCTCTGTACTTTAGACCCGAAATTATCCTAATTGCCGTCTTTTGGAGTCTAAATATTTTTAATGCGTTGGTTGCATTACCCCAAAGTCAAATACCATAGGATATAATTGAGTGAAATTATGAAAAATAAATAGTTTTCAACATAAATTTGTCAATGAGAAAAGTCAGTCTCCTAATAAGAAAAATTACGCTAGATAATTTTTTACTTATGTGTTGAATATGAGAATTTAAATTGAGAGCATCATCAATAAGCATGCCAAGAAGAGAAACAGAGTTCCCTTTAATCAATTCATGTTTAGAGGACACAATTAATTTTTGGGTTGTTTAATAAAAGTTGGCAGCAAACCAAGTCTCAGCTTTCTTTAAATTCGAATTTTCGATATCCAATAGCTCATCAATATTTGTGTGTCCACTTATCATTGTTGTGTCATCCGCAAAAAGAACACTACTGCAAGGTTGCACAAAGTCACAGAAATCGTTTACGTAGACAATGAAAACGAATGGACCGAGTATTGATCCTTGAGGACCTCCATGATCTAATGGTTTGAAGTCGGAGAATTTACCGTCAATATAAAGACTTTGTGTACGATTTTGTAAATAAGACGTTATAAGTTTTAGAGATGTACCCCGAACTCCATAATTGTCAAGTTTGGATAATAAAATCTCATGCGAAACACAGTTGAAGGCCTTACTGAGGTCACAAAGGGTAATCGCTATATGATGACCCTTTTCAAGACCCTCGATAGTTTTATTAATAACATTTAAAACAGCTTGACTCGTACTTCGTACTTCGCTCCTGGCGGAAACCAAATTGGTTTTCATTTAAAAAATTATGATCGTCAAAATATTTCACTAATCTATTTTTTAAAATGATTTCAAAAACCTTTGACAATGTTGGTATGATAGAGATGGGTCTGTAATTTTGTACTTTGTCAGATTCACCCTTTTTATATAGAGGAAGGACTTTAGTTTTTTTTTAAACATCTGGGTAAGTACCATTTGTAAGACATTTATTGAATAGAGAGCATAATGGTTCAACAATGAAGTCAATTATATTCTTTAAAAGATTATTGCTAATGTTATATACATCACAACAATTTGATTTTTTCAAAGAAGTAACTGCCTTGTAAACCTCTATTACATCTGTTGGTTCGAGACTAAATTCAAAATTGTGAGATTTGCCCGTATTTATTAATATATCGGCTGCTTTAGAATCAACTTGGGGGATTTGCTCTATAATGTTTGAAGCAACTGAGATAAAGTAATCATTTAAATCAGTTGGTGTCAGATTGGAATGAATTGTTCTATTAGTAGAAATGTTTCGTTCACAGTTAATCAGACGCCAACTGTCTCTGCTTTTATTGTTTGAATTTAATAGAAAATTACTGTATGAAGCTCGTTTGCTATTCATGATTTCCTGTCTGTAAGTTTTCCGTTTTTCATTGTAAATGTTTTTAAATTGTACATTATTGGAACTAATGAAACAAATATTCAAAGCCTCTAATTCGGATCTCATTTGTTTTAAGGAAGGGTTAAACCAGCTAACCGGTGATTTATTTTCCTTAGAACAAATTTCCTTAAGTGGAAAGTATGTTTCAATTAAGTTTGAAACACAATTTAACATAAGGATGGCATTGTCATTTGCTTCTAATAAACATCTGGAAAACATTACGGTAAAATTAATAGAGTTTAATGTGTGTTTTGTGAAGAGTGTGGATTGGATACGGAGTGAATGTTGAAATAAATGGTTGAAACGGGTGCACGCTGATATCTCTAAATAACTTTCATTACTATAAAATACTACGTGCTTACAATTGCAAAATCGACCGAGACGAGTGACACTTGGATGATCACTGACTCTCTCGACCAGTGTTGCCAGATGAAATTATTTCGTAGCGGTAGAAACTAGCGTAAAATAACGGTAGATGTCAACACCAGAGCGGTAGATTTGAAATTTGAGCCATCAAACCTTTTTAAGGAGGTTGGTCATGCCGTCAGATATAAAAGTTAGTAGAACCGTTACGTTTTAATATAATACGTTTATGATGATGTAATGAACAATGTATAACATTTTTACATCAATGGCTTACCTCACGAATAGCACCAGTAGGTTAAATTGTTTTGTGTAGAATATAGGTTTATCGTAAAAAGTTACCCAACAAATGATAATTTATTTATATCTGTAGTCCAATTAAAATAAAAGTATACACTTTATTAAACACTAAAACACTAGCAGTTTCCACAACTAAGTAAATATGTTTTATGTTGGTTAGTGATTGGTGCTTCCCCTATTTGAAAGTAAAATTTTACTACCGCTGTATCGCAATTCGGTAAGAGATGGCAGTGGCTGCTACGAATTACTACATTGTAACTAGATACTATTGGTAAAACAAATTAAATTTGATCGAATAATAAATAAATAATTTATTTTTATAATAATTATCAAACAATTGAATAGCGGTATATCATATGCCTAAATCTGTAGAGCGGTAGATACAAGTTGGAAGCGGTAGATATACCGCTTTAGCGGTAGGTTTGGCAACACTGCTCTCGACACTCAACAGGTGTGCATCCCTACTCGAACTAGGGATGCGCCGAAAAAGAGGCGCAGAATCCCAAACATACTGCCCAACTTCGAGCGTGCGAGAAAGTTAACGCGGAAAAAAACTGAATAAATTACAATTCAAAATACAATAAATTTCAAATAAATATTGACATGTGAGGTGACGTCTAGGGTCCCTGTTGACCTGGTAGACGCTGCCCACCGTGAGCAGTCTTGGAAGCGACTGCTGGCGTTGAGTCCACACGTGCCAGGGCCCATTTGCCTGGCGGAAGATTCGGGTTGCCGAGCAGCACGAGTTGACCGACTGCGAAGTTCTCCTTGGGGTCGCGCCAACGCGACCGTTGTTGCAAATGATGCAGATACTGTTGAGACCACTGTCTCCAGATCCTTTGATGCATCTGCTGCACCAGGCGCCACCGTGAAGTGATGCTGCCGGGCTGGTCCGGGACCTCTGGTTCCGGCACCATTAGGTGCTGTGTTCCGACCAAGAAGTGAGCTGGTGTGAGCGCGGAGATGTCGGACACGTCGTCGGTTAGCGGCGCCAGCGGACGGGTGTTGAGACACGCCTCAACTTGAGACAGTACGGTGGCGAGTTCTTCGAAGGTGAGCGTCTGGTCGCCGATCACCTTGTGCATGAGTATCTTGGCGGACTTCACTCCGGCCTCCCAGAGGCCTCCGAAGTGCGGTGCAGCTGGCGGTATGAAGTGCCAGCGAGTGCCCTGGTTGGCGAGGAGTTCGGTTGCTTCTCGGTAGAAGTCGGCGGCTTCGTTGAATATATCTCTTAGGGCGGAATCAGCGCCCGCGAAAGTTGTTCCGTTGTCGGACCATAACTCGGTGCAGAGGCCCCGACGGGCTGTGAAACGGCGGAAGGCTGCGAGGAAGGCCTCCGTCGTAAGGCTGCTGACTGGTTCGAGGTGTATTGCTTTTGTACAAAAGCATACGAATAAAGCAATGTATGCTTTAAATGATTTCTGGCCGCGGCCGCCACTGGCGCGGCAATGAATCGGACCGGCATAGTCCACGCCGGCATTTGAGAATGGACGGCTTGGTGTAACACGGGCGGCTGGCAGCTGGCCCATCAGCTGCTGGCCGAGCCGTGGTCGGTGTCGCCTGCACGTGACGCACTGGCGGAGGAGCTGCTTGACGAGCGATCGCCCTCGGACGATCCATACGCTGCCCTGCAGGAGGCTGAGGGTGAGCATGACGCCGCCGTGCATGGCCGAAACGTGAGCCCAGCGGACGTAGAGGACGGCCAGCGGGGATGACTTGGACAAAATCGGTGGATGCTTCTCGTTGTGGGTCAGGTTTGAGTTCTCGAGTCGTCCTCCAACTCGCAGCACGTCTTCGGAGTCGAGAAATGGATGCAGTGCACGAATGGACGATGAGCTGCCCACCATTCCGGTGTGACGGATGGACTCGATGTCTTCTGAGAAGCATTGGAATTGGCTCACCTTCAGCAGACGAGTCCTGGCGTCGGCGAGTTCTTCCTTCGTTAGGAAGCTGAAGGGCTTCGAGTGTTGTCGACACAGGTTCGCGAATCTGAGACAATAAGCGGTTACGCGAACGAGGCGGTTGAGAGACGAGTAGCGTTGCAGCCAGGGCCGGCCCGAGACTTTTGGGCGCCCCAGGCGAAAATCTTATATTGCGCCCCTCATTTATGAAATTATTTTAAATATTTGTTATTTATATTATTATATTGATGGAATATATTTTTTACATTTCTATTTAAGAAAAAATATTTTATTTATATAGGAACATAAATGTACAATACAACATATAAATCCTTAAACTATGCAGAACAAATTGTAATAAGAGGTCGATTTCAATAGCCCCCCCAAGTAAATAAATTAATGATTTTATTACATGCATAGTATGTGCTCGTTTTGTGCCAAATTGTGCCGCAATAAAAATATTTTGTGCTCATTCTGTTTACGAGATATTCAAAGTTGAATTATGAGGGGTCAATGACATGCGAGCCCCTCCAAGTTATAATTTAAAAAATTTTATTTCACAATTGTTTTGTGCTCGTTTTGTGCTGAATTGTGCCGCATAATAGAAATTTTGTGCTCCTTCTAGTAAGTATAGAAAGTGTCTCTTAATAGGAGGTGCCAGTGACATGGTCAGCTCCCACCCTATATTTTCAAAACTTTCTCATCGCTATTATTTTGTGCTGGTTTTGTGCTAAATTGTGCTGTATAACAAAAATTTTGTGCTCCTCATATAAGGTTAAAAAAGCATATAAATATGAGCGGTCATTAACATGATAAGTAAATAGTTTCTAAATCATTTTTTTCTGTTTAACTGTGCTTGTTTTGTGCCGAATTGTACAGCAACAAAACGATGTTGTGCTCAACTCGTGTACGAGATATTTAATGCTAAATTATGAGGGACGAATGACAGTGTACAATGGCCACTCTATATTGAATATTGATATTTTTGAGCAATCTTACATAATATGCAATTTATATTGTTTTGTGCCATATTGTAATAATTTTGTGCTGTATTTACAAGCTAGGAAATTTTGAATGAAAATTTGTGGGGCTGCAGAAAATGGTCAGCCCCGTAAGTTTAATATTTAAAAATTATTTTCATGGTAATAGTTTGTGCTAGTTTTGTGCTCAATTTTGTGCTTTTAACTAAAAGTTATGTGCTTTAATTGTTGTTCTATATTTTAAATTAAATTTGAAATATGTGCCCCTCATAATATGCATTTGTAAATAGGTAAATAGTGCTTATTATGTGCTTAATTGTGCAATTTACCAAATATTTTTTACTGTGGTACTTTTTTTTAAAGTTAAAGCTTAATAAGAGAAGACTGCAAAAATGATTTTAGCCCCTCAGGATTATTTTCAAGATAATCTTTGTTTGTGCTCGTTTTGGTGCTCAATTGTGCTGTATACTATTTTTTTAAGCTGTTTAGTTTGTTCTATAATCTATAAATAAAAATAAACATTATTGGCATGATCGATTTTCTTCAAAAATTTCAAATTGTGAACGGTTAAAATAATTTCATCAAATTCATATTAGTCCAGGCGAACTAGCATCTATCGGCGACAAAATTCAAAGAGATTTTTTTCACAAGAATGTTGTAATTGACTTTCTAACTAACATACTAAAAGTCCCCATCGATCCGCCTTGTGCCAAGTCTTGAATAAATGGTGGAACAAGACGACCTTTCTCCTGTTTTTTGCAATTCTCTCGAAAATGAGTAATTTTAAGCAAAACTGCCAAATACCAAACGGAAAGAGCATAAAATTGCCTTCAAGATAGTCATTTTGTTTTAACGATATTCATACAGTTTTGAAAAAAATCATAAATAAATATTTTTATAACTCTAACATTCTAAGCCGTTTTGATAAAAACTTGAATTTTTTCTCATATTACACCAAAACAATTGTAATTTATTAACGGATAATAATTTCGAATGCGATTCTAAACTTATTTTTCCATAATAATAATTTAAAATTGGACATTTTAAGACGTGTTTAGGAAAAAACTGAAACTTATTTTCAAGATCACAAATATATAATTGTCACTTCTTTAAAATTTTGTGTTTAATTTCTGTCCGGATTAAGATATCGACTTCCGGTCTCAGGCAGACTAATTTTTTTACTATGCAAAATTATATAAAAATTTCAAGGGCCCTGATTAAGTTAATTAATTAATTTTAAAAATTTATACAAGGGAAAATTAAGAAATTTTAGTATTTTTATTATTAAATATGATTAATCACCTGTAATTTCTTAAGTAATTGAGATATCGATTTCCAGTTAATAGCATTGGATTTTTCGAGTTTTTTTTTTCAATAAACCAAAATGATTTTTATACTTAAAAAGGTTTGATTCATGTCGAATATTTAAATTTTTCTTGGCGAGAGGTTAATAATATACTGGTGGGAAAAAAATTAAACACTTGGCATTCGTAAAAATTTCGACCATTTTCAAAGCGCCATAACTCGGCGTATTTTCAATCGATTTCGATGAATCTTTGCGGGCGAAAATTTTTTCCAACTCGGTACACATCGCCAAAGTTGAACGTTTTGTGGCCCAAAAACGTGTTTTTCCGCCAGTGTATTTTAATATATTTTTTAAAAGTAATATTTAAATAACCGTTTTTCCTGAACGGACAGAGGTATTCACATTCGGTTTTCAGCATCACATTTTTGTAACATTTCTTTATAAGATTTTGAAAGCCGGAAGTCAATATCTTAATCCGGACAAAAATTAAACACAAAATTTTAAAGAAGTAACTAAAATATAAATTTTGTGATTTTGACTTTAAACTGGCGTCTTAAAATGTCTGTTATTAAATTTGTCATACCAAAATATGTTAAGGATCGAATACTGAAATTCCGAATTCGTAATTTTTAACCGTTAATATATTACATGATTAAATCATGATTTCATGAAACCGGCTTAGATTGTTCGAATTATAAAAATATTTATTTACGATTTTTTAAATAACTGTATGAATAACGTAACAACAAGAGGGACTATCGTGAAGGAAATTTCATGCTCTTTCTGTTTGGTACTTGGCATTCTTGCGGAAAAATACCCATTTTCGAGATAATTGCATTTTTCTAAGATTCCGGACTTAGCACAAGACGGATCGATGGGGACTTTCAGTATGTCAATTAGGAAGTCAATTACAACATTCCTATGAAAAAAATCCCTTTGAATTTAGTCACCGAGCCCATACAAAAATTTTCTAATTCGCCTGGACTATAGGTATATACTAAAATTTTTACCAAATACCGAGATGTATGCGGCTTAAATCTTGAAATTCATCATCGAAAATATTGAGAGGTGACATTTATTAAATTTGTAATTAATTTAATAGTGTGTGTATGTAAAGGATGTACCTGTACATAAAATTGATTTAACAATTTTCTTAGTACTACAAGATGAAATTGTATGCTGACCAATTTAGTATATTTCTTTAAATAAGGTTATATCTATATATATAAAGTAAAGTGTCCTGACTGACTGACTCAACAACGCCCAGCCCAAACCCCTAAGCCTAAAAATGTGAAATTTGGACAGTATATTCGTTTTATGATGTAAGCACCCACTAAGAAAGGATTTTTCGAAATTCGCCCCCTAAAGGGGGAAAAGGGGATAAAATGCGTTTTTACGAATTTCTCTATATCTCTTAACTCAGACGAGATATAAACTTGATTTTTACATACAAAGGTAGCGCAACGAAAAACTTAAAAACCATGTTTCAGGGTTTTGTCCTAATCAGCCTCTTAAGGGGGGAAATTTAATTTTTGGGGGGAAAATAATTTTATTTTATAAGTTGCTTTGGAAAACAAATAAAAAATTGAAAATATAAACATGTCACACTATCGTGATTTAGTTATAAAAATGTATGTGTCAAATATATATTTATTCATAAGAATGCATAATAAATAAGTTAAAATAAATTACATAAGAAGGGAATATAAGATTAACAAATATGAAGCCCTGAAAAAGTAATTAAATTAAGGTTTGTAATCTTATCGTGCAATTTTAATTTTCAAATGTTTATAAGGAGATGGTGATTTTTGCCTTTTATATTTTTAGCACTTAACTATTCATCTATTTCATAACACGTCTTTTACCCAAATTGGGTGTGGTAGCCTCACATATTGTTAGTAATCGAAAAAGATATACAAGAAATTAATCCGTGTGTAAGGTTTTACTAGCACTAGAGTGCACAAGTACTAGCTGTTAATTCACGGGTACTCATATGGTCATAAAGTAAGAAGACTTTATGCTCATGGTTATGGTAGTTATTGGAAACTACAACACGGGAGAATGAGATTTTTGTACGTGTCAAAAGCGCACGTTAACCTTCAATAAAAATCTGCTGTGGCACTCATAACAGGTTTTGCAATAACATAGGCAGGCAGTGTTGAAGTGACAGTTGTTAATGTCAAAGTTACAGATGCCAATATCAAAGTGACAGCTGACAATGTCAAAGTGACATCTGTCAATGTCAAAGTGACAGCTGTCATTTTGCGACGTTTAAAATTCGAGAATTAAAAATTATTATTTTTGTAAAAAAAAACAAATTAAAATTTTGAGTCGAAAATTCATACGCATTCTCAAGTTATTGTGCTTACGGACAAACCGAGGGAGAGACAGACAGACCGAACTGATTATCTTTAAAATATGGTTTTTGGGTTCAGTGGGGTCTAAACTCTAAAACGTGAAGATTTATCATAATAAGTGTGTTATGATAATATATGTAAGATTGCGTTGAATTGGTTGCTATAACAAAATTGTCAATTATTATAATATTGATATAAATAAATAAAATAAAAGTCTCTTGAAAAGTCTCAATAGTTTTTAATATAAAACCCACTCATAACGAAAGAACTGTAGGAACACTTAAAAAACTACTTCTAAAATCAATACACTCTAATTCAGATCCATATATAGCTTTATTACAGTACAGATCTATGTCAAAAAATGAACTAAACTCTCCAGCAGAATTATTAATGTCCAGAAAATTACGTACAAAAATTCCAATGCTTACTAAATGCTTAAATCCGAAACTTATTGACATTGATAAATATAAGGAAATAGTAGAATGTAATAAACAGAAAATGACAAAATATTATGACAGAGGAGCTAGACCTCTTGAAACCCTTTGCCCAGGAAAAAATATTATATTAAAAAAAAATCCATATGCAGAATGGATTGAAGGTGAAGTGATTCAAGTAGGACCTGAACCTAGGTCATATATAGTTAAAACACCAAATGGTGATCAATATAGGCGAAACAGATATCATATCAGACAAACTTTTAATAATGGTAATAATGAAAATATTACAAATAATCAGTCTAATATGGTATCTGAAGAAAATGTTAATCCTGAGTTAATTAAAACAAAATCAGGGCGAATAGTTAAACCGCCAGATAGATTACATTATTAACATTATCTTAATTTTATATTCTACAATTTATAATTTAATAATGTAATCATTAATATTGTGTTTTAATTTTATGAAAGGGAGATGTTATGATAATATAATATGTAAGATTGCGTTGAATTGGTTGCTATAACAAAATTGTCAATTATTATAATATTGATATAAATAAATAAAATAAAAGTCTCTTGAAAAGTCTCAATAGTTTTTAATATAAAACCCACTCATAACAAAGTGTTAATATAAGGGGTAATCTTTATAAGAGTTCCTATCAAAACCGAGTATGTGGGGCTCAAGTAGGGTATTCAAATTAAAACAAACCGTAGCGAAGCACGGGTAAAACGCTATTATTAATATTTTTAATTCAATACAACACATGACATATGAAAATACTGATACTATGTCCTATTTTTAACTATCATACATAAATAATTATTAACTAACACCATTTTTATTTGAACTCCCGTGATTCATATTTAAAATTTTAGTTCTAAAATGGATTGAAATATAGCGCCATGGTACAGGTCATAGGTTTCATAATAAGTTTTTCGAAGAATAGTATATTAAAGAACAAGTTTTATAAGACATGATTTTTCGCACGCGTCCAAATTTAGTAAAAAAAATTATATTACAACAATAATTAAAGCACATATCTTTTAGTTAAAAGCACAATTGAGCACAAAACGAGCACAAACTATTACCATGAAAATAATTTTTAAATATTAAACTTACGGGACAGACCATTTTCTGCAGCCCCACAAATTCTCATTCAAAATTTTCTAGCTTGTAAATACAGCACAAAATTATTACAATATGGCACAAAACAGTATAAATTGCATATTATGTAAGATTGCTCAAAATATCAATATTCAATATAGAGTGGCCAATGTACACTATGTCATTCGTCCCTCATAATTTAGCATTAAATATCTCGTACACGAGTTGAGCACAATATATTTTTATTGCTGTACAATTCGGCACAAAACAAGCACAGTTAAACAGAAAAAAATTATTTAGAAACTATTTACTTGAGGTGGGCTTATCATGTTAATGACCGCTCATATTTATATGCTTTTTTAACCTTATATGAGGAGCACAAAATTTTTGTTATACAGCACAATTTAGCACAAAACCAGCACAAAATAATAGCGATGAGAAAGTTTTGAAAATATAGGGTGGGGGCTGACCATGTCACTGGCACCTCCTATTAAGAGATACTTTCTATACTTACTAGAAGGAGCACAAAATTTCTATTATGCGGCACAATTCAGCACAAAACGAGCACAAAACAATTGTGAAATAAAATTTTTAAAATTATAACTTGGAGGGGCTCGCATGTCATTGGCCCCTCATAATTCAACTTTGAATATCTCGTAAACAGAATGAGCACAAAATATTTTTATTGCGGCACAATTTGGCACAAAACGAGCACATATTATGCATGTAATAAAATCATTAATTTATTTACTTGGGGGGGCTATTGAAATTGACCTCTACTTCGCTTTGTTGAGGTATTACAACGAGTCTGTCGGAGTCGCCAAGACTTAGACGAACTGTATCATTCTGCACAATCTACGTCACAATGTTTGTACTAGAGGTGGGAAAACTATCGTATAAGAAACTATCGATATATCGATAGTACTATCGATAGTCCTTATTATTCGATATTATCGATAGTTTTTGTAAACGATAGTTTTTATTAAACGATAGTTTTTGTTAAACGATTGTTTTTGTTAAACGATAGTTGTTGCTATACGATAACAGGATACCGAAAACGGACAACGGAGCCAAACAGAATGGTGAAATTATAAAAGCCTGGAACTAAAAGGACAACAGTTCTTGAAAATTCATAACTAGAAAATTAAAGTCTTGAATCCGATGGATATAGAAAACGTATGTAAAGGAATATTCAATTCTGGAATATCGTTTAAATATCGGTAAACTATCGTTTACCAACCGAGGAAATAACGTTCACCAACAGATAAACTATCGTTTATTAATCAATAAAATATCGTTTAACTATCGTATAACAATCATTTAAGGTGGTTGCAGCGATACTTTTAAATCAATTGACAGTCTTCATGAAAAATTGAAAAATGAACTCAAATACATATAATACTGCCGTAGAAAAATATTTCAAGGGTTGGAAGAATACCGTAACAGATTTTTTTCCATTTAAAAGAAATATATGTTATTAAATAAAACCTAAAACATTAAATTAAAGTCGAATAAAGTCATTCATTTGACTCCAATACCAACTTTCCGCATAAAAAATTTTATTTAGAAAATTCATTATATATTATAAAAGTAGACACAGAACTGTGTTCATATAGGTTATTTATTATAATTTTATATTTTAGAATATGATTTTTTAGAGAAATATTAATTTTATGAACGGTTTCTATCATGCGTAGTTAGATGATAATCGTGGCAACGCAGCACTGTGTTTTTCAACGTGGTACTACTGCACTACGTCAGATTTGACTTTTGACGTTTAGGTTAAGATGTCGAATATGAATGAGCGTTATTTGTACTATTTGATTATTTATCATTATTAATTAAGATTAAGTATTAAATTTAATAGTATCTACAAAATAACAGTTTGTTTAGATTATTTTGCTTCAAGTTCAAAGTATCTAAGTTAGTACAGGGAGATTTTTGCAAGTGCAACGTTGCCAAGTTTTTCGGGAAATATACAAGAACTCAAGTTTGTCGTATGTTCAATAATGTTTACGCAATAACCATGTGGTGAAAAATTGCAATTTTTTTTATTTGATTTTTGAATAGTTTAATCTTCCTTAGAAAATGTTTTTCATACAACCTACATGGAGGGAACAATATGTATTTTCAGAAATTAAGATGTTTTTGCTGGGTCAACATATCCTAGCAGTGTAAAAGTCAATAACTTTGATATCAATTATCTCGGAATCTACATGGTCAATCTGCTTGAAATTTTTAAGATAAATATAATAGTACTTTGGTTATATATTCTGAAAATTTCGTTAATTTTACATGGACACGGAGGCACGCTGAAACCACCTTAACTATCGATAGTACTATCGATAAAGTGCAACTATCGATATATCGATAGTTATTTTTTTAATCAAACTATCGATCTATCGATAGTACTATCGATAGTTTTCCCACCTCTAGTTTGTACCGCGAACTTTATTTATGGAAATTATGAATGAAAAGTTGTAAATTTAGAAATGATTTTTAGGTAAACATGTTCAGAATTGGCTAAAGTTTCATAACTTATCAAAAAATCTGACGTGGACACCACATGACTTCCTTGTACGCCTTGTGTGTTCATACTTTTCTTAATAACTAAAATGTAGAATAATATAAAAAATTCTTTTAACTTTATATACTAGTATACTCACAAATATATTTTAGTCATTTTATTTAAACTGAAGAAGAAGATATAAAGCATATTTTACTATTGTCACTGTCATGTCATAATCATTTAAATTTTACGTAGTAACAAATGTTAAACGATCATGGAGTACAAGATACCGAAATAGGTACTAAATTATAAGTATATACTTTAATTATTCTTAAATGATAGAAGATACAGAAAAATTTATAAAATACCGATTGTAGATAATAATCACATAATCTTTCATTTAAAATAAAAAAAATTGTCTAAAATTAATTATTTATCAAAATATTTTTTAAAAGTACTACTTCCGGTTTATAGATTGAAACAAAAAATAGGAGGTGCACAACTAGATGCTATAACAGTCCTAAATACAAAATTTCAGCTTTCTACGTCTAACCGTATTTGAGTTATGCGACACACATACGTCCGTACGTACATACCAGGGGGCTGACAGCTCTATTGATTGTCCTTTAAATCGTGTTTAGTTCTATCTAGCATCAAGAGATGGCATTAGGTGTTTTCCGGTTTGCGTCCGAAATAATTCTATCCAATCAAAATGGTTTAGATAAAATGTCAAAAAAATTATTATTTTGTTTTGTGTATAATTCAGCTCGTGTCACAGTGTAGTTTGAATCTCTTAACAGTTATTATTAATATGATCATTATTGTGATTAATTATTCTATTGTGTGATTTGTAACTTTGGCAGAAGAGAAAATTCGTAAGAAGAAGAATAACTTTATTTATAAACGTGCTATATATGTTATTCCAGTAGTTACTATCAGACGTAATCCTATTCAAAAAAATTGCAAGACTTTTATTATTTATTTTTGAATTTTATATAATTACATCATTAATATGTTTCCAATATATTATTTAAATTGGATACTTGTGTTTTATTTAAAGTTTTTGGAATTTCATATGTCAAAATTGTAAAGCCTTATAAAAATAATCAAGATAGCTTTAATTAAGTTCATCCTAGCACCGCAAGTTAGCGCTACTGTACAGAGTAAAAAATAATAACCATAGCTGTCTTGTCTGGAGATAGATAGTTTGTGGTACATACGTACATACATACGTACGTACATACGTACAGACGTCACGACGAAACTAGTCATAATGGATTCAGAAAAGGTCAAAACGGATATTTCCATCAAAATCTGAAAACCGAATTTTTTCGGGATTACAATATTTCCTTATTACTCCGTACAAGGAAGTAAAAATCAATAACTTTTTTTTCGCAACTGCCCTATTCATGGGTACCAACACTAGACTACACTACGGGGTATTTTGTTGTTGTTAAATTGTTACTGACTGAATTCGAATCTGAGTTGACAGAACACAGTCGGCCACACAACGCACTCGGAAATATAAGTTTGTGTAAAGTATATTGATTCCTATTCGCACATCTAAGTGGTGGATTGAATAAGAAAATTAACGAAAGCGATAACCATTTCAATCACCTGAAAATATAATTGTTTGTAGCATTAATTAAACAAGTAGTATAAATACGAACATACGAAACAAAAGTTTTGGTAAAAATATATCTTTGATATTTCTGCCAAAACTTCTTAGTCTAGTCAACGAACGCTAAAAAAGGGTTTGTAGACGGACTTTTTGATCATAAAGATTTTATTTATGGGATGTGTTTGGAGATTTGGTGATGATTATACCAAAATGTGTAACTGTTTTTTGTTTTTTACATTTATCGTGTAATTGGTTAATGATACGCGAAAAACTATTACATACAATTATAGAGCACTAAATTCTCTACAGACAAAATAATTAGCAATTTTCTTGTAAGTGGCACAGTTTTCGAGAAAATCGCTAAAATGTATTTCGAATATTTAAATCATTTTTTAAAAGTCGAAATTTCGTCTCCTCACACAAAAATTAATGTTATTTATAAACTGATAAAAATATCAAGCCCTGATTTTTGCACTGAATTCTCCAAACATTTTTCTATGAAGTACATTATTTTAAAAACTTATGAGGGCATTACTTAAGCTAAAATTTGAAGATTTTCTCCAAGAGAAAGTTGAGAAATTCTAGCGTTTTTTCGTATTTCTTGTGTTTCATGAACTAACTTCTGAACTAAGACCCTCGCAAAGTTTCAATATACCTAATGTATCTTGTAGAGAATTGTACGTAGAATTAAATGCAAGAAACTGGAAGTCGTTATCTGTATCCGTTTAGAAGTTACAGTTCATAAAAATCAATGTACCTATACGAAAAATTTTAAAATTTCCAAATTTTCCCTCGGAGAAAATCTTAATATTTTAGCTTAACTAAGGCCCTCGTAAAGTTTTAATATAATGTATCTTGTAGAGAATTGTACCTACGTAGAATTTAATGCAAGAAACCGGAAGTCGTTAGGGGCCGTTCACATAATACGTCACGAACTTGGGGGTAGGGAAAATTTAAAAATTTTCCCTCGGAGAAAATCTTAATATTTTAGCTTAACTAAGACCCTCGTAAAGTTTTAATATAATGTATATTGTAGAGAATTGTACGTAGAATTTAATGCAACCAGAAGTCGTTATTTTTATCCGTTCAAAAGTTACTGTTCATGAAACACAAGAAATACGAAAAAACGCTATAATTTCTCAACTTTCTCTTGGAGAAAATCTTCAAATTTTAGCTAAAGTAATGCCGTCATAAGTTTTTAAAATAATGTACTTCATAGAAAAATGTTCGGAGAATTCAGTGCAAAAAAGCAGGGGTCGTTATTTTTATCAGTTTATAAATAACATTAATTTTTGTGTGAGGAGACGAAATTTCGACTTTTTAAAAAATATTCAAATATTCGAAATAGATTTTAGCGATTTTCTCGAAAACTGTGCCACTTACAAGAAAACTGCTAATGACTTTTTCTGTAGATAATTTAGTGCTCTATAATTATGTAATAGTTTTTCGCGTATCATTAACCAATTACACGATAAATGTAAAAAACCAAAAACAGTGACACATTTTGCTACGCTACGGACTTACCACACACCGTAGGGCCGGGGACTTTTGGTATAATCATCACCAAAGACCTCCAAACACATCCCAAAAATAAAATCTTTAGGATCAAAAAGTCCGTCTACAAACCGTTCTTTGACTAGACTATCTGATACATTCGTTATTTGTACACAGTTTGAATATTTACCACTATTAATAAATTATTATCCAATGGAAATGTACCTAGAAGGACTGGTGGGAAAACTTCGTGTGTGGCTTGCAGTAAAATTGAATTGCGCTGTAAATTGAAATTATTTAGTATCATGGCTAAGTAACAATCTGATCAAGTCTTACTACATGAATCGATTCAGGATCAAAATAACAGGAATTCCATTCAACTATCAAATCCATTGTGTATCGCGTCTAAAAACAAATTTATCGTTATTCACACATAAGAAAAGAGTGAATATGCTTTCGTTCCTAATAATTATGTTTGGAAATTTTTAACTTATAAAGAAACCTGATCAAAATTTCGAAAATCACTATTTTGACAACCAAAATTCTCAACCCCATTGAAGCGCTGACTTATATGAGGTCTGCCTGAATTTTGTTTTTTGGGTTCAGTATGTTCTAAAACGCGAAGATTTACCAAAATCTCGAACTGTCAAGAAATCACAATTCCCTATTATACAGAATGTCCTATGAAACTGTTTAAGCATGGGGATCTCGAGAACCATAAGAGATACGAAGTTGGTTAAATTAGACAAAAGTTACTCCTTTAGGGAGCCAATTTAGAAATGTTTTGGTTTTCCCACAAAAATGCATAGGTGACTATACGCAAAAATGTATATTTTGTAATTTCGTTTTTCACCTATAACTTTTTTGTTTGAATAAGTACAAGTTTCTAATTTGCACGTTTCAGGAATTCACTGCTATCCTCAAAATTTTTTTATGTAATACAGATTTTGTGAAATTCAAACCAAATTAGTCTGTAATCGCCGCCCAGCGCGCGTTTCGTATTCGATTCCAAATTCCCCGTCGTCAAGCAGTTCCGGACCGAAAATCGATTACGCTGTGGGTAAAAAACTTTCGGGAAACAGGATCTGTTGTCAGGAAGAGAGGTGGACGACCTCGAACTGCTCGAACACCCGACAACAGATCCTGTTTCCCGAAAGTTTTTTACCACAACGTAATCGATTTTCGGTCCGGAACTGGTTGACGACGGGGAATTTGGAATCGAATACGGAACGCGCGCTGGGCGGCGATTACAGACTCGTTTCCGCGTATGTATGCTTCCACGGTAAAAGCGCGTTGTTCGTTCGTCCACATTATGTTTACGACTGAAACTTTTGTAACGTAAACTTCATATATACCGGCCGCTATACACGCTATTCCCATCCTTTTACGACCTCTGCTCGCTTCACAATTCTCTATTGAAATTAGGGAGGTTGTTTTGCCCCACCCGTACAATCAAATTCCATGCTTATCAAAACTGACTCGTGGTGGGTACAAAGTGACTCGTTTGTATAAATCTATAAACTTAAATACTCAACATACCTGTCGTTTGTAAATCTCGGTGATCACTGATAGAATTAAAACAAGGAAAAATAGAGAACCAATAGTCCAGATAACTGCTGACAATTCTACCATTTGACGACTATATAAATATACAAATACTCCACTCATTAGTATATAAAGATGTATTGCATATAGATAAAGAAACGAATGAAAAGAATAATGTGACTTCATAATCTCACAGTGAGTGGAAAGTACATCTGCCACAGCCTGCATGTCCAGCGTAGATGTGCGAGGACTAGGAAACTCCCAAGTTTCATCATCAATGTGATGTATACAGTCATCCAACATTGCGTCGGTGTCTATAGCGTCAATCTCTTTCTCTATAAAACTGTTGAGCTCAACTAGTCGGATGCAGCAAATAAATGGATGGGTGCCATATTGAAACAAATTCCATACGCCATACATACAAAAAAGGTAGGTGCTACTTACAAAGAAGAATATGTCAATAAAGGAATGAGCTTCAGAAATAGTAAATTTCAGAAGTAGCGCACCAATAGCAACCATACCTTGGTAACTAACTATTAATAAAATGATGCCTGTCATTATTACGAAGCGATAATTCACTGTCAAATTTAGTTTCTTCATAGCTTTGTCAGCTGCATCTTGAATTGCAAACATGTGTGCAATAATGTTCATATAATTCATTGATTTTATTATTGCTAATATTGCATAAATTGGACAAATTAAAAGAATACCTAGTTGGCTCGCTTCTAAATAAGTCATGTCCAATTTAAATTTTTCTTCAATTACGAAAATAATGCGAATTATCAATATTAGTAGTGAACCTGTAATTAATAATAATTACTGAGTAATAAAAATTGGTATAGATGACCATTAGTAAGTTAATAAATATTTGGCCTAGTGGAAGATGGGGCAGAATGGGGTAGCGGGGTGGAATGGGAAAACGCTGTTAGCGCATAAGTGTAGGAATCTATTAAATGATATTTTGACGTTTAGTCAGAGGTCAAGTTTGGTTAGAAGTACTATTTATTAGTGTTGGTTGTTGGAATTCACCTTCTGCTAGTTTCTACGTGTGTGCGAAATTTTTCTTAGATTAGTCGTCATTTTTAACTTTTATCATAATGAGGGTTTTCTACTACATTTGTTATTTAGTCTTTTTACAATTTTGCTGTATATTGTAATGAAATTCCTGACTTTAATTTTTTTTAAATCCCATTCCGCCCCACATGTTTTATCATAAGGTTATGTAAGTATGTCAATTATTTTGTTTTATACTTATATTATATTCAGATGGTGCGTAACTACAAAAAAAAACTGAGGGGCAAAGCTGGTCATCAGACAACATGCAACGTGCTGTAGAAGCTGCCATGTCGTGCGCGGGTTTTGACAGTGATGACGATGAGTCTATATTGATTTGATAATTAATTATTAAAAAATTTATATTTTTTCTTTTACGTTTTTCAAGTATAATTTATTGATATTTTATAATGGTTTTACTATAAAAATGTTCTACAATGTCTAAATGAAATTATTTATTAAAATTTCTAATAAATTCGTTCTCACCCAAAATAAGATGCTACCCCATTCCGCCCTACCTTCCCCTACATATCAAAATATGACAATTTAAGTAAATTTACATACAGGGTATTCCATAACTTAAGACAACAAATTGAAGGGTATATACTGTGATCATGAAAATATTTTTTTTTAGTTTAGACTATAATATGCAACCGAAATACTAATACAAAAAACAAAAAATAAAAAATGTTTAATAGTCGAGGAACTTTAGACGAAAAAACGCCAAAAGCTCGGACGCCGGGAAAGTTACACCGATTTTCATGATTTTTTTTTAATCGCTTCGAAATCGAATTTGAAACAAAGTTTACCACCTGAGAACTCATGCTTTTGTTTAAAAAAAAAAAATTCGAAATTTTTTTTTTCGAAATTTTTTTATTGTATTATTATTTTATTTTTTAAAGTAAATTCACGTAATTTCTATTACTAAATTCTCTGAACAATTCTCTATAAGATAGATTGATTTATTTTTATCGTAAATGCCATAGTGAATCTAAAATTTTCAGATTTTTGTCGCGGGAAAATTGAGAAATTTTAGTTTGTAATTTTTTTTGTGTTTAATGACCTGTAGTTTCTGAACGAATAAAAATTTTGATATCCGGTTTCTTTTATTAAATTCTCTGAACAATTCTCTATAAGATAGATTAATTTAAAAATTTTTGAAGGCCTTAGGTAAGTCAAAATTTTAAGATTTTTGTCGCGGGAAAATTGAGAAATTTTAGTTTATAAAATTTATTTTGTGTTTAATGACCTGTAGTTTCTGAACGAATAAAAATTTTCATATCCGGTTTCTTTTACTAAATTCTCTGAATAATTCTCTATAAGATAGATTAATTTATTTTTATCTTAAAGGCCTTAGTTCAGAAACTACAGGTCATTAAACACAAAATAAATTTTAAAAACTAAAATTTCTAAATTTTCCCAAAAATCTTAAAATTTTGGCTTCACTAAGGCTTTTACGATAAAAATAAATTAATCTATCTTATAGAGAATTGTTCAGAGAATTTAATAAAAGAAACCGGATATCAAAATTTTTATTGGTTCAGAAACTACAGATCATAAAACACAAAATAAATTTTATAAACTAAAATTTCTCAATTTTCCCGCGACAAAAATCTTAAAATTTTGACTTACCTAAGGCCTTCAAAAAAATTTAAATTAATCTATCTTATAGAGAATTGTTCAGAGAATTTAATAAAAGAAACCGGATATCAAAATTTTTATTCGTTCAGAAACTACAGGTCATTAATCACAAAAAAAAATTTACAAACTAAAATTTCTCAATTTTCCCGCGACAAAAATCTTAAAATTTTGGCTTCACTAAGGCCTTTACGATAAAAATAAATTAATCTATCTTATAGAGAATTGTTCAGAGAATTTAATAAAAGAAACCGGATATCAAAATTTTTATTCGTTCAGAAACTACAGATCATTAAACACAAAATAAATTTTATAAACTAAAATTTCTCAATTTTCCCGCGACAAAAATCTTAAAATTTTGACTTACCTAAGGCCTTCAAAAATTTTTAAATTAATCTATCTTATAGAGAGTTGTTCAGAGAATTTAATAAAAGAAACCAGATATCAAAATTTTTATTCGTTCAGAAACTACAGGTCATTATACACAAAAAAAATTTACAAACTAAAATTTCTAAATTTTCCCGCGGCGAAAATCTTAAAATTTTGGCTTCACTCAGGCCTGTAAGATAAAAATAAATTAATCTGTCTTATAGAGAATTGTTCAGAGAATTTAATAAAAGAAACCGGATATCAAAATTTTTATTCGTGCAGAAACTACAGGTCATTAAACACAAAAAAAAATTACGAACTAAAATTTCTCAATTTTCCCGCGACAAAAATCGGAAATTTTGGCTTCACTAAGGCATTTACGATAAAAATAAATTAATCTATCTTATAGAGAATTGTTCAGAGAATTTAGTAATAGAAATTACGTGAATTTACTTTAAAAAATAAAATAATAATACAATAAAAAAATTTCGAAAAAAAAATTTCGAATTTTTTTTTTTTTAAACAAAAGCAAGTGTTCTCAGGTGGTAAACTTTGTTTCAAATTCGATTTCGAAGCGATTAAAAAAAATCATGAAAATCGGTGTAACTTTCACGGAGTCCGAGCTAAATGTCTAAAGTTCCTGGACTATAATTATTATAATTATTGTTTTCAAAAAAGATCTGAAAATGAACGAATGTGTCCACCGGTAGAGTAGGTTACTTTCGCCCCATGGGTGGGATTCAGTAATTGTTAATAACTTTTTAATGTAATAATTGCTTTAAATAAACATTTTTTCAAAAAAAATGATATTTTTTCCATATTTACAAAAAATATTTAATTAGTTCTGTAGATGAATGATGTTTTCGATGTTGTTTTCGTTTCTTTATCACAATTGACAGTTTTGAACAATATCGGACATCGAACTATCGGACAAGTTTATATTTAAAAAATAATTCACTTGAAGAAATAATAATTTCGAGCTTGTTCTAAGTCGTGTCATTCACATTACGCTTAAAATTTGTATAATAAATAAATAAATACCTGCTGCTGGTATGTATTGTTTCCATGTTAATTTGTTTAGTTTAATAATCAGACGATTATGAATGATTTGTCGGTCCCAGAGAACCACGCCAGTATAATGCAACAAATGCACCAGCAAATTTAGAACGTCATACGCAGAATCATATCGCATTTCCAAGCCAAAATACGGTGCTACTCTATCAGCAATATTTGACATCTTCAATATAAACCATGTAGCAATTTTAATTATTAGCAACATTGTGAAACGGAAAGTTAATTATTTCTGTTATAACCGTATAGAAAAAATGAAACAATCTTATAAAAACGTACAGGTTAGTTACAAATCAATATTAATTAATTAGGATAAAAATCACAATTTACCGCGTAATATCATATCATAACTAATTTAGGAAGTACTGCATAAAGAAAGAGAGAGTGACGAACCAACAAATCAGATATTATAGATATTAATGATACAAGTTTGATATATAGCCCGTGGTGTTATGCCCGCTTTACACGGTCATAAAAATACATGTAATTTTACAAAATCTTCTTGTTCAATGAAATTTGACCGTGTAAAACAACAGAATTTTACAGAATGACATTGTTCAATACGAAAATACGATGTTGTAAAAATAGTTGGAATAGAGCATGTTCTAATTTATCAAGGTCATTTTCATCATATTTTGGTAATATTTAGGCGTTTTAGAATTCGTAGTTGCAAACTTGTGCGAAACGCGTTTGACGTTTAGTTTAGGATCTAACTTCATCCTTATAGTCGGAGAGCTGGCTACGAAAAAGTGAACTGATAAGGTGCAATCACGAATTTTGTATAAACTGTCTCCTTGGTACCTTATAAGTACGTAGCGCTGCCGTCAGAACGCTCACCCGGGGCGAGAGGCGTGGGTGGGCGGTCAAAGTCGTAAATTTATATTAAGAAAAAATGATAAGGTGCAAGCCTGAAATTTAGTAGAGTTATAGTTTTTAACTGTAGGAATCGAGGAAAATTATTGTCAGAAGTCTAGGTCGGGGCTTAAAGACTGTCAGAAGTCGACAAAGTTGTAAAAAAATTGTTGAAATTTAAACCACAAGGTGCAGTTCTGACAATTGCATTTTTATATTGTTTATGGCTTACTGAACCTGTATATAAATTGTCAGAAGTCTAAATAATGAGTACATGAAAATTGATAATATGGCCGGAAGTCGCTGAAGCGGCTATCGCGACGGAAAGCAATCTTTCGAAGCTTGTTTCAAATTCAAATAACAAGGTGCAGTTCTGACAATTGCATTTTTATGTTATTTATGGCTTACCGAACCTGTATATAAATTGTCAGAAGTCGAAATAATGGCTAAGTACATGAAAATTGATAACATGGCCCAAAGTCGCTGAAGCGGCTATCGCAACGGAAAGCAATCTTTTGAAGCTTTTGTTTCAAATTTAAATAAGAAGGTGCAGATCTGGCTATTTCTTGTTTTTAATTTTTACGTTGCTATTTAACTAAGTATGCAAGGACAGAAGGCTAAGGAAGCATTCATCTCGTATACATACACTCACACAGAACACATCAATCTGATATAAACAAGATTGCTATATGCTATAGCTATATGCTAATACATGCAGAGTATTCCTTGCTTTAATATACGGAGAGACATACACGCTCTCGCATAATTTAAAACGCATAAAAAACAATGATTTTCGCACAACAATAAGAAAGGTAGCTATTTTTTATTTACCTGCTTCATCACTCCGTGAAGTAGTAGGAGTCTCCGATGATTTCAATGCATCATACTTGATAATATATTTTTTCGGCACCGCTAAAAAGTCCTAACAGCATTTCGAATGGTAGCCATGAGTCTCTGTCACAGTAACTGGCAAATTAACGTCGTTATATTTCAATTTTACAGCGACACGAATAGTTAATATTTCCCGACACTTTTTTAACTTTTCTTGAGTGAAAAATAGAATTTTATTTCCGATGCTGTTGCATGGAAATACACAAGATGGCTCAGAGGCCATTTTTCAAAATACGCTCAAAAATCTTTCGCTGAGAAACGATGTGTAGGTACCGAACAACATCTACACTCGGACTAATATCTTCGATGGTTTCGAGCGTTTCAAAACTCTCGTCAAAACTTGTCGGTTATATTTTATTTTTCGTATTATTTATTTACTTTCTATAATTGTTTGAATACGAATTATTATTGAAAAGTCCGTTGTCTGTATAGCCAGTGAGTGGTTTAAAAAATTCGCGCTTACTCGGCATCACGATTTTTATGTTTTTTTTAAATATCTCTCTTCCTTTGCCTTCTGTCATTGCATACTTAGTTAAATAGCAACCTAAAAATTAAAAAATCTGACGTGGACACCACATGACTTCCTTGTACGCCTTGTGTGTTCATATTTTTCTTAATAACTAAAATGTAGAATAATAAAAAATAAAAAACTACTGCTACTATACTCACAAATATATTTTAGTCATTTTATTTAAACTGCAGAAGAAGATATAAAGCATATTTTACATATGTCACTGTCATGTCATAATCATTTAAATTTTACGTAGTAACAAATGTTAATCGATCATGATACTACAAGATACCGAAATACTAAATTATAAATATATACTTTAATTATTCCTAAATGATACCAGATACAAAAATATTTATAAAATACCGATTGTAGGTAATAATCACATAATCTTTCATTTAAAATTAAAAAATTTGTCTTAAATTAAATATTTATCGAAATATTTGAAAAAAGTACTACTTCCGGTATATAGATTGAAACCAAAAATAGGAGGTGCACAACTAGATGCTATAACAGTCCTAAATTCAAAATTTCAACTTTCTACGTCTAACCGTATTTGAGTTATGCGACACACATACGTCCGTACGTACATACGTACATACGTACGTACGTACAGACGTCACGACAAAACTAGTCATAATGGATTCAGAAAAGGTCAAAACGGATATTTCCATCAAAATTTGAAAACCGAAATTTTTCGCGATTACAATACTTCCTTATTACTCCGTACAAGGAAGTAAAAACAAGAAATAGCCAGATCTGCACCTTGTTATTTAAATTTGAAACAAAAGCTATCAATTTTCATGTACTTAGCCATTATTTAGACTTCTGACAATTTATATACAGGTTCAGTAAGCCATAAACAATATAAAAATGCAATTGTCAGAACTGCACCTTGTGGTTTAAATTTCAAATTTTTTTTTACAACTTTGTCGACTTCTGACAGTCTTTAAGTCCCGACCTAGACTTCTGACAATAATTTTCCTCGATTCCTACAGTTAAAAACTATAACTCTACTAAATTTCAGGCTTGCACCTTATCATTTTTTTCTTAATATAAATTTATGACTTTGACCGCCCATCCACGCCTCCCGCCCCGGGAGAGCGTTCTGACGGCAGCGCTACGTACTTATAAGGTACCAAGGAGACATTTTATACAAAATTCGTGAATGCACCTTATCAGTTCACTTTTTCGTATCCAGCTCTTAGACTGTTTTAAAATTCGGTATTTGTTCATGATAATTCGAAATTTTTTCGTAGCTACGTAAAAATTAATTATGACAGCAACAAATTACGTTGGAGACATTTTGGATTACATCTGGTTCTGTGGTTCAAATAAAACCATTAAACCATTATGTATTTTGTAGGTAGATACTTAGTTATTACCTATATGTGTTTTGTATAACTATATGTGAGTTGAACAATAGATTTTTTAAAGTTCTAATATTAAAATGTATAAATTTTTTGAATTTCGTGCCCAACTTTTGTTTAATACTTGTATCATTTACTTCTATCCAAGAGTTTTTAATTTTAATCAAATTAATGTAATGGCCTTCATTTATGGATGATCCATTGTGAAATATTGCACTATGTACTTTGAATTTCGTATTTTTTATTTTAAAAGTACCTGCAGACACACCTTTTATATTATAATTGTTTTTAATTTTTAAAACCACAACTGTTCCAAACGATAGCACTTCAGTTTTCGTATCCTTTATCGAAGTTATTCTCTTGAATATCAATTAGTGGCAAATATTGGTTCCTGCCAAAGCTGTGAAATCATTATTTAACGAATAGAATAAATCACACAATCAGCCGAGCATAAATAAACACAAAGCATACAAATTAAGTACTTACCTATATTTGGCACTAAATTAATAGGAATTTGCAGAGATAATAGAATTATTATGTAAGATGAGCACGAAACTTTGACAGTAGCTTAATTTTTTATGACGTCACATAATTATGGTCACAAGTGGCATCTAACGGCAACTGTGGAATAGGAATTTCTAATGTAACTATTTTCATGCATGAGAAAGACGCGATAACAATATTTGACACTTTCCAAACATCGCATGTTTCATTTTAAAAATAAAACGATAAGTATAAATATATTGGGTATAGCATAATATTAAAGTATTTTGGTCGTATTCTCGTATTTTCAAAATTCTAGCAGTTTGATCACAAGTGGCATCTAGCGGCAACTGTGAGAGAAGGAATTTTTTGTGTTGCTATATTCATGCGTCAGACAAAAAATATAGCTAAATTTGACATTTTTCAAATTTTGTAAACTTTATTTTAAAAATGAAACGATATTGACCGCATAAAGAGCATGAAATCAACAGTATGTGTAATAATAATAGCAACCAGGTAGTACTGTGTCATTTAATTATATGTATATTTGTTTTATTAAGCATAAGATATTTTAGTTAGGTTAGGATCTCGTTTCTTACTGTTAATAGTGTTCTGTAAATCTCGGTCCGATTACTCTTGCCGTCGTCATATCTACCGAACGACTTAATACAAATGCTACTATACTCACAAATATATTTTAGTCATTTTATTTAAACTGCAGTCGAAGATATAAAGCATGTTTTACTATTGTCACTGTTATGTCATAATCATTTAAATTTTACGTAGTAATAAATGTTAATCGATCATGGACTACAAGATACCGAAATACTAAATTATAAATATATACTTTAATTATTCTTAAATGATACCAGATACAAATATATTTATAAAATACCGATTGTAGGTAATCACATAATCATTCATTTAAAATAAACAAAATTGTCTTAAATTAAATATTTATCGAACTATTTGAAAAAAGTACTACTTCCGGTTTGTAGATTGAAACCAAAAATAGGAGGTGCACAACTAGATGCTATAACAGTCCTAAATATAAAATTTCAACTTTCTACGTCTAACCGTATTTGAGTTATGCGACATACATACGTCCGTCCGTCCGTCTGTACGTACAGACGTCAAACTAGTCATAATGGATTCAGAAAAGGTCAAAACGGATATTTCCGTCAAAATCCGAAATTTTTCGCGATTACAATACTTCCTTTTTACTCCGTACAAGGAAGTACAAATCCAGTAAATCAAAAGGGGGTGGTATTCTCGCACACGGACGGCATATACCCTAGGAACAGCCCTGATTGTCACACATCACACTCACAACAGCCTGACAGCTGACAGTTTTGCTGATTGTAGAGGCTTCTTTATAGAGAATACTAGTCTTAACTTTGATAACCTTCAAAGCCATGAAAATGTTCAAACTTAATCGATTGATTGATTAAACAGGAATTTTGGATTGCCGTCTACGTAATAATTATATCGAATTATTATATTGTGATTTATTCGGAAAATCTAGTGTTTTGGCCTGTCGTTACAAAAAAATATTTTAATTTATTATTTTTTCAGAAACAACATCGAAATGTGGTACCAAGAACTACAAATGTGACAAAGTAGAACGTGCCGTATGTGACAAAGCATTTAATGAGAAATCAAATTTAGAGAAACAGGTACGCCGTCACACCGGAGATAAACCTTATAAGTGTGACGTATGCGACAAAGCATTTAGTAAGAAATCAAATTTAGAAAAACACAAACGCTGTCACACCGGGGAAAGACCTTATAAGTGTGACGTATGTGACAAAGCGTTCAGTTTTAGACATATTTTAGTGACACACAAACGCTGTCACACCGGGGATAAACCTTATAAGTGTGACGTATGTGACAAAGCATTTAACCAGAAATCATATTTAAAGTTTCACAAACGCTGTCACACCGGGGATAAACCTTATAAGTGTGACGTATGTGACAAAGCATTCAGTTTGAAACATATTTTAGTGACACACAAACGCTGTCACACCGGGGATAAACCTTATAAGTGTGACGTATGTGACAAAGCATTCAGTTTGAGACATATTTTAGTGAGACACAAACGCTGTCACACCGGGGATAAACCTTATAAGTGTGACGTATGTGACAAAGCATTTAAACAGAAATCATATTTAAAGATACACAAACACTGTCACACCAGGAATAATCCTTAAAATTGTGACGTATGGGACAATGGGTTCAATCATAAAATATGTATAGTAACACACAAACACTGTCACACCGCGAATAAACCTAATAAGTGTGACGTATGTGACAAAGCATGCAGTTATAAAAATAGTTCAGTGGTACATAAACGCTGTCACATTAGGAAAAACTTTTAGGGATATTATAAATAATTTAATTTTCATGTATTATTTAAATATTGAAATACAACATTTGATTTGTCAATAAAACATTAGATTATTCCAGCTACCTATAAGTTTATTATTTTTTATTGACACGGTATAGCATTCTCTTTAGTGACCTTACATGAGTGACATGTAAGACTAACACTTTATTTATTATAGAAACTGTTTTGGAGTCTTGACCTCTTGCGGGAAGACACCATCCCAGTATTCGCATAAATGAAACCTATATTGATAATACTTATATTAGTAAAATAAAAATAGAGGTCGTCTAAAAAGAATGATTCTAGATGAAAAATAAAAAATCTGACGTGGACACCACATGACTTCCTTGTACGCCTTATTGTGTGTTCATACTTTTCTTAATAACTAAAATGTAGAATAATATAAAAAATTCTTTTAACTTATTATACTAGTATACTCACAAATATATTTTATTTAAACTGCAGAAGAAGATATAAACGATATTTTACTATTGTCACTGCTACTGTCACCACCGTCACTGTCATAAACATTTAAATTTTACGTAGTAACAAATGTTAATCGATCATGGACTACAAGATACCGAAATATTAAATTATAAATATATACTTTAATTATTCCTAAATGATACCAGATACAAAAATATTTATAAAATACCGATTTTAGGTAATAATCACATAATCTTTCATTTAAAATAAAAAAATTTGTGTTAAATTAAATATTTATCGAAATATTTTTAAAAAGTACTACTTCCGGTTTATAGATTGAAACCAAAAATAGGAGGTGCACAACTAGATGCTAAACAGTCCTAAATACAAAATTTCAGCTTTCTACGTCTAACCGTATTTGAGTTATGCGACACACATACGTCCGTACATACGTAAGTACATACGTACGTACATACGTACATACGTACAGACGTCACGACGAAACTAGTCATAATGGATTCAGAAAAGGTCAAAACGGATATTTCCATCAAAATCTGAAAACCGACATTTTTCGCGATTACAATACTTCCTTATTACTCCGTACAAGGAAGTAAAAACAACAAATTATTTTCATTTAATTATTATTATTATTGTTTCATATAAGTACATTACATTAGAATCTACTTATAATGTAAAATAATAAAATAAATGCCATTTTAATTTGGTGCAGTTGACTGTAACTGATTGTACGGCCAAGAAAACGTGCGCTTATTCTGTATTGTGTTTTTATTGAATACTTAAGCTACATTCAGACCGACCCACTTATAAGTATAAGTGCCTAATTGCCTTATAAGTATAAGTATAAGTGTAATCTGAAAACCTCCAAAAGTTCTATCTTTTCCAATCAGTCCACTAAGTGAATTGTGTTTAAACAGTACTATATTATAAACGAATTGATATATCGACTTCCGGTTCCCGGAATTGAATTTCTTAGACAATTTTCTATAATTTTATATTATGTTAAAAAAAATTATAGGCCTTGGTTAAGCTAAAATTTTTTCGAAGAAAAAATGGTAAAATTTTGGTATTTTTTAAATTTCTTGTGTTTAATCAGCTCTATATTATAAACGAATTGAGATATCGACTTTCGGTTTCCGGAATATATATATATATATATATATATATATATATATATATATATATATATATATATATATATATATATATATATATATATATATATATATATATATATATATATATATACAGAGAGTTTTTTTTATAAGTAAACATAGGGCATGTCATTACCATAGTTACAGTGTTACAGGATGACAGCAATGTATTAGAGCGTTTTTTTTATCAGTAAACATAGGGATAATTAACATACGAAAATAAATATGAAATATAAATTAAAGAAATGATAAATTATTTATTTATGTTTTCTACACTTAAGAACAAGGTAGATACATTAAACTAATGAGAATTTAAGAACTAGGTAGACACTTAAAAAATAATGTGTACAATGGTGACAGAATGAATGTTGAACAATTAAAAAATCGAATTAGTGCTGCTTCCCAAAATATTACTCCCCAGCAAATGCAATAAATTATTTTTATATTCGCTTAGGATATTGTTTAGAAGTTAATGGTAACAATTTTGAGCATTTAATTTGATTTAAAAAATTCTCATTAGTTTAATGTAGGTATCTACCTAGTTCTTAAGTGTAGAAAATATAAATAAATAATTTATCATTTCTTTAATTTATATTTCATATTTATTTTAGTATGTAATTATCCCTATGTTTACTGATAAAAAAGACGCTCCAATACATTGCTGTCAATCTGTAACACTGTAACTATGGTAATGAGACATGCCCTATGTTTACTAATAAAAAAAACTCCCGGTATATAAAAATGGTAAATTTTATTCTTTTTTAAAAATGTTGCTATACTTACAAGGGTCTCCAAAATCTGAAATTTTTAATTTGGATAGAAGAATGTCTGTTAAATTGAATATTTAAAACCGGAAGTCGATATGTTCATCTATTAGAAAGTTACAGTTGCATTAGGGAAAATTAAATTTTTTTTGTAAATAGCAAACAAAGCGCTCCGCTTGTTTTTATCCTAACTTGCGAACAATTGATCTGAGATTAAATTGTTTTACATCAAAGTTGCAGTACATTTTATTCTCTACAACTTTGTAAAAAGTACTTGTACTCTACAATGCAGCTATAACGAGATATTATAAAAAAACAGATTTTGGGAGCCATTTTGTGGTCTCCCCGCCCGCGCTCACCACCTACGTCAGGAGTTTCGATATTTTCATTACTAGACCTTCCCGAACAATGCTACCAAGTTTCAAAACTTTTGGATTTTAAACCGTCATTTTTTCTATTTTGACTGGACTATTAATAAACAATGATTATTATGTATTTAAATGTAAATATTTTCATAAGTTCTAAATTTTTCCAATAGGTATGGTCCATTTGATTTATACTTATAATTGTAAATATTTCACTTATAAGTCAGTAGGTCTGAATGAAGCTTTACAGAATATACCTAATTGAAATGTGTAGTAGTGCGGTTGATTGAAAATATAGGTAAGTCATGGGCGGCGGCGGTTATTAGTTTTCCGGGGCCGGGCCGCGTGTCTCTTGTACGACACGTCGGCTTGCTTTCCAACGATGTCTTCGATCCATTTGCGATGATATGCTACCTTAGTAAACGTGTTTACAACCCAATTCGCGTGGGTAGACAAAACACCGATGAGTTTCCCGTCGTGTACCACTGGTCCACCGAAATCATAATCACCGACGTGAGGCCCCCCGGCTTGGTAACTGTGAACACAGCCCACACTGGGATGTAAGAAATTACCTGTTACTCCAAGATGCCTGCACTCCGATCTGGATACGCTGTAGGTCTCACCGAACGTGAGGACGTCACTTCGACCCCAGCCGGAGATTGTTACAGGAATATCTGGGAAATAATATAAACGCCAAGATATCTCCACTGCATTGACATATGGAGTCAAGTTCAATGTTTCTCGTATTTTTATTATAGCAATGTTGTTCATGTAGGAGGGAGGTCCGCTATATTTACTATGGCATATTGTTTGTTGTACATGCAATACTTCTATGTCCTCTAGTTCCTTCAGATCTACCATTCCTGCTATTACTACAAGATTGTCTGGGGAACAGCGATCATTGAGCCAGCTAAAATATAAAACACATAGATGTACAGACTGGTTTGGTTTCCAGTGTTCAGCTTTTTTTTTCTTTTGAACTTATTCAATATTATGTATCCTATTAACATTAACCGAGATATTAAGGTGTACATCTACCCTAAAATTTTACAGCGCCTCCCACGTTTACTTAAATTATAATTGAAATATATGATGCTCTTACATATGAGTGTATTAACAAATGATGTCTTAATGC
The DNA here is from genome assembly GCA_947534325.1 of Agonum fuliginosum. Lineage (NCBI taxonomy): Eukaryota > Metazoa > Arthropoda > Insecta > Coleoptera > Carabidae > Agonum > Agonum fuliginosum. Next base: position 10,521,519 of record OX384047.1, on the reverse strand, counting down.
TTCTATATTTTTAATTTTTGTCTTTGGCCTAGGAATTTGAAGAAAAAAAATTAAAAATGACGTTTTTTTGCGGTTTATTTTTCATTATTTGATATGATTTTTTTCGGTCACTATAATTGGCAAGAAAAATTTAAAAAACAAGAAGCATGCAGCTAAGTTTCCTTTTTCGAATAATTTTTGTTTTACTTAATTTCTTTAAAAAATACAGAAGTTTTTATGGGAATAATGAAGCCATGTTTACAGTATTTCTCAATTTCAAAATGACATTGCGTAGTTAGGATGCGGGAAAGTACGAGTTTCGAGCTGGTTCCGGGCAGCCGTGAAATTTGAAAAAAAAAATCGAGAGTATTCTACGAATTCGTACAAAAAGGTAGACGAGCCCCTTAACGCAAGAAAAATAGTTATTTACGTATAGAGGGCCGATAGAAAAAGATTACGCCTGCGGACGAAGTTTGAGGCCCGGCAACGAAGGGCCTTTATTCGTCCAAATCTGTCTTTCGTCCTGAGGTTCGTACAACGTTTTACGCACAACATCAATATTAGGCTAGGCATATTAGTAAAAATATTGGGCCTCAGAGGAAAGTTTTGCTATAGTTTTGATTTTTTCACCGTTTATGTTTTTTGGGTCACTGAATTCGAATTTGAAGTTTGCGAGCAAAATTTTTGCCCGGAACTTTGTTTTTTGGGCACTTTTTTCAGTTTTTGGCCTATATCTCAAAAAGGAAGCGTTTTTTTCGACAAGACTAACCGTTTCGCCGCTTGAGCGCGCCCAAATGGGGCCATATTTCCATATCTAGTGAAATTCACCGTTTACGCAGAAATCGCCCTTGCTGTGATACTTAACTGTTGTAACAATTTATTACATTATACAATTATATATGATATAAAAGTATATTTCTCATAAAAAACGTTGTTTTTTTTAGACTAACCAAACCGTTTCGCCGCTAGAGCGCACCAAAAAAACATTCCCGGACCCAGTATACCTTACATGATTAATGAAAATAGGGAAAGTAATAAAAAAATTGATACAAACGAATGAAATGCATTTTAGTATTTTTAAATTCTTCTGTGTTTAATCAACTTTAATTTCTAACCGGTCAAAGATACTGACTTTCGGTTTGCGGCATTGGATTTCTCAGGCATTTTTATATAAGATCCATTGTACTATTTTTGAAGGGCCTTTTAAAAGCCAAAATTTAATGATTTTCACTAAGAGAAAATTATAAAATTTTAGAATTCTTATTCTCTTGGAGAAAGTGATTAAATTTCGGCTTAATAAAGGTCCTTCAAAAAAATACAGTACAATGTATCTTTCATAAAAATGTCTGAGGAATCCAATGTCGAAAACCGGAAGTCGATACCTTGATCCGTTCAGAAATTAAAGTTGATTAAACACAAGAAAATTTTTAAATTTTAAGATTTTACAAGTTTCTCTAGGAGAAAATAATTAAATTTTAGATTATTAAAAGTCTCTAAAAAAACAGTACAATCCCAGGAAACACAAATATATACGTACTACATATATATCATGTAGCAGCCATTATATCAAAGTAAATTGCGATGTCACCCATACATATAAAAACTTGTTATTTTTAATCAAAAATGTCCGCCACAACCCTATATAACAATCATATACTTAATAATCATATTCCAGATTTACGTCATAATTATATAGCGCTGATATAGATATTATGTAGTTTTATAATTGATTTTAATTTGGATTGTTTTCAATTTTTTAAAAAAAGGAGACACTCTTACGGCCTAAAGTTGTATGTTTATTTGTAAGGCACTATGTATATATTGCAATTTAAATCTAGACAATTACAACAATTTCTAAACATCCTCGTTCTTCAGTGGGATTCGAACTTGCGATCTCATTGCTGACAACTAGCCCCTTAGCCCGCGCGACCATCCTGGCTTGTTGATTTATAACGAATGATAGTTATAGCAATAATACCAGTATTTTTAATTACGTACGGGATTTACAAAGCTATATTAAGTATATTGTGTATATTTTGTACTACCTACTGGAATCAAAATATATACCTTAAAATTTTATTTGACGTATAAAAAAGTACAATTCTTTAGTTGAAAGACTACATATTTCTTTACAAACCAAACAAATTATTTGAAAAAAATAAATAATGTTTACTAAACAAATATATATTTTCCATTATTGAAAGATTTTATTTATTTGAGATAAAAAAATTGCTAATAGGTTATAACACCGACTACCGACTTTGTGCGCATGAACTTCTCTGGTATACTCTACTCCTACTCTAAGATAATAATAGATATAGTTGTTCTAAAAGTATCGGGAAAACACTAGAGATGTTTTATTTTGGAAAAGTGAAAATTTGTTATTACGTCACGATTCTAGCTTTTAATCTAGAGCTTATGGCCATTCCAGCCGCATAGTTGCTTACAAATATAAGAATAGAATTTTATTTAAATAAATAAACTGGCCCTGGTAACAAATGTTGCATGCGTACAGATGTCATAAAGTAATCTACTTTACTTAATCCAATGCCTTTATACCTTTCGGTGTCAGTAAGTAAGTAAGTAATCTAAAAATATATAATAAATTAATAAAATTCTTATATAAATGGAATATAATATTCAAGTAGAATACATACAATGTAACTATTTTCAAATAATATATTTTACTATATAAAGAGTATATTATTTGTGTTATATAATTGAGATATATTTTGACATAGATAATATATTCCATTAATAATATCGTAGAGATATTCTACAGTGGGAAATATTATGTATAGTCTACATAAAAATGCTATATTATATTGAAATTTCTTTGTGATATCTTAACTATATAATTTCTACAAGTGTGTTTGCTGGGAACCGTAACTAGTAGTAATCGCCGACCGGTTCGGATTCATTTGTGGGACATCTTTTTCACTGGTGACATTTATGGCCCTAGTTTGAACTCATTCTTAGATAGAGTAAATGAATATCAAATATCTCGAAATGTGACTGTTGACCAATTATTTGACTCAGCCGCAGAATTATTACGGGGCCCAGCTTTAATTTATTACCGATCTATCAAATCTAGAGTGCGAACTTGGAAGGAACTTGTCACTCTATTGCGCGAGGAATATGAACCACACGACTATGAGCGTGAATTGAAGAGAGAGATTAGGTCGCGGACACAGGGAGCTGATGAAAGTATCGGTGCGTTTGTAGCGTGTATGATAAATATGTTTGATCGGTTGCCGACTCCAGAACCTGATAATGAGAAATTAAAATTTTTACAGCGTAATGTTTTGCCGTACTATATCCGTTTATTAAGTTTAACCACGATAACGAGTGTAGATGATTTTATAACTGTATGCAAACGTTTGGAAACGAATAGACGTATTGCAGATCACTTTCAGCCTCCTCCGAATCCCAAGAAACCAGTTTTAGAACCGGATCTAGCCTATCATCCCCCGCCTAGCCATAGAGTACAGCATACGATTAATACTGTCGCAGTAGATGACACTAGAGGTCATAATGTAAATTTATTATGTTGGAACTGTCGAACGACGGGTCATCTGCACCGAGACTGTAAGCAGACACGTAATAAGTTTTGTTTTGTGTGTGGATTGGTAAATCATACCAAGTTCACCTGTCCGAGGTGTAAACGTGGACAGAATCATTCTTTAAACTCCAGAGTAGTTCGCAACAAATGAACCGAGGTTCGACCTATAAACCCAAAACATCGGTTCGAGATAAAAATTGGACAGATTGGTCATCTACAGTACAAAAATTCTATATTCAAGCTAAAATTAATTTTCTATTAACCAATGTTTTAAATGACAACAGACCTTACTTAACAGTTCAAATTTTTGGAATTCCTATTCGTGGATTATTAGATTCGGGCGCGTCAGTTACAATTTTAGGCTCGAAAGGTTGGGATAAAATTAAACACTTAAATATTACGCTTAATAATCAAGAAACACAAGATTGCATTGTTGCGAATGGTACAACCTGTTCTAGTATCGGTTCAATTCAAGTTCCTATAGTTTTAGAAACTCAAGTGAGATTATTTAATGTTCTTGTTGTACCTACGGTTCCGACTGAGATAATTTTGGGGGTAGATTTTTGGAAGAAAATGAATATTATGACCGATTTTACTTCCGGAACGTGGAAATTTATAGATTCAATTAAGTCAAGTGACGTTTCTAGTCGTTTAGAATCTCAGTCGAACCTCACACCGAATGAGTTACGTCGTTTGAAGTCAATTACCGAACAATTTTTTGCGGAAACTAACCAAAAATTGGGTTGTACGGACTTAGTGTAGCACGAAATTAAAACCAATGCAGACCCTATTAAACAACGTCACTACCCAGTGTCACCAACTGTTCTCAAACAAATTAATTTAGAGTTGGATAAAATGTTAACCGATGGCGTTGTCGAACCATCTAAAAGCCCGTGGTCTAGTCCTATTTTATTAGTCAAAAAATCAGATAATACTTTTCGCTTTGTAGTAGACTATCGGAAACTCAATGCCGTAACAAAACGCGACGCCTATCCATTGCCGTTCGTCAATTCTATTTTAGATAAATTACGTGACGCAAAATATCTTAGCTCTCAAGATTTAAAATCAGCGTATTGGCAAATCAAATTGTCCGATGACAGTAAAGAGAAATCCGCATTTACGATACCTGGTAGAGGCCTTTTCCATTTTAATCGAATGCCGTTCGGCTTACATAATTCTCCTGCCACGTGGCAAAGACTAATGGATAATATATTTGGTGAAGAATTTTCTGATTCAGTGTTTGTTTATTTAGACGACATAATCGTTGTTACCGCTACGTTCTCTAAACATTTAGAAATCCTAGAAAAAGTTTTCATTCAATTACGGGACGCGGGATTAACAATTAATGAATCCAAATGTCAATTTTGCCTATCAGAACTAAAATACTTGGGTCATGTTGTAGACAACTCAGGATTACACGTAGATCCTGACAAAATAAAGTCAATTTTAGACATTCCGGCACCGAAAAATGTAAAGCAGGTTCGACAATTTGTGGGTGTTGCAGTGTGGTACCGACGCTTCATTCCTCAGTTCTCTACTGTTATTGCTCCTCTGTCAAAACTCACCTGTAAAAATAAAGCATTTCATTGGTCGCCTGACTGTGAACAAGCTTTTCAAGAAATTAAGGAACGGTTAGTTTCAGCCCCAATACTGTCATGTCCGAACTTCGATTTACCTTTCTTTATTCAAACAGATGCATCCGCTTACGGATTAGGCGCGGTTCTTGTTCAAAAAGAGAATGATGCTGAACATGTGATTTGCTATGCCAGTCGTTCACTGTCAAAAAACGAAAGGAATTATTCTGTCACAGAGCGCGAATGCCTTGCGGTTCTTTTTGCTGTAGAAAAATTTCGTCCCTACGTGGAAGGGACAAAATTTACTGTTATTTCGGATCATTATAGTCTTTTATGGTTAAATAATCTCAAAGATCCGGTAGATCGTCTAGCACGCTGGGCCGTTCGACTCCAGCAATTCGATTTCAATACAGTACATCGCAAGGGAAAGGATAATGTGGTACCTGATTTGCTTTCACGTGCGGTCGAAATTAAAGTAGATTTAATTCGAAAATCCCGTAACCGATCCATGGTATCGCGACTTAGTGGAGAATGTAAATAACAAACCCTCATAATATAAAGCGTGGCGACTTGAAGACAGAAAATTATTAAAATGGGTACGTCTACACGATGGTCGGTATGAATGGAAACTTGTAATTCCCAAAGAGCTGCGTAAATCAGTTTTAAATGAGTGCCATGATCAACCAACCTCGGGACATACTGGTGTCTTTAAAACATATTACCGTATGGCGAATCTCTATTATTGGCCAAAAATGAAGGAGGATGTTAAACATTATGTTAGGAAATGTCATGTGTGTCAGATGAATAAAGCAGAAAATAGAGCTAAAGCATGTTTAATGGGTAAACGACCAAGTATTTCGCGGCCATGGCAATTAATCAGCGCCGACTTTATGGAATTTCCGAAATCAAAACGCGGATATTCTTACCTACTTGTAATTACCGATTATTTTTCTAAATTTGTCCTCATGTACCCGTTACGTACGGCTACAGCTAGTAAATTGTGTGAAATTGTAGAAAATGAAGTATTTTTACATTTTAGTGTCCCGCAGTATTTAATATGCAATAATGGCAAACAGTTTGTCAGCAATGAGTTTAAGGAATTAAATAAGAAATACGATGTTAAAATTCTGTACAATGCCAATTATCACCCACAGCAGAACCCTACTGAGCGAACTAATAAAATAATTAAAACTATGATACGGTCGTACCTTAAATAAAATCATCGTGAGTGGGATACCAATCTAGTATCTTTTGCGTGTGCAATTAATTCTAGTCGACATGAAGTTACAAAGTTCACACCCTTTTTTCTGAATTTTGGTAGGGAACATATTTTGTCGGGAAAAGAATATGGGAAATTAGATACTGAAATACCTCCTATAAATAGAGAAACAACTAACGAGACTGTTAAGAATTTACAAAAAACTTTCGAAAAGGTACAAAAACATCTCTTATCGGCATACAATAAAAATAAACGAGTTTATGAATTACGACGACGCGAAGTCGAGTATATAGTTGGACTACGAGTGTGGAAACCAAATTTTCAATTGTCAGACGGTGCAAACTACTTTTCATCTAAATTGACACCTCGTTTTGTAGGGCCTTTTCTTATACATAAGCGTCTCTCATCAGTAACGTACGAATTAATAAGTCTAGATGGAATCATGAAGGGCGTTTGGCATGCTAAGGACCTTAAACCCGTAGCAGATTAAATTCTTTTTTTATTAAAAATAAGTTGGGATGGGATTTATAACGTTTTTTTGTAAACTCTTAATTTAAATAAAATTATATTTCCCTTTATTTAATAAATAATTAAAATAATATTTGTTGGTGATCAGACCACTAACTACATCTATTGATCTTTGTGTAGAGATATAAAATTTCATTAATTTAATTAGTAATTGTTTATGATTTTGTTCGCCGTTCGATTCTGTTGAAGAGAGTTGAGTAGAGGCCTTGGGCTAGCGAAGGCGGCGATCAAGTGATTTTGACGGATCGAAAGTAATTCGGTGGTTGACCAATTATTTGCAGTATTTCTATGTTTTGTGGTTTCAACGATTACCTGGAAAATTGAGAAGAGTGTTCTTATTGGAATTTCAGTGTTTCGTTAGTTACTCATTAGTAAGCTTTTACGCCACCACTGTTATTTTGTTTTTGGTTTATAATCACGACACATACCTATCTAGTGCTACGAAGTGAGTTTTGTGTGCCGTGAGTGCCCCGTTTTGTGGGGGGATCAAGCTACGTGCCCCGTTTTACGATCCTGTTGCCGTCACCTGAAATACCACGTACCGCCATAGCCTTTCCGTTCCGCCGCCACTGGAATACTGGAGTATGCGACGATGCTCTACATCTAAATTCTGGGTATCAGATAAGTGCAAATATTTTTATTCTGGCCATCCCATAATTAAAATTTTCATACGAGCACATGCAAAAATTTATCTACGTCACATCCGGCATTCTGATCTTGCGCCGTTGAATGCTGTCGTCACTACCTCCAGTTTTAGTGCGCGCTTTTTCCACTCAAACGCAGTGACTTTTGCGCCATCTGAACGGTCTATCCGCTTGGTATCGTGACATTTTTCCCAGGCCCGGACTACGATTATTTTCAGATATTTTGTTTACATCGCGATATTTTAGGTTATAAGTTTTCTTCTATTGTGTTTTCATAAAACCGGTTAGTATTAAGTCATTATCATCCTCATTTCGTTTCATTTCACTAGTTTTAAGTACACTCGGACACCATTACACTTTTTGCGATAATTGTCGCCCAGTTATCGAGTACGTTTGTCACACTACTCCGTAGGTTAATGATTACCGGTTTATTTGTGATTTGTACATTTACTTACATTGTTATACTAATTTCGGGTTTCAATTTAAATATTTTTCCCTTACACTCTCCCGTTTTCAGGAGAAACCACACAACATATTTTTAGGTAAACGGCGTGGCGCTAGTTTTTCACTCTGCCCTTTTGAAGGACATCCGAACCCGGACCGACTCCTTCTGACTAGCCTGGCACTCCAACGTAACGTCGGCAGAGTAGATATTTTTATTTTATTATCAAATTCAATAATTAGGTTTGAGACGTTACAATATAATTGAAAAATATTGCATATTTGTTTAATTTTGTGCATATATCGAGCATATTTTAGCCTTATTTCAATGCATATTGCATGCATATTTTAATCATATTTGCCTGCATATAATCCGCACTTTAATTATGCGTATTTTAAATTTTTATACCTGGCTCAATATCCAAATATCCCAAATAATGAATTATAAGTATATTACGAGATTTTTATACCGGCTTTTACAGTTTCTCGATATTAATTATTATAAAATTTATAATGTATGTAGAATAAACATGTACTTTTATAATATTATAATGTATCAGAATAATATTTTCTTATGTAAATTAGGAAAATAATGAAATATAAATGATTTACGCATCTAAGTACTGCATAACAGCCGGCCCCTTACCCCCACCACTACATCTCACGCGACGAGTAAAATTCGGTGCCATTCTCTGCGCTGAGTGTCTTCTCCTATCTATATTATACTTCGTGCCCGCACCTACCTTATATATATATATATATATATATATATATATATATATATATATATATATATATATATATATATATATATATATATATATATATACATGACTTCCTTCTACGTATATTAAACTGTTCATACTTTTCTTAATAACTAAAATGTAGAATAATATAAAAATATTATAACCGTATTTGATTTATGCTGAACATACCAAAAAATACCTAGAGTAAAGTGCCTTTTTGGCACAAACGATCGCAACCAAAAATATAAGGTGATCAACTAGATGCAACATGAGTCTCAAATACAAAATTTCAACTTTCTACGACATACCGTTTTTGAATAATGCGAAAAATACCAAATAGTGCCCTTTTGGCAAGGACGATCGCAACAAAAAGGTGCACAACTAGATGCTATAACAGTCCTAAATACAAAATTTTCAACGTTCTACGTCTAACCGTATTTGAGTTATGCGACATACATACGTCCGTCTGTCCTTACGTACAGACGTCACGACGAAACTAGTCATAATGGATTCAGAAAAGGTCATAACGGATATTTCCGTCAAAATCAGAGACGCGAAATTTTTCGAGATTACAATACTTCCTTTTTACTCCGTACAAGGAAGTAAAAAGTGTCCAAACCAACCCCGGTCTCCTACCTATATACTAGTTATCTCTTCAAAATGAAAATGACAAATGAAAATGAACATTCAACTTTTAACAAATATCGCTCTTTTACAGCATGTATTACGATTTATGAACAAACGAATATGCGAGCACTTACAAGCCATTACGAATTCGTAGCGGTAGATCGCACAGATGTTTTAAAATAAAAAATTATATAAGCAATAATAAATTGTTACGATCACGTTATTAATGATCGTTGTTGTGTTAGGTACTTTGTTTACTTTTGTTAACGTATCTACAGTTGATGTTCAAGTGTGTTTCTTTATCTACTAAAAATGAACGCATAGAGCCTACTTTTAACATTAAGTACGAAATAAAATAATACATTGTCGACTGGTGAAAACTATTTAATCAAAAAATGACGTTCAAAAATTATTATCTCATATCTAGGAAGAAATAACACTTTTTTTATTGAATACAACTTAAATTTGGTTACATTCCTTTTATTTATATCAATTATATTTCTAATATAATACGGTTGATTCATCGAAACTTACTTATTTTAAAACGCAATAATGCCCATTTTATGAATCAGAAACTTTTTATTTTCTAATGTAGGTACATTATCTAAAGTTTTGTTTCACCCGCAGTTTTCAAAATCAAATCAGGTAGATGACGCCCGCCATTGTCTATACACTAACTAAGCCGATTTCTGGCGTTTGTCATAACCGTTTCCAGCATGGCAGCGGGTATGATGGCAATTGCGGCCCGGATGTTGGCTTTCAGGTTTTCTAGGATCCTTTGACGTAAACGCGAGATTTCAAAAAAAGTCACAAGGAGTCAATTCGGGCGAGCGGGCTGGCCACTCCTTCGAAAGTCACGCTGGGTTGCGATCACAGAACATCCATTGGAAAAGTACGACTCAACTGAAAACACACGCTGCTCCGTGCTCCAACGCATGATGGCGACTAACCGGGTGAGGAACAAAACTTTAAAAGTGCACCTGTCGAATGAGATCACTCTCTCCCCACTACGATCCCTACAGCCTGAATGGCACACATTTTTAAAAAGCAAGTTATGATGAATCACCCTTTATTACTTGTTGTGCTGAAATTACGTTTTTTTACTGTTATATCAATGTGTAAACTTTGTCGTGCAAACATCAATTGGTCGTATTACGTCAAAGAACAGATTAAGCTTCCTTCATAGACGTTAGAACAGTAAAAAACGATGCAGATTTTCTCGTGATCTAAAAAATTAAACATTTATTCAGTGCTCACTACTTACAAGATCTATTTAAGTGATTTTACCGCTTCAAACGTCTCAACTGACATCGGTGTTAAATTACCTGCCGTCAAATACACTGGTACCTGCGCCCGTGCGATGATAAACATGATCTGTTTTTGTACGTTTATCGGGGCTTTATACCAGTTACTGTGAAATGCAGCATATGATACATTATAGGCCTGCAAAGAAAGAAACAGCTTTTAGCGCAGACAAGAAATAGTCCAGGCAAAATGCTACAAAATTCGCCAAATAAACAAAAAAAGTAGGAGACTTCTGAAAATTTGGAGAGTTATAAAAAATATGTAACATTCAAGATTTCGATGAGTCCCGAGCAGCAGAAAGTGTGCTCGAGCCGCCATATTGAAAATTTTATTTCAAAAAACTGGGTAACTTTAAATTTTACGGTAAATATAGCTTTTATAATATTGTAGCTTATAAAATTGCCTACAAAAAGATACAAGAACTTTTTACATAGAACTAATGGTTTACGAGAAAAACGAGAAAATATATTTTGGTAGAACGAAGCTAAATTAACTCATGCCTTAACTTTGTTTCCTGACACAAAAACGGCTGTAACTTGCGAAATCGACTTCTGGTTTGAAGCATTCGATTCTACATACATTTTGCTACCAAATATATTATTTTTAATTTTTCTGGGGAGCCTGGTTTAGTCTCAATTTCAACATAGAAAATTCAGAAAATTTTGTATTTTTTTACATTTTTTGTGTTTAATCAACTCTAATTTCTGAACAAATTAAGATATCGACTTCCGGTTTCCGGTATTGGATTCCTTGGACATTTTTCTTTAAGATACATTATTTTACAAAATTTTAAAGGACTCTTGGTTGAGCTGATATTCAAAGTTTTTGTGCGCGAAAAAAGTAAAGTTTTAGTATTTTTTCGGTTAACTGTGTTTAATCAACTCAAATTTCTGACCGGATTAAGATATCGATTTCCGGTTTCCAGAATTGGATTTGTCGGACATTTTTCTATAAGATGCATTAATTACGTAATTACTTTAAAGGGCCTTAATGTAACTACAATTAATAGTTTTACACGTAGAGAAAATAGTGACATTTTAGTAATTTTCTTTTGTTTCCTGTGTTTAATAAACTCTAATTTCTTACTGGATTAAGATATCGACTTCCGGTTTCCAGCATTGGATTTCTCGGGCATTTTTCTATAAGATGAATTTTTTAAAAACTTTTATGGCCTCCACTTAAATTTTAAGTGTCACTTAAATGAAAAATATCGAATCGAATTAATGACAGCAATGTTATTTATACGTGTGATAATGTGATTTTGATTCGATATTGTTCATTTAAGGAAAACTTAATATTTAGTTAAGACGAAATTTAATGTTGATACAAAAAGTCTATCAAAATAAACTATAAAATACTAATTTTACTGACTTGTACATTTTATTTACAAAAATACATAATTTATTTCAAATTTAACCTAATCTCTAATTCTAATTAACAATTTAATTGTTCACAATTTTAAATATCAGTTTGTGGTTTTTAACACTCAGGTTCGAATCCATTCAGATACACATTCAAGTTTAACTGCACAAAATTCTCTCCTGTAGTGTACTTTCCAGTATCAGCCATTAGTGAGTTGATGTCTGGTAATCGCACACACGTATAATATAATCTATACCGGTGACTCACAATATGTGAGGCTGCCACACCCAAGCTGTGTAGAAGGCATCATAAATACGTACAATTTTTAATATAGAATTTTAAATATCATCTAGATTAGATAATAGACTAATTTAAATATAGGTGTATCTACTAAAATATCAACTTTAATACATTTGTTAAATTTTTGAAGGCAAACTATTAAAACCAAAATATATCAATGTCATACTAGTGTATAGTGTATTTGATATCTTGAAAATTATATTTAGCAAATACTTTTCATCTACAGTTATGGAATAATCTATGATTTAAGAAATTATATTGGTTAAAAACCATAATACAATACATTTCATTGGTTTAAAAGTCAGTTGAGAAGGTAGTTGTTATTATCGTATGCAGGATGCTCCACTATTTTAAACTGTACAAGAAAAATAATTTTGGCTATCGTATAACTAATTAAATTTTTATTCCATTCATCTGTACAGGGTGTAACCCAACCTGTTAACAAAATTTAAGGGTGTATAGTATTGGACGCACTAATCATGAATCAAAATGAATTTTGTTGAAATTCGGAAATTTAAAAAGAAAGTGTCTATTGGCACAAAAAAAAACGCGAAACGCGGAAAAACGCGATACGCGAAATACAGTGTTGCCGAATTTATGTTAAAAAAACGGAGTTCTGTTGGACTCAAGAAGGGTTTTGTTAGTATTAATTAGTTTATGTGAAAAAAACGGAGTTCTGTTGGACTCAACTAGGGTTTTGTTAGTATTAATTAGTTTATGTCAAAAAATAATCGGCAACACTGTATTTCGCGTATCGCGTTTTTCCGCGTTTTTCGCGTTTTTTTTGTGCCAATAGACACTTCCATTTAAAAATGGGTCCAAGCAAATAGTCCAGGAATTATACCGAGAAACAGGCCCAAACCTCAGAAAAAATAATTCATAACATCTGAAGACTGATTTCGGTTCCTCAGACAGTGCACTATCACCGGAAACAAAGTCCCCAAAATTCACCGCATTGGAAAATTTGCAGGAACCAATAGAAATATTACTTTTCCGTTGATCATTTATTAATGAGTATCATTAATGTAAAAAAATCATGCATTTATGACCCCTATAAATGCATGATTTTTTATTAATCAACGATTTATTGGATGCGTTCAATACACGTAATAGTGTATTATATTGACCAGCTCTAACCCAGCAAACACAGTGTTGACATATACGTAACTATTATGTAATATTTAGAGAACATCGTTGACGAACCTAAATATTGCATAAATGATGCATAAAATTGCCATATGGATGACACATTTTGAAACCATATCTCCATGACATAACACTATAGACATAAAACCAATATATATGTGGCAGGTACGTAACAGATACGGATCAGTTATCGCATGGCATATTTTACATACTCGCCACATGGCACTGCCATATGAATGCAACATTTTGTAACCATATCTCCAAGACATAACTTTACAGACATGAAACCAACATTTATATGGCAGGCACGTAATAGTTAATGGATCAGAAGTCACATGGCATTAGAACTTATATCTTACATACTTGCCACATGGCACTGCCATCTGATTATAACTTTTTGTAGCCATATCTCCATGACATCACTTTACAGACATGAATAATAATTTGAAAAATGAGAGAAATTATAATAAATAATCTCATATTTACTGACAGTTCATAGTAAGATGGAAATTGAAACGAATCACCTGTTCAATGTGCATCCAATCCAACATTCAATGAATACTTTCATCTCATTGGTCAATATACTAAGATTTCTTTAGATTCATTTTTGCCTTCATGTAAACAAATTTTATTTTGAAGCAAATTATTTACAAACCACAAATAACAACTGACACCTGAGAAAATATACCATTTTACAAAATTTTAAAATAATAATTTGTATTTAAATAAAATAAGCTCAAATGGTCTGTTCACACTAGGAAAGATTTACGTAAAAAGTTTCATGCAAGTAAAACAAGTGCTAGGAGCATTATAAAAGAAACTGTTAATACCGGTTATATTTTATAGAAACTAATTATTTCTATAAAATATATTAAAGGTAGTGATCTTTAATATAATAAATAGAAAAAAGAAACATATTAAGAAAAACTTTCCTCGTGTGAACTAGGCTTCAGAAATCTATCTTATCGATCAAGAGATAACCTCACTTTGTCACTTTCATGTTGACAGGAGCTTGGCATGTCTGCGTATTTCGTACTTAAAGCATTCGATTTTAGTTTATTTGTTTTACTGGATGCACTAAATTAACCATTAATATTATGCAAGCTGAGAAATGTAGATTTATTTAAATGGATTGTAGTACTTATGTTAATATTTGTGTATTCAGATTCGTTATAAAATGATATATTACTCCGCCTAATTGTTCATTATTATTTTTTTAGGTATGAATCACATTTTAAGAGATAACTAGTTTATTGAAAATATAATCAACTTTAATTCAGTAGCTGTGAATATGAAACTAGATTATTATATACACATCCAAAATATGTATGAGTTTGACACCAACAAACAACTAAGTAATTCGATTCTATGAAATATCAAAATACCTTCACATCCATAGCCATTAGCCACTACAACAAAAAAGAATGTATTTAAATAGAAGTTTTTGTTCGCATAAGCATTTGTCTTTTTGAAATGTAGGTATACTTCTTGTGCTATGGATTTTGTTCTAGCACTCTGGGCTCGTTAAAATCATATTACTCACAATATTATTAAAAGTATTAGTTTTAAATTATTAAGTATTATTTACTCTACTATACTGTACACTTTAAATTGATATTTCATATAAACTATACGATATGTCTGATTAGCCGAGCGGTTTGGAGCGTATAGGAACATCGCGGAACATCGTCCCGCAGGTTCAGGTCCATGGTTCAAATCCAGCACGATCCAGCAAATATCAAATTAACATTTGTATCTCTCTCCGGTTCTATGGATTCTCGATGGATTCAACTTTTAGTTATAAAATGTTGCTTAAACATGTGTTTTTTTAATATAAATAAAATAATTATTGCTACATTTTATATAGTACGTAATACAGAAATGTATCTGCCATTTCTATATGCCATATGGCGGTAACCTGCCGTGGCCATATAGCAGTACCGTTGTCTTTCAAACGTAACTCCCATGTGGCATACATGGCGAGAATGGCTGACATAGGAAATATGGCAGTAGACATGAATGGTGTACGTGTTTTATGTATGCCACATCATAGTTATCTAACTGTGTTTGCTGGGAAGCTTTACCAAAATACAAAACAGAATTAAAAGAAATGATTTTCACACTTCTAGGTAAATAATATTTACGTAGAATTGCTATAAAATGAATATAAAAATTATAACATCATTCTAAAAACGAAAAAACCTTGGGATTTAGTACTGCTAATCAATATTAAGTGAATTGACTGCACCCGCTTCTCCCTGAAAACAGTTGATTTTTATTGTTGAGTTGTCCATTGTTGTCGATCCAATTGTGGTGAACATTTGAAGCTGTCCTAATTTGTTATGGAATAAAATTGAAATTTTATCAAATTAAAAAGGTATGACCAACGGAAAAATATTGTAACTAGCTCATGTGTTAATAGGCGATTAATAATCTCAACAGTTAAAGCGTTCGCTTCTCTCACGCGTTAAAAGTCTCAATTATTAATCGCCCGCATTAACACACTAGTTTGTTAAATAACTAATTTTAATGTAAAATGCTAGAAAGTGAAATTAGCGTTTACGGGCCCTAGGGCTAGTCTGATGTGGTTCAAATGTTATTTTATGAAGAAAAAATACTTTTTTCGACCCAAAGACAAATGGATCTAACCATAGAACAGAAGCTGATGCGCAATTTCAAGACAAGCGGGCTAATAGACTAGACGGGAAATTCGAAATTCGCACTTTCTAGGTGCATTTTATGTAACATTTTGGTAACATGAGTTTCTAGACTAATTTGAACCCGCTGAATTCGAATCTGACCGTTACCAAGCCGAATTTTGCATGCAACACCCGGAATCCAAGATGGCGGCCGTTTGTTTGAATCTTTACGTAAAACACGTAAATAATGTTGTGTTTTTGAGAATGATGAGTCTTTTTCTAGGTTTTTGGTGTCTCTGATTTCATTGAATCACACAGTTTTGACATTCAAATGTAATATTCAAGATGGTGGACCAAGAAACCGGAAGTTAAACCGTCCAAAGAATATACAAAAACATTTTAATCAACTTTCGGGTTATCAAGGGCTTTACAAAAATTTAATATAATGTATATTACGTAAAATTTACAAAGGAATCCAATGCCGTAAACCGGAATCTTTATCCGTTCAAAAAGTAGAGACGATTAAACACAAAAAATATTTTAGATTCTTAAATTTTGCAATTTTCACTTGAAGATAATAATTAAATTTTTGGTTATCAATGGCCTTACAAAAAATTTAACATAATGTTTCTTACATAAAATTTACTAAGGAATCCAACGCCGCAAACCGGAAGTCGATATCTTTATTCGTTCTGAAATTAGAGTTGTTTAAACATAAAAATATTTAAAATTCTTAAATTTTGCAATTTTCATTTGAAGATAATAATTAAATTTTGGGTTATCAAGGATCTACCATAAAATTTAACATAATGTTTCTAACAAAAAAAATTACTAAGGAATCCAACGCCGCAAACCGGAAGTCGATATCTTTATTCCATGACATCAAATTCCCCCGACCCTAAGGGGTGGGGTGGGGGTGAGTATGAAATCTTAAATCGGAACCCCAATTTTTTTTTGCAGATGAAAAACAAAATTCAGTAACATCAAAATTTGCGCCCCTGCCCCTCTCCCCCGTGCCAGTGGAAAAATTTGAAATAGGAAACGGCAACACCCACTTTTTCTCGAAGATTTTGACGTCACTGAATTCCGTTTTTCACGTAGAATGCGAATCTGCAAAAAAATTGGGGTTCCCATTTAAGATTTCAAACTTACCCCCGCCCCACCCCCCAGGGTCGTTGTGGGGGGGGGGTTGAATTTGGTGTCATTGGATGTCTCCCTCGAAAATATTTTAGTCGTGTTTTTTGGATTTTTTATCCAATGCTTCGTTTTCGAGATATTCCTAAACGCAACTTAAAATGGCCCACCGTGTATTATAATGTAAATAACATTTTAAAGAGCTAACGTGCCGACATTTCTCTTTCAACACCACAACTGCGAATACCATCGCACGCATGCTGCACGCACACACGCACGCGCGCGTACATACACACGCCTACACATGCACACACATACATACGTACTTAAACTCAGTCACAAGACGCGTAGAGCCGCGTATTCATCTGAGCACGAACGGGAACGAGGCAAGGCGAGGCCGAACGATCATATGTATGTGGACGTGTCACCGAGGCGCGGCAAACAGCATTCGGCTCTGCGACGCACGGTCCGAGGCAGTTCGGATGCCATCCGATGGAAGTCGGTACTTCAAAGAAAAATTTGTTCAGATGTGGACGGCATTTGTTCGTTCAGCTTCTGCATGTATGGGATGGATCGGTGCCTCGTTCGTTGCCTCGCCAGACGTCGTACGTTCGCATATTCTACCAAACAAATTTACAAACGAGGCATCCGTTCGGCCTCGCCTTGCCTCGTTCCCGTTCGTGCTCAGATGAATACGCGGCTTAGCACCTTCAAAAACAGCATTTGGCTGTGCGACGCACGGTCCGAGGCAGTTCGGATGCCATCCGATGGAAGTCGGTACTTCAAAGAGAAATTTGGTCAGATGTGGACGGCATTTGTTCGATTCAACTGCCTCGCCTCGCCTTACTTTGCCTTCTGCCCTTCAGTCAAGTCTGTTCAGCGTCTACATGTATGCAATGGATCGGTGCCTCGTTCGTTGCCTCGCCAGACGTCGTACGATTGCATATTCTTCCAAACAAATTTACAAACGAGGCATCCGTTCGGCCTCGCCTTGCCTCGTTCCCGTTCGTGCTCAGATGAATACCCGCCTTAAGGAAACGAAGTTGTTACGTATGCGAAATATGCAGCACGAGGCGCAGCCGAGTTCTGTAAACACATAAGTAAAGCCGCATATTCAACTGAGCACGAACGGGAATTGCAAGTCAAAACCATTTTATATTGAAGTTTCTTTACAATGTGCGGTCTGTATTTTTTTTAATAAATATAGTTTTTTACATATGTACATTTTATTAAATTGAAAGATTGATACAAAGACCATTGCGTAAAATAATTAAATTCATTACCTAACGCAAATTAGTGAAATAAAGGTGTATAATCTATCGAAAATAGAAAAAATGTATTCTTTGCAGACACATTCCTTAAATTCAGGAATTTATAATAAAATATTTCAGTTGCATAATTAGTAAGTTAATTAAAATGTGACCCAATTTGTGAATCATCCTGTATATTAGCTACAGAAATATTTTCCCATATTCAAAAGTTAAAATGAAAATAAGGAAATAAGTCAATACAGAAAAAATCCATTTATTTTTAGAGTACATTAGTTGCCTTGGCCTTAAATTTAAAATTTATAATAAAATTCTTGCCTGAAAGTAAAATTTAATAATGTATATATTTAGTTTTAGTCTGCCTTGAACTTCAAAATATATGAAAAATATCAAATGTCAATAATATTTAAGAGCGTTATTACATCATTTTAATTAAGAACTATGCATACTAAAACGTTATACTTACTTATTAACAAGTTTATTATCTTGTCATCATGTTATTCTACTAGTAGAAAACATGTCTAAATATTTTTAGTTAATAATTAATAGTTTATTTTTATTATTTATGGTATGTTCAGAACATGAAAATACTCTACTATTGGTTCATTTTATTTTATTCTATTCCTACTTACAATAACACAACATTTATGCCACACAATTTCAACAATCAAACAAGTAAACGACAAAATATACCCGAAACCTAACGCTAGATAACAACTAATAAAATTGTTCAATTTCAACGCTTGTACACCGTTATCACTTGGAGTTATGACATTTTTATTAATAGCAGAAGTCCATTTCCAGATCAGACCATTCTGTTGTAACCTCAAAACAAAATCATTGAACCTATCCAAGTAGGGGAATCCCCTCTGCGTATATAGTACATACATATTAGGTTTGATAACTTTTTAAACGCATACACATTGTTTTTAGTGTCGTTTCTTTGCATGTAGCTTGGTGCTCGGTAATACATTAATATTTCAGGCATTACGAATCCAAATTTTCCTTGAAATACTTTATCGATACATGCTATGGCATCTGGACATGGCAATATTCTGTCAAATATTAGTCTGTCCTCGAATGAACGAAAAAAATTTACGATTGCAGGTATACTACCAAATGGGAGTTTAGCTTCTATCATTTCTTCCACAGTGCTAATTTGTCGTTCATAAATTGGTGTAGTTAAAACACTGACTAATTTGCTTTGATAAGCAGTTGCTACTAATAAAGTAGTAAACACCCAAAAAATATAAACTATTGTTAACGATTTTTGTTTAGGATTATTTACAGATCCTTGTAGAAATATATAACAGGTGCTGACAAAACATTTTGACAGATCTTCGTAACCAGTTTTGACAGGCGCGCAGCGCGCGCATATCCACCAACTTATTATGTTAGTACAAAAAGTCCCTAGTAATAACAACCATAAAGTGGTTGCAAAAACTAGTACCAAATTCTTCCACGGTTCTATTGGCTTCGCTAGCGGTACGAACCATTTAAAATAATCATAAACGTAAAATATTGACGCGTCAAAATCAAAATAATAACTTTCATTTTGATACATAGTCCCTATAATGAAATGACAAACAATTCATTGTATAAAAGTATTGCACTGCCATCTGGGAACTTGTACCCATATATAGGGAATTTATTAGGGATGTAATTTTTTGTAAAATTGGTAATACGCAAGAAGTTGTTTAAGATGACAGACTCTATTCCTACTTTTGTTACGTCATCTGAAGTGAGGTTAGGGCTTTTGACGAATGATGGATTGTAATACGGAGATATGTTGAGTTGGCAGCCTGATACGGTTGGGGGCATTTTTGTAGGAAAAAAACTGCCGATTTGTTCGTCACAACTTGATAAAACAATTGCTTGAGTGTTGTTACAACTATTATCCGAATATGGAAAATATGTAACGATGGTATTATTAAATATTATGTTGATATTTAATGCATAATACTGCCAAGATATTTCTATCAAATCTTGAACCACAAATTCGTGATTATTAAATAGCAGTATAATTATTTTTGCTCGCGGGTTCCATAACGAACTGTATTTGGTTGTATTAATAAATTGTTCATATTCTATACTATTTTCTATAACAAATATATAATATTTAAACATCCAAAATTTGGTTTTGATCTTGTATTTATTATTCAGGTTCAGAACAAATGTTGTTTTAACATTTTGCAGAATTGAATCCACATATTTTCGAGTATTTTTCGTATATAGTACTAGTAAATTTGAATCAAAATGTTCATAAGATGTGTTATATATATTAAATACACATTTAATTGAGTCCTGGTTGATTTCTGGTATATTTATAACATTTTCAGCTGGTTGTATTAAAATGATTGCAAGCAGTATGGTTTTAAACATTGTAATTAAACGCAGATATTTTTATGTGACAATATTATGGGTGCCTACTCAAATCTAAAAAACTCAGAGCTAGAAAATTCAAGTACAAGAAAATTCTTGCCCGGAATCATAAAACAAACGAAAATTCAGAGACAAGAAAATACTTACATAAAAAATGCATTCATAGAAAATTCAAATTTGGAATCTGATTGATGCAGAAAACGCATGTAAAGGAATATTCAAAACTGGAAAAATTTGGCTGCGGAAAAAATCGGATTCCGGCTAATATTATAAACTAATCTATGCTAACAAAACCCTTCTTGAGTCCAACAGAACTCGTTTTTTAAATGGCCACAACGCGTTGTTCAGCTGTCAGCTTGCAGCCAACTTCAGGTTTGGCCGCCAAGTAAAGTTTCTGTGTTTATTTGATTTCAGATATGTCTTTTCTATTAATGTTTTTTTTGTGAATGAATTTTCCTTAGCTTGGGATTTCGTGATTTTTATTATTCCTGTCAAGAATATTCTCTTCTTGAATTTTCTAGTTTATAATATTCCAGTGTTGAAGACGTTCCCTTGAATTAATATTTATGAGTAATACTTATTCATGTTACGATCAAGAAAAATTTACATTTAATTTACGTTTACAACAGACTTTTAAGATGTCCATTAGTAATTTTCAATCGTTCCAGAAGAACATAATTCGTAAGTAAAATATTATAGAAATAAGTGTTATTGTGGAAAGGTTTCATGTATCTATATAATATGTATTTACAAATAAATTATTACTACATAAATAAATATATTAAGCATGTATTATTGTTTATACAAATAAATATATCAAAATATTATTATCTTAACCTACTTATTTTACTAATGGGCTTATTATAAGGTAGACAAGTGTATCACCATGCTAAGCTTGAATAATTTTTTAAAAGTTTTAACATACTTCGTTCCAGAAGTACACTGACACACTACGTAATCATTATATCAATTATTATAGAATACATACAAGGTGGTGAGCTTAAGACGATCCACCTTTAATAACTTGGGAACGGATTGTGATAGGCATACCCGGTTTGCGCTATATGTTTTCACATCTAGGGAGACACATTTTACTAATATTTTTGTTTTTTTTAAATCACTCATCTCACCCCCACCACTCTTAATTTTTAAATCTTAAATGGAAATATACCCTTTGTGGCATATCAAATGATAGCTCTTGAAAAGTGGTACACAGTTATGGCAATAAATTGTTATTTGAATAAACCGTTCTAAAGTTAGCAACATTAGTCTATAATATTTTTATGTTTTATTAAATGCATAGAGTGCTAAGAAAATGACAAAAAAACAAAAAAAAGCACAATGGTACCTACTAATATGTTTTACAGTTTGTGTGTGATAGTTATCAGTTAGGTACCTATTATTATTATTATTTCACATTTTTTAGTTTTATTATAAAAAGCATGGAGTGCTATGAAAAAAAAAGTGAAACAATAATAATAGTAACTGATAACTGTCATACACAAACTATAAAACAAATTATTAGCTATCATTGTTCTTTTTTTTAATTTATACTAAAGTTTGTGTATTCCAGTTATCTGTTAGGTACTATTATTATTGTTTCATTGTCAGTTCCATAGCACTCCATGAATTTTACAATGACACTTTTTTGCGAGTTGTGTACACTATTTTCCCCACGACCGTAAATATTAAACATTTTATTTATGAATATATTTTAATGTAAACTGTCACTGTCATAATTTAAATTTTACGAAGACACAAATATACTACAATTATGGAATGATACAAGATTTTCAATAACAAAAATATAATTCTATAAAAAATTTAAATTATAAGAGACACAGAGAAAGTACTACTTTAATTTATGTGAATAAATCACTTTTTCCATTGATCGTTTATTAATTAATGAGTATCATTAATGTAAAAAAATCATACCGTAATGACCCCATGATTTTTATTAATCAACGATTTTTTGAATGCGTTCAACACACGTAATATAGTTATTAGCTAGCACTAAGTTTAAAAAAATGCTTAACAGATTTAAACGAGATTATTTCGACAGTTCTAGCTAAATATTATTCACGTCAAACTGATGCCCAGCAGTACCAAACTTTACTAACCTAACATATGTTTTGTCATCGAATTAAATTAGATTTTCTCCAAATTTTAAAGATATGATCAACATAAAAATATTGTAACTAACTCATGTGTTAATAGGCGATTAATAATCTCGACAATTAACGCAAAATGTCTCAATTATTAATCGCCCTCACTAACACACTAGTTAGTGAAATAACTATTTCATGTGGCGTTTGCCCATTTTAATGGAATAATGCAATTAATACGAAATACTTAATGGCAGGAAAAAACTATCAAATGTCAGAAAGACAACACACGCCTACTAAAATGTGAAACAAAAACTGAAATTGTTCGATGTAACATGTTGAACGGATGTGTGATATTGTTTATTTTCGTAGCTAGGCAACTGTATAGAAACTGTTAGTTTCGTATATGGCCGTAAGAATCAATAATCAAACAGCAAAATAAATATAAGGAAATTGATTTAAGCAAAGAACAGAAAAAACTATTTATTTTTAGAGTAGGTATACATTAGTTGCCATGGCCTTAAACTTAAAATTTATAATAATATTCTTGCTTGAGTGAAAGTATACTATTTTAATAATGTATTTAGTTTTAGTCTGCCTTGAACTTCGAAATTTATCAAAATTATAAAATTATAGTAAACAATTAATCCTATTATATTAATTAAGACAATATGCATGCTAAAACAATACCTATACTTATTAACAAGTTTTATTTTGCCATCATAATGCTATTCCATTATACAGGTGATTCATTATAACTTGCTTTTTTAAAATGCGTGACATTCAAGCTGTAGGGATCGTAGTGGGGGGAGAGTGATCTCATTCGACAGGTGCACTTTTTAAGTTTTGTTCCTCACCCGGTCAGTCGCCATTAGGGCTGGGAAAAATATCGATATATCGATAAATATCACTATTATTTTTAAATATCGGATATCGATATTGAAAATAATTTTTATCGATATATCGACTTATCGATATTTATCGATATTAATCAATATTTATCGATATTAATCGATATTTATCGATATTTATCAATATAAATCGATATTATATCGATATTTTTCGATATAAATCGATATTATATCGATATTTTTCGATATAAATCGATATTATAACGATATTTATCGATATAAATCGATATTATATCGATATTTTTCGATATAAATCGATATTATAACGATATTTATCGATATAAATCGATATTATATCGATATGATATTATATCGATATTTATCGATATAAATTGATATTTATCGATATAAAATATTATATCTATATTTATCGATATTATATCGATATTTATCGATAATATCAATTTTTCGAAAATTATCGATATTATTTCAATATCGAATATCGATATTAAAATTTGAATATCGCGCAGCCCTAGTCGCCATCATGCGTTGGAGCACGGATCAGCATCGATGGCTGTTTTGAGGGAGCACTTCCCAGGGCGCCTCATCTCAATAAGGGGCGATTTGAAGTGGCCAGCCCGCTCGCCCGATTTGGCTCGTTGTGATTTTTTGTGGGGTTTTTTGAAATCCCGCGTTTACGTCAACCGATCAAGGACCTTAGAAGATCTGAAGGCCAACATCCGGGCCGCAATTGCCAACATACCTGCTGTCATGCTGGAAACGCCAGAAATCGGCTTATTCAGTGTATAGACATTGGGGGCGTCACCTACCTGATATAATTTTGAAAACTGGGTGAAACAAAACTTTATATATGTAGGTACCTACCTACATTATAAAATAAAATAAAAAGTTTCTGATTCATAAAATGGGCATTATTGCGTTTTGAAATAAATAAGTTACGATGAATCACCTTTACTTCATTTCAGCTAAAAAAAAGCGTTGGGGCGATGATATACTGAATCTAGCAACCATTTTCATTTCTGTTAACATTACTTATAGGTACCTTCTTATTTTGAATTTCGTAGTTACATTTGAGTACTGCATTATTCTACAGATGACTTTATTCACAAAAAATATCTTCTTCATGTTCACTAATAAACTACGATAATAAAATGTGTGAGTGTAAAACGGACTGCATACTCCGTGCCATCTGGTTATTTCTTAACTGAAATGTACTACAGTAGAAAGAATATGCATATTTTTAGGATTTTGTTTATTTTTATCATTTATGGTATGTTCAGAACATGAACATACTATAATTTCGGTACATTCAATTTAATTTTATTCCTATTTATAATAACACAACATTTATGCCACACAATTTCAGCACTCAAACAAGTAAACGACAAAATATAACCAAACACTAGTGCTAAATAACAACTAACAAAATGGTTCAATTTTAACGTTGTTGCGCCGTCATCATTAGGAGTTATTACATTTTTATTAACAACAGAAGTCCATTTCCAAATCAAACCATTCTGTTGTAACCTCAAAACAAAATCATTGAACCTGTCTAAGTAGGGGAACCCCCTCTGCGTATATAGTACATACATAATATAAACAATTGTTAACGATTTTTGTTTAGGATTATGTACAGAACCTTGTAGAAATATGTACCAAGTGCTGACAAAACATTTTGGCAGGTCTTCGTAACCAGTTTTGACAGGCGCGCAGCCACAAAACACATAAGGAGGAGAAAGGAGATCCCCGTGTTAAATCATGGAAACACGAATGACAGTTAGCTCCAGCTAGCCCTCCGGTGCCCAAGTGGCAAACGACATTTTACGCGCGAATTTTAAATAATGTAAATAGTAATACTGCTACTTAAAATAATAATAAATAAAGGAAAAAGATATATAAACATACATTATTTATTTTACAATATTTTATTTTCATCACAGATTTGTGTATAATAAAAACTAACAATAAACATAGTTTATAACTTAAATGATATACATAAAAATAAAAAAGCATAACAATGTTTACTTGCTATTAAATTTGCTGAGGAACTGGAACTGTTACTAATAGTAGAATTCTGTGAAAATCTGTAGTTGCTACAGATCTATAACACTGTAAATATAAGACAAAATCGCAATGAAATTTATAATCATATGAATATTTTTGTATTTGTCAACAAACATTGATGTGATTTTGTTCAATATTTAAAGATTTACAAATTTGTAAAACTTATAGATTTGCAGAGAATCCCAACATAAGTATGGTCTACTGAGGCGGAATTAATACTGGTCGTTTTGTTAGTACTATTACTATTGTTACTTACATCGAAATTATTAATGTTATGTAAAGCTGGCCGAGGAACGGCATTTGGCGGCTTTGGCTTATGTGGTGATTTACGGATTTAAATTGTTTTCTCTCTGAAATAAACAATCGCTGTAATAAATTTTTCCATGCAGGTCTAGTTTAACCAACCTTTTTATATTTTGTGATATACTTTGTCGTATGTGATCGTACAGTTTGTTGGTTTCGATGTTTTTTCTGTACGCCTGAAAAAATAAGTCGGTGTGTAAAGTCAATTATTTAATGTAAATCTATTTAAAATTACCTCTTTTCATATAATTCAACATTCTTCGTTGTTCTGAGTTTCTGAAACTTTGTATAGTGTAAAATGGCGTCATAAAATACTTCGGCTATCAGTTGAGGTCATTCTACCAGTGGCTTCCAATAGGAGATTAAATAGTTGCTTAAATTATAAAATAAAAATCTAACCTGTTGAAATTGATTAAGGAAATTGATAATCACACATTAAATAATAACTTAGGTTTCACAAATAATAAAAATGTATTTAAAATAATTTAATTTTTAATATTTGTATTATACTTGTGTTTTTTAACCACTGGTTTACCCGCTTATAAAGTGGTCCACAAGATGCCTTGTTTCCATATCTACCATCTGAAGTTTCACCCCCCGCGTGCAGCGTGCGTACATCCACCAACTTATCAAAGTAGCACAAAAAGTCCCTAGTAATAACAACCATAAAGTGGTTGCAAAAACTAGTACCAAATTCTTCCACGGTTCTATCGGCTGTGCTAGCGGTACAAACCTTCGAGCATATACTGACTAGAGGCCGCCTTACGGCGTTTGTTGTGATCGGAAGATATGCGGTAGGGGAGATTTGCGGGGTCGGAAGCCGTGATGTATTGAGGGATGCGTAATTTCTTAATATTATTCCACAAAGTAAAATAATACTCACAAAACCTCGTTAAACTGTTCACAAAGTAAACGCAGAACTTAGGGTTATAGTAAAATGACATGTGTGACAAGAAGTAACAAAGAATAACAGCAAAACGCTGCCCGCAATACACCATGACTTCCAGCCCCGCAAGTCCCCCCTACTGCATATCTTCCGATCACAACAAGCTATGCATTGGTATAGGGAATTACTTCTCTAGTCAGTATATGCTCGAAGGTACAAACCATCTTAAATAATCATAAACATAAAATATTGACGCGTCCAAATCAAAATAATGACTTTCATTTTGATAGATAGTCCCTACTATTAAATGACAGTTTTTTTGACACAGCTCATTGATTAAAAGTGTTGCACTGCCGTCTGGGTATTTGTACCCCCACATAGGGAATTTATTAGGGATGTAATTTTTCGTAAAGTTGGTAATACGCAAGAAGTTGTTTAAGATGACAGACTCTAATCCCGCTTTTGTTACGTCATCTGAAGTGAAGTTAGGGTTTTTAACGAATGGTGAATTGTAATACGGAGATATGTTGAGCTGGCATCCTGGTACGGTTGGGGGCATTTTTGTAGGAAAAAAACTGCCGATTTGTTCGTCACAACTTGATAAAACAATCGCTTGAGTGTTGTTGCAACTATTATCCGAATATGGAAAATATGTAACGATGGTATTATTAAATATTATGTTGATATTTAATGCAAAATACTGCCAAGATATTTCTATCAAATCGTGATTATTAAATAGCAGTATAATTATTTTTGCTCGCGGGTTCCACAACGAACTGTATTTGGTTGTATTAATAAATTGTTCATATTCTATACTATTTTCTATAACAAATATATAATATTTAAACATCCAAAATTTGGTTCTGATCTTGTATTTATTATTCAGGTTCATAACAAATGTTGTTTTAACACTTTGCAGAATTGAATCCACATATTTTCGAGTATTTTTCGTATATAGTACCAGTAAATTTGAATCAAAATGTTCGTAAGACGTGTTATATATATATATATATATATTTAATACACATTTTATTGAATCGTGGTTAATTTCTGGTATATTTATAACATTTTCAGCTGGTTGTATTAAAATGATTGCAAGCAGTATGGTTTTAAACATTGTAGTTAAATGCGTATATTTTTTTAGTAGTACTGTTCTGTTATTATTCATGGTTTCGATCAAAATATTACGTTCAATTTACTTTGAAAGTGTTCTAGAAAAAATAATTTGAAAAAATGAAGGTTTCATGTTATTTCATAATCATAATCATTAAAGACATTCATTGATTCATTCATTAATAAAAAATGAAACTCTTATTACCACTTTTAATTTACAACCATTTTATAACATGTATTTATAAATAAATTATTGCTGCACAGATAAATATATAATGTATTATGCGGTATTATGACAAATACTAACTGAATATGTATTAATAACCGAATTTAGAAATTTATAAAAATATCGTTATATTTTCTATAGTTCATTTGAGAATGACTGACAGTAATAAATCATTATTTGCAAGAGTAGTATTGGATTTTTGCCAGCAATGCGGCAAATAAAACTTCCAGAAAAATCAGTTGTAACTACACTAGGATGGTCAAAATAAGCCGCACACTTTGTACCTGGAACGAAACTTACTTCTCGAACAATAGAAATGCCCTCATAACCGAGCGATAATCCCTGTCGGACTGTGTCATAGACGTAGATAGGATTTTTCAGAGTGATCTGTTTATACATTTACTAAAAATAAAAGTTTTTTAATATTTAAATATAACTTTCTCACTCATTATTATTAAAACAAATCTTTTCCCTGAAAAACAACTTAGACCTAAAACGATAGTTCTCTACCGAATTTAGTCATTTCGACTATCCCTGTGCAAACAATTATTGGCGCGCCACTGGAATGTTTTTGACAGAATGATTTATTACTGCCAGTCATTCTCAAATATAGTATAACCCTGTTTGAAATTCCCGCAAGTAAATATTTAAGGCGTGGTTTACATTATTATTATTCAAACTTGTCATAACTTGAAGATTACTCCATTTTCGACCAAATTCAACCGAGTTATGGCGGTCTAAAAATTCGGATTTTTGGTGCATTTTCAAGTGGTGCGTTTTTTCTTTTGTCGAGTGTATATTTACTCTTTTTTTCCGTTAAAAATAAATTATTTCTATAGAAGATTTCAATTGAGAAATAAACATTTATATCATTTTCTTACAGCAACGCAAAATGTATTTCCCAGCAGCGTAATAGTAATTTACGTCTAGAGGACCGAAACACAAAGATTACACCTGCGGACGAAGTTTGAGTAGACCTTGAACGCTTTTTTACTTGCCCAATTTTTTCTACTTTACCTAAATTGAACGGCCACCAAGAATTAAGAGGTAATATGTTTTTCACAGGCTGATTTGATTTACTCTTGAGAATATGAACATCTCTATGAGAGGTTTAATCAGCCAGAGTACTCCAGCACCCATACAGTGTCATTGCACTTTGTAACAAGCAACACAGATGAACATAGTGCGAGTATTGCAGAATTATCTCTTGTTCTTCAGGAGGATTCTCTGTATTCTCCCGCCAAAAATTATCTTTAATTATGTTCATTAAAGAAGAAAATTCATTACGGTGTCTCTAAAAATGTATTTAAATCATAGTTAGTAACATATTTTTCAACAATGCAGTGGTTAGTACATTAACAATTTCATGTAAAATATATATAGAAACAAAATATAAAGGAAGGTTTTTATAATTACCTTCGCGTCGAAAAGCTTAGGGTTGAAAAGAACATTTTAAAAAAAATTGTAAACAAAACAAAAACATGAGTTATGAAGGATTCCGGTATGTTTTATTCACAATAGACGTTAATGGATAGTTCATAGCATAGTCAAGTGCGCATTAAGTGGGGTTTTATTTAATATTATGTTATTAATAGTCTTTATCTACGACTAGTATGAAAAGTTTATATTTATGCTTTCAATTGTCAACGTAAAGTTGATTGTTACTGAGGACCAAGCAAAAAAATATTCCTATGACAACACGCAATAAAGTAATTTTGGATTACATAAAATAAAATATTATTATAACAAATAATTTTAGTCGTAGATAAAATTATGTGTGTATTACGAGCGTAAAGTGTATTTGTTCCACTTGCACTATTGCAGCTCTCGCCTTCGGCTCGCGCTGCATTTACCGTGCGCGAGTAACAAAGAGTCAATTTACGCTCTTAATACACAAATAACTATTATGCCTTTTTCACATGAGGCAAGTTTTCACTAAAAAGTTTCTTGAAAGTAAAACAATTACTAGGAGGTGTCATAAGAAAAAATGTCAATGTCAATATCGTTCATACCGGGAATGAAATTATTTTTATTAAATATACAGGATGTAACCCAACCTGTGTAACAAAATGTAAGGGTGTATAGTATTGGACAGATCATGAATCAAAAAGAATTTTGAAATTCGCAAATGAAAAAATGGGTACAAGCACGCCTTTTGGTGGGTAGCATATTGATCTTATGACAACATAGAAAAACGGGTATTAAACTCTTGCACGTTTTCCGGTCATATGGAAAATTGCATTTCCACTTACATAAATTTTTTTCGAAATTTTCCACCCTTTGGACTAACGAGGACTGCATGCAAATTTCGTTATAGGTATTTTATGACACAAATATTAATTCTTAAATCATATTTTTTTATTACAAGATTACGTGACCGTTTGAGCCCTTTGGGATCCTGCGAATCGCATGCCTATAATTTTTAAGACTTTAAATGTGTTTATTTTTTTTATTATTAAATCAGATTGAAACACAAAAATTTGTGCAAGTAGAAAAATACAATTTTTCATATGACCAGTAAGCGTGCAAGGGTTTAATACCCGCTTTTCTTTGTTGTCATAAGGGTCAATATTCTGTCCTCCAAAAAGCATGCTGTATGAAATCGGAGACCATCACATGTCATTAGCTCCCGGTCTAAAAAATGAAATATTCTGTAAGTACCTACAAATTTTCCCTTTTTGTAAAATTATTATTACATTAATGTAATTAATTACGCTAATAAATACTGCATAACTATTGTTTCACTGTTTTGTATTTAAATGTGACAATCAGTGGTGCCCAAAATGATATTTTTTTGCAAACTACTGTTAATTTAACAAATTTCAACAAAATTCTTTTTCATTCGTGAGCACAATACAGCCTTAAATTTTGTTACACAGATTGGATTACATCATCCTGTATTTAGGATCAATAGCTTTAATACATTTTATTAAAAGAAATCATTAGTTTCTTTCTATCACCGGTATTGGCAATTTTTTATGACAGCTCCTAGCACTTGGTTTGTCTTCAAGAAACTTTTTAGTAAAAAGAATTAGAAATAGAAAATAGAAATAGAAAAGAATTATGCATATCAATAAAAAAAATCTCAAAGATTTTTAGAGACATTTTTAAACGCTAAGTACCAGCGAATGATTTAAATTAATAAATTTAATTAAAAGTAGAAACAACACAGGTTAAAACATTAGATCGTGTTTGAAATATGTTTTAAACATTTTGTTTAAAACATAACAACATTACGAGAACCTCGCGTTGTAAAATATAACCTACTCCACTTATAATGTAGGGGAGATGTGCCTAAAATGACATACTAAGGTAAAATGATGTACTGACCATTTCTCGAAGAATCATCAAACGAGTACGTATTTAGTATAAAATGAAACCACAGAGCACAAGCAATACAAAAATGTAAAAAAATTGTATGGGAAAGTTTTCGAAATTTTCCGGAAATTTTGGTGCGGAAAATTTCCCCATTTCAAATTATGGGGAATTTTTCAACTCTATAAAATAGGAATTGGCTTGTATAGAGTGGGCCCTTCAATTTGTATAAAGCCTAACAGAATTATTATAATGATTAGAGTGACTATAATTTTTTTTGATGAAATCAATATAAAACTTGTTTTGTTTTATATAGTATTATTAAATTACCCTGTCTATGTAAAGGAAAATAATAAAAAAATATAGTAAAGTAATACTTTTAATTTTTTTAGTATCTACTATTAATGCAGAGAAAACAAGAACTAGAATAATTCGGTATAAGAACCATTATTGTACATTTTGATGATGAATTGAAAATTGATTAAGGGGTCCAAGGAAATAAGTAGGTACTTACATTCAGTAGAGTATGTTAGAAAACAGTACAAAATTTCTTTCAAATTGTTTATCAGTACAAGGGCCTGAAAATCAGTACTAAAGGTCCACTTTACAATAAACAATTTAAAAAACCGCCAGACAAATGAATAAAAATCAAGTTTACGTTTTAATTGACAGCCAGGACTACCAGCACTTTAGGTCCGCCGCTATTTTTATATAAATAAAATAAATAAATCTAAAATAAGACAGTTTACATACCTAACCTAGTTTTATTTATTGTTTGGAAAACTTACAGTAAAATTAAGAAGCTTCAGTGTAGCCAATCCTGCAACCAGTAGAGGTATGATATACAATACCATTTCTTCCATATGATCTGGAAATGCCTGTGCCATACTATAAATTGACAGAATAGTATTACGAAAATTAAATCCTACAGCTAGATACATGTGAATCACATTATATTTCCCGGATGGCTTTTGTAAGCCACCGATGGGATACAACATTAAATTCATGATTCTAGTATTTTTTATGAGATTTTGTTCATAGAGCGACATTGTTGAGATATGGAATGTATTAGATTTTGCTCGGAGCGCATTTATATAATCTTATATAACATTTCGACCATTACTAGAACGACTGTAAAGCATGTAACCAGTATAGTAGGTAGAACGCATCTTTATGTTATAAGTAAAATAGGTTATACTCGTAATTGGCTTAATTTGATTTTAGATTTAATTCATAATCGAATAACTCGTTTTTAGGTTATATTCATCTTTAGATAAAACTCATCTTTAAAATAAATTGGTTTTTAAATAATATTTGTCTTTAGATAAAACTTGTTTAAATACAACTCATCTTTTAATAGAAATCGTCTTTACATAAAACTTGACTATAGATAGAACACGTCTTTAGAATAAACTCGTCTTATGATTTAACTTGTCTCTAATTTAAACTTGTTTTTAAGTTAAATTCGTCTTTAGATTAAACTCGTCTTTAGATAAAACATTCGTCTTTAGGATAAACACGTCTTTAGATAGATCTAAGATTTCCATACAAAGCTTGTATGGATATCCCATCCAAAGCCTGTGGGAGTATTCCCATCCAAAGACTATAGAGATGTCCCATCCAAAGCCTGTGGAGGTGTTCCATTTGAATACTGTTAACACGCCCCAACCAAAGCCTTTAGAGGTGATCCATCTAAAGCATGTGGAGATGTTCCTTCTAAAACCTCCCACACACACATACAAACACACAGACAAACATAAACACAAACACATACACATACACACCAACATACGCACACACAAACATACGCACACACCAACACAAACACATACACACAAACATATACACACAAACACATACACACAAACACATACACTCAAACACATACACACAAACACATACACACAAACACATACACACAAACACACCAATACACGCACACACAAACATACGCACACACCAACTCAAACTCAAACACATACACACAAACACGTTCACACAAAAACATACACTCAAACACATACACACATACACATACACACATACACACAAACACATACACACCAATACACGCACACACAAACATACGCACACACCAACACAAACTCAAACACATACACACAAACACATACACACAAACACATACACACAAACACTCAAACACATACACACAAACACATACACACCAATACACGCACACACATACATACGCACACACCAACACAAACTCAAACACATACACACAAACACATACACACAAACACGTACACACAAACACATACACTCAAACACATACACACAACCACATACACACCAATACACGCACACACAAACATACGCATACACCAACACAAACTCAAACACATACACACAAACACATACACATACACACCAACACACGCACATACAACCATACGCACCCACCAACACAAACACATACACACCAACACACGCACACACAAACATACGTACACACCAACACAAACACATACACACAGACACATACACACAAACACATACACACAAATACGTACACACAAACACATACACACAAACACATACAGACAAACAAACGCACACACAAACATACGCACACACCAACACAAACACAAACACCATCACATACACACAAACACATACACACAAACACATACACACAAACACGTACACACAAACATGTACACACAAACACATACACACAAACACATACAGACAAACACACACACACACAAACTCAAACACATACACACAAACACATACAGACAAACACACGCACACACAAACATACGCAGACACCAACACAAACTCAAACACATACACACAAACACATACACACAAACACATACACACAAATACGTACACACAAACACATACAGACAAACAAACGCACACACAAACATACGCACACACCAACACAAACACCATCACATACACACAAACACATACACACAAACACATACACACAAACACGTACACACAAACACGTACACACAAACACATACACACAAACACATACACACAAACACATACACACCAATACACGCACACACAAACATACGCACACACCAACTCAAACTCAAACACATACACACAAACACGTTCACACAAAAACATACACTCAAACACATACACACATACACACAAACACATACACACCAATACACGCACACACAAACATACGCACACACCAACACAAACTCAAACACATACACACAAACACATACACACAAACACATACACACAAACACATACACACAAACATACGCACACACCAACACAATCACCATCACATACACAAAAACACATACACTCAAACACATACACACAAACACATACACACCAATACACGCACACACATACATACGCACACACCAACACAAACTCAAACACATACACACAAACACATACACACAAACACGTACACACAAACACATACACTCAAACACATACACACAACCACATACACACCAATACACGCACACACAAACATACGCACACACCAACACAAACTCAAACACATACACACAAACACATACACACCAACACACGCACATACAACCATACGCACCCACCAACACAAACACATACACACCAACACACGCACACACAAACATACGTACACACCAACACAAACACATACACACAGACACATACACACAAACACATACACACAAATACGTACACACAAACACATACACACAAACACATACAGACAAACAAACGCACACACAAACATACGCACACACCAACACAAACACAAACACCATCACATACACACAAACACATACACACAAACACATACACACAAACACGTACACACAAACATGTACACACAAACACATACACACAAACACATACAGACAAACACACACACACACAAACTCAAACACATACACACAAACACATACAGACAAACACACGCACACACAAACATACGCAGACACCAACACAAACTCAAACACATACACACAAACACATACACACAAACACATACACACAAATACGTACACACAAACACATACAGACAAACAAACGCACACACAAACATACGCACACACCAACACAAACACCATCACATACACACAAACACATACACACAAACACATACACACAAACACATACACACAAACACGTACACGTACACACAAACACGTACACACAAACACATACACACAAACACATACACACAAACACATACACACCAATACACGCACACACAAACATACGCACACACCAACACAAACTCAAACACACACACAAACACATACACACAAACACGTTCACACAAAAACATACACTCAAACACATACACACATACACACAAACACATACACACCAATACACGCACACACCAACACAAACTCAAACACATACACACAAACACATACACACAAACACATACACACAAACACATACACACAAACACATACACACAAACATACGCACACACCAACACATACACAAACACCATCACATACACAAAAACACATACACACAAACACATACACATACACACAAACACATACACACAAACACATACACTCAAACACATACACACAAACACATACACACCAATACACGCACACACATACATACGCACACACCAACACAAACTCAAACACATACACACAAACACATACACACAAACACATACACACAAACACGTACACACAAACACATACACTCAAACACATACACACAACCACATACACACCAATACACGCACACACAAACATACGCACACACCAACACAAACTCAAACACATACACACAAACACATACACACAAACACAAACACGTACACACATACACACAAACACATACACATAAACACTTACACACAAACACATACACACAAACACTTACACACCAACACAAACACCATCACATACACACAAACACATACACACAAACACATACACACAAACACGTACACACATACACACAAACACATACAGACAAACACACGCACACACAAACATACGCACATACCAACACAAACTCAAACACACGCACACACAAACATACGCACACACCAACACAAACTCAAACACATACACACAAACACATACAGACAAACACACGCACACACAAACATACGCACACACCAACACAAACACACAAACATATACACAGAAACACATACACACAAACACGTACCTACACACAAACACATACACACAAACACACGCACACAGAAACGCACACACCAACACACGGACACACTGATTTTTAACATTAGATTTTAAGTGAGATTATTTGCAAGTAACGAAAGGAGTGTTAATATTAATTTTCGACCCCATTTTGTAAACCATCTTTATTAAGCCCATTTTACATTGAGCAATATTGCAGATGCAAGTGCAACTTTTGACAAGTTGCTTCAATATTGCATAAGTGTAATACAGAAATTATAAAATTATTATTCTAATATATCTGTTCGTGTTCATATATAATATAATATTGATTAGAATTTGTTTAGATCCTACCGAACTAAACAGGAACATTCTCAGACGACAATTCCCAATATCAGTCTACATGTTTAATTTAAAATTATTTTGTAAATGGCTGAAAAAGAAAATTGGTTGACAAAATTGTAGTGGTAGATTTTTGAACTATTATAGGTGCCACGCACACCAAAGTAACCTGAAGTTGTTACAATAATGTCAAATGGGCACTTCTGCATTTTTAGAACATAAAGTACAATACGCAGGAATACCCCAATAGTATGTTATTAATTTCATAGATATTAAACACACACTAACGAATAAACCAATAATTATTAGCTAAGAATTGCAAGTAACGAAATGAGTTGATATTAATTTATGACCACATTTTGTAAACTTCTTTATTACAGAAATGATAACAATAATACAACAAATTATATAATTAAAAATTAAATGATTTTTAGCTATATTTACATCAAATTTAACCACATAGACCATAAAAATTCCTGTTATAGGCTGTAACCATGTAGACTGCGCCATCTCGTGACAGTTACGACAGCTTTACGCAAGATCTAGGTTTTGGTTCCTCAGTATTATTTTTATTTTTAAAATAATAGAAAAATAATAATATTAAATAAAAAATTAAACAACACAATATTTATTTATTATTGATTGATACATTTGGATAAAAGATTTTTTACAGCTAACTTCTTGTGAATAACCTATTATTCACAAGAAGTTAGCTGTAAAAAATGCATGGTACTGAAAATTAGATTTTTACCACTATGCACATAATGTTAGAACTAAAACATAGGTAAAAATACAAATTTTATTTAAAAAAAATTATGTAATTTAGTAAATTGAGATTAAATTTTCTGTGACGTCATTTGTGTGAACAGAAGGTAGGGAAGCATAGTTAAGAATGTAACCTGTAGATAGCGTGCGAGTCAGTCAACAAATGTTTGAATTTGACACTTGCTTGTCAAAAATACACATAAAATTTAGTAACAATACATTACTTTATGAATGTAGACTATTTAGTTTATGAAAACACAAATATTTACTTATATTTTACAGCATCAAAACATGTACGAAGTACAAATAATGCCAAACACATCTGATTTGTCAACTTGCCAAACTCGTTCCTGCGCAAGCCGTAGTTAGGAGCGTTCACTAGTACAGTCGTTGCTATGGCTTAACGGCCATTCATTGGTTGGGTTAGTTTTTACGTCACATATTGAATATTTAAATAATTTTTTTTGGGCTTATAATAAAATTTTTGTCAAAATAAAAAATTCGGGTCCCAAGTTTTGATCTTTTCTTCAAAGCTATAATTTGCCATTAAAATTGTATTATTTACCTGAAACAAAATATTAATGTATTTTATGCGTTACTGCATCTTTTAAAATAATAAAAATATCAAACCAAATTCCATAGCTTGACAATATCAACAATAACAACTGTCATAAGACTGACGGATGTTTTATATCGCTAAATTAGATAAAAATCATTATTTTATCTTATGATTATCTTGTAAAATGTGATTTAGGGACATAAGCAAATTTTTGTGACCTTAAACATACGATGAAATAAGACCATGTATAACGCTGTCAAAAGCTATAATATCCCATTTACATATTCTTCATCTTCAGATTTTGCTTTCTCCTTGGCTATTACAGCATCCATTTCTTCGTCGTCGGAATCATCTCCGCCGAGTCTGTCGTCCATATATCACTATCGTCACAGGATCCAGTAGCAGCTGTAGCAGCTGATAATCGTCGTTTGGAATTAATAACTGTCGATTTGACAGGAGATGATTGTGTTTGTCGCTGAGTAGCTGTTTTTGATACCTGGTTAGCTGGTGGGCTTCTGTGGCCTGCATAAAGTTTGTAGGAGCACCAACAGTCATGTTTACTTGTGGTTAATATGATATTTCGTACGCAGAAAACACGACATGTTTTGTTGATTTTCCACTTGGAAGTTTTGCTGACTTTGCAGTGCACCATCATTTTTATATCTGGATCCTTATTTCCGGGGCCTAATTATGCTTTATTTTAGGTCAGAGAATGTAACTGGTTTACGTTTTCCTATAAAGAAAAATACAGATATTAAGATATATTCTAATGCATTTTCATCATAATAATACAAACCCACGCGGTAAATTAATGTCGTATAATTAGTATGCTTTATATATAATGGCAAAATTGTAGTAGATGTAGTAAATATTTAAAATGTAGAAACTTCAATAAGAAACCATTTGTCAAAGTAAATGTTGTCGTGTAAAAATTGTTCGTATTGCATTTCGCCAAAGTATAAAAAGTTTACAGTATACGCTACCCTCTGTAGTTTCATGTACCACTCACGTTTATAAACAATTTTGTACAGTTTCAAACATATATAAGCCCATTTGATGCTTCTTCTGATCTTCTTCCAATTTCTCTGTTCATTATTTCCTTGTATATGTACATTCATCAACTTTTATATCATGCGAAGTTTATTATTAAAGTATGAATAATAATATTGATGTTATGAGGTATTATTACTGATAATAATAAGAAATAATAATGTATAAATAAGATGAAAATCTTATACCATGTACTAATATAACGATAACCTAAAATTTTTTGACGTAAACTTAAGCCAGTGTTGCCAACGTAGTTGAGAAAAATAACGTGCAAAATAATCGTATTTACTATAAAATTATCGTACAAATGATAATTTAATTAAATATAGATATTTAAAAATAAATAAATTTTTATATAAGTTATATAGGAAGTAATTCAAATATGAATAAATTGAAATAAATTTGTAAAAATTTTAAAATTAATATACAGTTGGTAACACTGACTTCGCGTGTAATGACGTAGTAAGTAATACCAACATAAATTTAGTAATTTTATTAGTAACATAGCTAATTAATATATATTTTAATGAATTATAAAAAACTCCGACGTAATTGAGAAAAATAAGCTTTAAACGGGGTCTTAGAATTTTTTTCTCTTTAAATTGATATATGTCACATAACCACCAAATCAGTGCTACGTAATGTTTGCAAGTAGATTATAAATTAACGGATGGTTGTGTAACCAGTGTAGTAGGTTATACTCGTAATTGGCTTAATTTGATTTTAGATTTAATTCATAATCGGATAAATTAAATTTCATGTTTCAATTATTAAATTATTATACAGTTGGTAACACTGACTGCGTGTTTTTCGGTTGCTAAGTAACAGTAATGACGTGTTTTTCGTTTGCTAGGTAACAGTAATGTAATACCAACATAAACTTAGTAATTTTATTAGTAACATAGCGAATAAATGTAGATTTTATTTAATTAAAAAAAACGATAATTATAGAGAGAAAAATGAGTTTGAAACGGGTTCTTAGAATTTTTTTCTCTTATAAATGATATATATCATATTAATTTATTAGAATGTATTGGTATTGTTTGTAAGTAGAATACTAATAATAATGGTTATTTAACCAGTATAGTAGGTAGAACTCATTTTTAGGTTATAAATAAAATAGGTTAAACTCGTCTTTAAGTTATAAGTTAATTAGGTTAAACTCATCTTTAAGTTATAAGTAAAGTAGGTTAAAATCATCTTTAAGTTATAAGTTAAGTATGTTAAACTCATCTTTAAGTTATAAGTAAAGTAGGTTAAACTCATCTTTAAATAGAAATCGTCTTTACATAAAACTTGACATTTACATTTACATTTACGCTCGTCACTTATATATTGACGCTCGTCACTTATATATTGACGCTCGTCACTTATATATTGACGCTCATCACTTATATTGACGCTCGTTTTTAGGTTATATTCATCTTTAGATAAAACTCGTCTTTAAAATAAATTGGTTTTTAAATAATATTTGTCTTTAGATAAAACTTGTTTAAATACCTACAACTCATCTTTTATTAGCAATCGTCTTTACATAAAACTTGACTATAGATAGAACACGTCTTTATAATAAACTCGTCTTATAATTTAACTTGTCTCTAATTTAAACTTGTATTATAAATTAAATTCGTTTTTAAGTTAAATTCGTCTTTAGATTAAACTCGTCTTTAGATAAAACATTCGTCTTTAGGATAAACTCGTCTTTAGATAGATTTAAGTTTTCCATCCAAAGCTTGTATGGATATCCCATTCAAAGCCTGTGGGAGTTTCCCCATCCAAAGCCTGTGGAGGTGTTCCATTTTAATACTGTTAACACGTTCCATCCAAAGCCTGTAGAGGTGATCCATCCAAAGCATGTGGAGATGTTCCTTCTAAAGCCACCCACAGACACATACAAACACACAGACAAACATAAACACATACACACAAACATACGCACACACCAACACAAACACACAAACACATACACATACACACCAATACACGCACACACAAACATACGCACACACCAACACAAACTCAAACACATACACACACACACACACACACACAAACACATACACACAAACACATACACACAAACACATACACACAAACACATACACACACACACATACACACAAAAACGTACACACAATCACGTACACACAAACACATACACACACATACACACAAACACATACACACAAACATACGCACACACCAACACAAACACCATCACATACCCACAAACACATACACACAAACACACTAACACATACACACAAACACATACACACAAACACACTAACACATACACACAAACAAATACATACACACAAACAAATACATACAAACACATACACACAAACACATACACACAAACATGTACACACAAACACATACACACAAACAAATACA
The DNA here is from genome assembly GCA_947534325.1 of Agonum fuliginosum. NCBI lineage: Eukaryota > Metazoa > Arthropoda > Insecta > Coleoptera > Carabidae > Agonum > Agonum fuliginosum. The sequence goes on along the minus strand of OX384047.1, from coordinate 10,479,531 downwards.
CACAAACACATACACACAAACATGTACACACAAACACATACACACAAACAAATACACACAAACACATACATAAGATTATTTGCAAATAACGAAAGGAGTGTTATATATTAATTTACGACCTCATTTTGTAAACCATCTTTATTAAGCCCAATTTACATTGAGCAATATTGCAGATGCAAGTGCAACTTTTGACACGTTGCTTCAATATTGCATGAGTGTAATACAGAAATTATAAAATTATTATTCTAATATATCTGTTCGTGTTCATATATAATATAATATTGATTAGAATTTGTTTAGATCCTACCGAACAGGAACATTCTCAGACGACAATACCCAATATCAGTCTACATGTTTAATTTAAAATTATTTTGTAAATTGCTGAAAAAGAAAATTGGTTATTAGCTAAGAATTGCAAGTAACGAAATGAGTTGATATCAAATTATGACCACATTTTGTAAACTTCTTTATTACAGAAATAATAACAATAATACAAAAAATTATATAATTAAAAATAATATGATTTTTAGCTATATTTACATCAAATTTAACCACACAGACCATAAAAATTCCTGTTATCGTCTGTATCCATGTAGACTGCGCCATCTCGTGACAGTTAACGCAAGATCTAGGTTTTAGTTCCTCAGTATTTACGTTTATAAACATATTTGTACAGATTCAAACACATATTAATTTACAACAAACTATCTGTTCATTATTTATCCATAAAATATCTCTGCAAAAATTATTTCATTGTATAATATTATAATATGTACATACCTACGAACAACTTTTATTTATGTCATGCGTAAAGTTTATAAATAATAATATTTTTGTTAGATACTATTATTAATAATAATAAGATATAATAATGTATAAATAAGATCTTATACAACGTATTTTTGCCCTATAAATGTCTGACGTTTGTGAAATAAACCATCATCATAATATGCTGTCTACCTCAACTTTATTTCTACCGGTACAATAAAATACTGTTCTAACAATACATAACACTAGTATTACATTGTTCATATATTTGTATTAATCAATCCCAGCTATAATATCCCATTAAAATTGTATTATTTACCTGAAACAAAATAATATTAATGTATTTTACGTATTAATGTACCTTTTAAAATAATACAAATGTCAAACCTAAATCCAGAACTTAACACCACCACCAACAAAACAGTCATAAGAAGACTGATGGATGAATATTAATATTATTGAAACACACTTTGTACAGAACATGTCAATATTATTGACATTTATATTATTAAGTATGAGATTTAGATATTTTATCATAAATATAGAAAACGCAAAATGATTTGATAGTTTAATTAGGTTACTGAAGAAAAAATAAGAAGAACCCAATATCATTATCTCTGTCAAAAGCCGGCGCATCGTGAAGCTGTTTTACAAACAAATAATGTCAAGATCTCCTCGTCTGAGATTCAGATCTGTCAGCAAATATATTTGAACTACTCTGTATATATCTAAAAGCAAGTCAATACGAGTATAAGAATTACCTAGTCTCTGATACAAAATACCTAATAAATTTTATTATCAATACGAAAACCAAGAAAGTGTTGTCAAAGAGTAACAAAAAAATGTTGTCATTCGTCTTGCATTTCACCACCAATGTTTAGATAGACACGACAACAACTTACGTTTCTAAACTATTTTGTACAGATACAAAACACATATTTACAACCTGATCTGATCTTCTTTTTCCGTAATATCTCTGCAAAATAATTATTTCATTATACTATAATATGTTTCATACCTACATACAACTTTTATATAGTATGTTATGCGCGTTACGTTTAGAAATAATAATATTGTTGTTAGATATTATTAATAATAATAATAAGATACAATAATGTATAAATAAGATCTTGTACTAATATAAATCAATAACCTAAAAAAATATCTGACGTTTAGTAAGAGATAAGGAGATCAGTGTTGCCAAGCTAGTGGAAAAAAATATAATACATTAAACACAAAATAATCATATTTAATACATAATTAACGTATAAATTTGTATAAAAATAATATAAATATATAAATAAGTTAATTATTTATCAATTATATATAATATAAACATGAAATAATAGAAATTGAAAAAGTAAATTTCTAAAATTATTATAGAGTTGGTAACATTGAATTTAAAATTATAAGATAAATGTGTATTTTATTTAATTAAAAAAAACGTTAATTATAGAGAGAAAAATGCATTTTAAACGGGTTCTTAGAATTTTTTTCTCTTATAAATGATATATATCATATTAATTTATTAGAATGTATTGGTATTGTTTGTAAGTAGAATACTAATAATAATGGTTATTTAACAAGTTGGTGTGGTAGGTAACGGTAACCATTTTAAATTTTTTATAATTAATGTCATACAAACAAATGTTTAAATTATGAATAGATTTGTTAAATTTATATCCTTTATTTAAGATTTATATTATGCTTTATTGCACTCATAGGGAGTTTGATGTCCGTGTACGTGTAAACCAATATTTGTTTCAGTGTTGCCACAAGACGAGACTTGACATTGGTCTTGAGTTAGTCTCGACAACTTGGATCTCGTCTTGGTCTTGACAAGTCAAGACTTTATGTAAGTCTCGTCTTGGTCTTGAGTCTCGACAAAACTCTTGGTAATAGGCCCCACATTAATTATCAAATTTATGTATTTTTGAATCCATAAAAATATAAGAGTATCAGTGAAACTGCGCAAAGCGCGATTGAAAATTTTTATTAAAGTAAAAGAGATATTAATTTTAAATAATTTAAAATGTCACTTAATTAACAAGATTGTTTAATTTTGTGGACCAAACAAAAAAAGTAACTATTAATTCCATACAACACACTACTAATTTTATTAAAATTAACAGATAATAATTTTACATTTTTCCTGTTTCGGCATAGAGAAACTGTGCCTTACCAGATTAACATTCATTCTCTTGATTTTCGTTTTTTATTCTGGATGTTAATACCTTAACTGATTTTTATTAATATCGCAGGACACAAAACACAAACGCTAGGACATGTAATTCGTTCGAAGCGAAAGACACAATCGAATGAACCTATGTTCGTAACATCGTAACACTTTCAAAGGGCTCTATATTTAATGGTTCAGTGACTGTTCCTAGTAGGATTAGAACATTGTAGATATATTTCTTTCAAACTATAATCTCTATGTTTTTCATAAGCAGATTAACACTTTTGAGGATCGAACATTGTAAAAAATCATCTTTATGTTAAAACTAGGTAGAAAATTAGAAGGAACATTAAAACTATAGTACAAAAATTAGCATCTTTTTTAATAAAAGTAAAATTATTCGGAATGGCAGAAAAGGGAAATAGTAAATCAAAGTGTGAATTATTGGTAAGAAGTTCATGTATTACTACAAATACGTTTTTTTAAAATATATTGCATAGTTATTATCATACGTAACTAATTGATTTAAGTTTATTTTAGATTAAAATATTTCTATTAGTTTTATTTTTGTACTGCCTTAAATTGTGGACGCATTTTTCAGTTGAAAGAAGTTGATCTCTGCCCCCATATAAGCTACGCGTACGCCTATGTATGTTTATTAAATAATAATTTTTTAATTTTAGTGTTTTCCATGTAATTAGTTCCGTATAGGTATATCGAAATGGGCATGGCTAAAATATATTAAAACAAATAAATAATTACACAGATCGGAGAAATACGTAGTTTTTAGTTTCAAAACAGTAATAAAAGGATTAAGATATTAACAGTTTATATTTAATAAACTTGATTTATTACAATTTAAAAAATTACAAAGAGAAACCAATGGAACAAACATCAAACTACAAATTAGATAAACATTATAGAAAATCAGTTGTGTTCAGAATAATATAGCATCGACATTTCAATTATGTACTTATATGGTTGGTAGGTTATAACGTTATTAAAATAAAGCAATTTAGCTATTAAATAAATATCTATTCCGGATAAGGAAATTACAATAATTACATATTAAGCATGAATAACCAATAAAATATACATTATTTAATAAGTGGCTCCAATCTTCAATCATAAGTAAAACAAAACAAATCGTTAAGCTGCGTCCACAGTTCGAAATTTGGCGTAATTCGTATCACTGAAATTTTAAGAAATTAATTTGACTTCACAGTTCGAAATTTGTTTGTTGTCTGTTTGTCTTGTCAGTGTCAGCACAGAGTGTCAGTCTGTTTTTGTTGATGAAAACGTGATAAAGAAAAATAAAAACAAAAGAAAATTTTGTAGATATAATTGCCAAATTTCCATGTTTGTACGATAAAATAAATAGGTATATATTTTCTCAATTAACAGAACAAATCCTAAATTTACTAGGGAAATTTTGTGCTTGAATACTTTTCTCTGAATTAAAATTCGAGTGCACTAAATTTCAGTATGATGAACAGTACACATTGCCATAAAACAAGCTTCAAAACATAAAACCGTATTTCACCAAATTTCGAACTAGTGATGCAGACGAGATGAGAATTTCTCGAATCTCGTCTCGTCTCGAAATTTAATATTGGATCGGTATATTTCTTAGAGGGGCAAGAACCCTTATAAGTATTTCGAAGTCTTAGTTTACAGTGTTTTAATTGATTTCTTAATTAGCAGTACGAGTTCACACAAGATCACATTGATCACTGTACAAAATACTACTTATAGTAGATTATTGCCTTTATTACAAGTCCGAAAGTTTTTTAAACAATTATAACTATAACTAAATTTCAGTATGATGAACAGTACACATTGCCATAAAACAAGCTTCAAAACATAAAACCGTATTTCACCAAATTTCGAACTAGTGATGCAGACGAGATGAGAATTTCTCGAATCTCGTCTCGTCTCGAAATTTCTCGTAAAAGTTTAAACATGTGTTAACCAATCTTGGCGCTTACTTATAAATTTATCTCTGACTCTAATTACTCCACACTAAGTTCCAACAAAATTTTAGAAATTCCACACCACAACACTACTGGCTTTGAAAAAGGTTATTATTATACAATTATAATATGTTATAGGTAATGCCGAGGTAATGCATTACCAGCTCATTATAAAAATTTGAATGTAAACAAAATGCTACCTTTGATTAAACAAATACTTATACAGAAAGAATATTATAATTTTAATGATTATTTAATTGTTTGCGCAAATGATAACTTCTGTCTTAACTTTTCTTAATGTTTGTAATTCTAATTCTAATTAATTAAGTATGTTACCTATATTTTAATAATTATAATATGATGTTTTCAAAATTATTAATGCTTTGTAATCATTTTATTTTATTAATACTATCATTATTGTTTTATGTAATTATCGTCATTACCTTTCATACGTTGTTTTGTACAACTTCTTTTATTGGCAATATATTATTATTATTATAAAGTCAATTGGAATCCGCATAAAGCGGGAGGAAAAGTACTTTTCCTCTCTAGGTAAGGTGCTGACTGGTCAGGAATACCTCACTTTCGTCCCTGTTACTATAGTAATAGGGACGGACGGTAGCGTTTTCGGTGCAGGTATTGAAAAAATAATTTAAGTGCGTATGCACTAAAAGTGACATTTCATAGATTATCAGCTGTCAAAAATAGCATTTTAAATGCCAATATCGATAATTTTTTCAATATCGATATTTTCCATATTTTTTTTTATATCGCCCACCCCTAATTCAAATCTTGTCCTGCTCTGTCAGTCGTTAGAATTGCAAAACATGAGTACACACAATAATAGCTGATTACCTAGCGAAAAAAAAGAGATTATGATGTTGAGCACATTTAAAATCAAACATTAGTTTCTATTACCTTATTCAGAAGTAATTGAAATAGGCAGTCACGGAGTGTGCAGAAGTTAGCAAACCCTCTCAAATAAATTAAATGCTGTGATGCTAAGCATCGTAATCACAATACGTAACATTAACATTGGAATTATAGTCATAATTGTAACCAACACTTTCTAAAGCACCGTCAGGAGCAGTAATTGGATCTGACTTACTGGCTTTGAATTGTACCAATATCACGAGATAAGTAGTAATTCCAGCAAATATCTAAAAAAACAAATATCAGATAATGGGCTCTTCCACCATATTTTTTAAATTTTTTAAATGAAGCTTCATTCTAAAATATGACGATCTGTGAAAATGCGGCTTGAAACTGTTCTGTATTAAGAGAGATATGAATTTTTAAAGTTTAAAATTTCGCTTGTGACGTCATGGTAACGTCCCAAGTACTACTAGTAGTCCAAAATAATTTTAAATTTAAAACAGTATATAATTCCATGATATAAGTAACTTTTTAGAGTAATAAATACCATAAAATACATAAAACTATATTTTATTTTTAGTTTTATTAAGATAATTTTCGTACCATAAGCCATAGCTTAAAAAGTTTGAGATGAAAACGGATTCAAACGTAGTTGACAGTTCAAAGTTAATAAACATCTGATCCAAATGCTTGCGCATGGTTCTGGCGCAGTATCTGTATTTCATTGGTTTGTCTATTTTTGTATAACCAATAAGAATAGATCGCACTTGGGACGTCATGTGACGTCACAAAATATTTAAAGCGCTTGTATCTTGTATCTCATGATTAAATAACTTTATAAACAAAATTTTTTATTTACAGTTATTATTTGATATTGATATGTTTTTCAAGTTTTTAGCACAGCTTTATTAAATCTTTACTATGGTGGAAGAGCCCATTGCACATATGTATTTATAGTTTGTGTTACCAGTTGCACCTACCCTTGCACCTGTTAAAACTTGGAGATGGGCTACTTTTAAGAAGATTAACACATAGGATTCTTACCGCACAATCTTATATAGCTCAGTTTATAATTTGATTTCGGAAAAATTACATTTGCCATTTTTTTGTTATCCAAATATATTTTTGTAATTCTAACTTGTACGTTGTACACTATGTTTTGTACAAATTTCGACATAAACTAACAGACATGAATACACGACAAAAATGCATAATTTGTTTCTATTTAAGGGGGAAACCGGTGACCAAAATGTTCGAATTACGTTGTTGAAAAATCTTAACAAGAATTAAAAGTTTATATTTTTGCACTCCGCCATTAAATTCCATTTGATTTTATCGTTTAAATGCGCCTTACTTTATTAGTTATTAGATTTTACAAAATTCCTTTTTGTCGTCGCACACTTCAAGTAACAAAATTCATGATTTTTTATAATAGTAGAGTAAACCTGGCACTATTAAGCTCCTGTGTTATTTAAAAAAATAATTTAATTCAATTATTGAGTTCTCTACTGGATGTTGAATAAAAAGAGGATTTGTTTGAATATTTTTTGACAGATGGTTTAACCAATCATATTGCGTAATGATGACGTCAAATGACGTATTGCAACCAATAGAATTGAAAATGTAAAATGATGTATCTGACAACATAATTTTGTAGATTAGATTTTATTTTGTTACGTTAGTAACAAAAAATTAATTAATTTGTCACATGAAACGTTAAAAATGTTTAGCAAAATGAGTCGTTTTGGTAGTATTTATAACAAGAAAAATATTCTTCCTAAATACCATTCGAGATAATAATTTTTTGAGAGAATTTTTGTCTATTCCACTGCAACTTATTGCAATTTCACTCCACAAAACATCATCTGACAATTCCCCTCAACTTCGTTTCGGGAAATTGATAGATGATGTTTTGTGTCGTGAAATTGTTAGAAATAAGTTGCCGTGGAAACGACAAAACAATTCTCAAAAATTTATCATCTCTTATGGTATACCCCTGAGAAGCAGTCATTTATTTAAAAATCCAATAAAACATCGACGTTTCGACTGTAATTCAGTCTTCTTCAGGTAATGTAATTATTTCATTGTTTGTGTTTAATAGGAAAGCGAATCCAGTGCAGTACTACAAAAAATGTTTTAGGTAAACAACCCTTAATTTTTCGAATTTAAAAAATTCTTTTAGATTCGTAATCAGTATATCAAACAACATATACCATTAACGTTACTTAAGTTATGAAACATCCTGTAGTACCACCTGATACAGCACAGCCCAGACACTTAGCGCCTTTACACATTCTGACCGCTAGAAGAGATCATGTTGGCTACTCTAATTATTCTTTAACCGTGGGAAGAATCTGTAAGTACTAAATAAATTAGATAAATTATTTTTTATGCGATTATGTCAAAAAGTGACGTTTTTTGGTTAAGATATTCGGACGAAAAGCTAACCTTTTAGGTAGAGTATTAATATTTGTGCCGTTGCTAGGTGACCCACTTTTCGTCTTAGGCCGAGAAGTACTTTTCGTACGCAAACGCGTTTTTTTAAGCAAACTGACACAGTCGAATAATTTTTTGTTTCATTTGTCTGTTTCGCAGATAACTACAATTAGCAAACTAAACAAAAATTTAGAATTATATTTCGAGCCTCGTTCTCGTAATTACAACTATGTAGTACGCTTTGCCGGTACGATTATGTCACAATGTTTAGTAAAAACAAAAACGTAATGTGTTACGTCCCCATAGATTCCTCTGTCTCCGATCTCCGTGATAATATTTAATCATTACGCTTTCTTGTGCGGTTGTGGTCACATCGGCTCCGATTAATTAATTGTTATAAAGTTAGTGTACAGTGTTCTGCAATTATTTAAGAAGATTGGAAAAAGAAGAGATAGGATAGAGACTCGCGGTTGAGGAATAATGGAAACTCGTAAGGAAAATAGCGCAGTCGTTGGCAAATTCAAATTCTTCTTCTTCAGAGCGAATTTTAGAAATTAAACAAGGTAATTTATTACCGGTGGTGGTCATGATTTTCAAACTTGTTTTTTCAAAATGTTTATCAGCGGTTTTTGCATATGTTTTTGTTTTTATAATGTTGGATCGGTATATTTCTTAGAGGGGCAAGAACCCTTATAAGTATTTCGAAGTCTTAGTTTACAGTGTTTTAATTGATTTCTTAATTAGCAGTACGAGTTCACACAAGATCACATTGATCACTGTACAAAATACTACTTATAGTAGATTATTGCCTTTATTACAAGTCCGAAAGTTTTTTAAACAATTATAACTATAACTTAAATTGAGGGTGATGCGGTTTTTTGCATATGTTTTTTGTTTTTATAATAGTGGATCGGTATATTTCCTAGAGGGGCAAGACCCCTTAGAAGTACTTCGAAGTCTTAGTTTACAGTGTTTTATTTGACTTCTTAATTAGAGGGGCAAGAACCCTTATAAGTACTTCGAAGTCTTAGTTTACAGTGTTTTATTTGACTTCTTAATTAGCAGTACGAGTTCACACAAGTGGTGAAACATCTGCAGTTACATAACTGAAATTCACGCAAATAGTGAAGCAGTTACTTAATGGATCTTATCGATTTCAGTTTTGTAAGAAATAAAACATTATGCATATTACTCATCCCAAAAGTAAAATATTTTCAAACAGTTAGCAGGTAGATTAATTTAACACGAGAGATTAAACAGTCTGTTTTAATTGACTTCTTAATTAGCAATACGAGTTCACACAAGATGTGAAACATCTGCAATTACATAACTTAATTAGGACTTTAGCAACCGAAATTCACGCAGGCAGTGAAGCAGTTACATAAATAGATCTTATTGATTTAAATTTTATAAAAATTAAAACATTATGCATATTACATATCCTAAAAGTAAATAATTTCAAACTTCTTAAAAGAAGAAAAATATACAATTAGTCATTCGAGTAGTAAATTACTAGCCTTATCAGACTAATTAGCATCGGAGATTATCGTATCTCCGAAATAATTACCCATTAACAAATTCGAAATCGAACCACTCTTCATGCATCAAACACGCAAGAGTTCCTAGTTGAAAGAACTGCGGATTTACTGGGGAAGTATCCAATCTCAAAAATCGAGAAATGGTAAATCTGCATCCAGATGTTGAAAAACAATAGAATAACTGGATCAGTACAGAGGTCGGAAAGGAGACTAAAAAATTATAGCTTAACAAAATACGCGTCTAGCGAAGTTTCCTCCTTTACCGCACCAAAACTGAACCCCGAAATAAAAGCTTTTTTGCCAGATTAATCTCAAAAGAGACAATCTTTTTCTTGACTCGCAGATCCAGTTAGGGACTGCAATAACTGTAATTGGAAAAACTCTATCCAATATTTTGTCAGAGGAGGAGTGGGTTAAGTATTATAACTGGAAACACTCACCACCTCAGGGCTACACAGGTGCAGATGGGCGCTCGAGGTGCTACAGCATAGGCCCAAAAATCGAGTTGTAGTCTCGCAGACTCACAACCGAGCTGCAGCGATACAAACAAGGTTCAGGACTTCAGCGAAAACTTAACGCAGGTCACATGTAAACATGCAGTCTTAACGACGACAACACAGCAATATTAATTCCAGAGGTAAGTGCTGGTCGTCTTAAAGTTTCTAACAAATATGGAAATCGTTTACAAAGGATACCTATGTAGTTGAGCTGCATTAAGGGTTACGAATTGCTTTTCTATAGTCAGCCAAGGCAAAAATTGTGCCAAAGGTAACTAAAAATAACTCAACACAGTTACATATTGCTATACAGAACTCAATAAATTATTTTCACCAACTGTTGAAAATGGAGAACACCAGAAATGCGACTAAATTACTTAGTCCCTGTTCATTTAGATGCCCACTGGGATCTAAAGGATGTATATAATTTTTAAATTGTCCAGTAGCTAAAAGTAGCAGCAAATATTGAGTTTTTCTTACAATAACAAACTGTATCAGTTCACTGGTTTGCCGTTGGACTTGTACAAGTCCTTTTCATTTTACAAAAATTATGAGGATAGTAGTACAGAGCTTAAGATAGCAAGGAGTTCTATAACTTTTATTTAGATGATTTTTTGTATTTCGTCAATCCATTTGAACATTGTTTATCTATTTTGCGAAAGATTATTGATCGCTTTCAATACCATGGGTTGTACTAAATATTTGAAAAAAGTAGTTCAACACCTAGTACTAAATATTATATTTAGAGTTATTATAAACTCTAGTAATTACTTGTTGGAATTACCAGAACATAAGAAAATTATGTTAATTAACAAAATAAAATCTTTGTTGGGAAAGAAATTAATTTCAATCAGTTCTTTCGTACAGCTGGCTTTACACAAAAGCAGTTGGAGACAGATAAAAACATAGCTCTGTCTAAAAGTAACGGCGATTTGGATAAAATTATGTTTTTACCCGATAAATTAAACACAAATTTAAATGGTCGATAAATAATTTAAGTTCTAAATATCCTATAAGACATTTCAAATTCGATTTGAATTTAATAATTTTTCCTGATACTTCGAAGCATGGTTCGGGTATAGTTTGTGCAGGTCAAACTGCACAGGGTCTTTGGAATCGTGCTTAAAGAAAAGAACATATTATGACCTATTTGTATTTACTGGCAATTTTATAGACCTTCGCTGATTTGCAAGAGTTAAAGTAAATTGCGAAAGCTGGTTGAGAATAGACAATACAACAGCGATCTCATATGTTAATAAAATGAGTGGAGCGCAACTTAACAAATTACATAATTTAGCAAAATTGTGCGAACAGAAAAATATTTGGCTTTACGCCTCGTATATACCATCCAAAAGAAAATAAATGCTAAATGTGAAAAGTTCTGTTCATGGCATAGAGATCCTTATTGTTTAATTGTTGATGCACTCACTATATCATGGAAAAATATAATTATGCGTTTCCACCGTTTGCTATGATTTTAAAGGTCTTACATAAAATTATAGAAGATTAAGCAGAGGGAATTTTAGTATATTGATCATAAGTTCACCCACTTGCAACCAATCTATCCTTATTAGCAGGAAGATTGCGTGGGAAGCGTTCGAAACCAAAACTCTAAATTATTCGCCAGCCACTGTTGATATTTTAATATCATTTTTATCGGGCGCAACGCTAAAACAATATCAGGGGGTCTTTATAAACTAAAATTATTTTTTTCTGTGATAGTCACGGATATCAGTTGTTTATGACGACAGAAAATAACTTATAGTCCAGTAAATGAAGGGTCCAACCTTGACAAAATCGCTCACCAATGTAATTTTTATATTAATTTGTCGGGATTGACAAGTAATTTAAAATAAGAAAAAGTTCTGTAAAAAATGTTCTTGTATGGGGGAGAAACAGCCCCAAAGGTTCCAAAGATCGTTTTTCCGCCAATATCTGCTAAAATATAGCATTTAGAGAATTTTTTGTTTAGAGAAAAATGAAGATCAGTTAATTATTTACAAAAAATGGTCCTTATGAATTTTCTCTAAAATTTGGCCGTTTTCCGAGATAAACGGGCCCAAGCGCACCCTGGATTTTGAGCTCCTGCGCTGCATGCCGGAGAGCACGCCCCATGCATCTACACCAGGAACGGGCGGACAAAAGTCCAATAAATTGGGTAAAAATGTATATTTTTTATTATTCAAAGTTTCAGTGAAAGGGGAAATCTACAGCTATCATACCCGGTGACTTGAGTCACATTTTGATTTTTTGATATTTTAGATATTTTAGTATTTCAATTTATACAAGGTGCGGTTTACGGCAATCCCACTTCAGCACGGTCGGCAATTTCCTATATTCTGGGGGCCTATTAACAAATGGCACTTTTATAAAAAAGATTTTTAAGGGAATATGCAGATTGAAACCATTATTTCCAAAGATTCAGTAAAATATGGAATACTAATATTGTAGGTATTAGACAAATTAGCAACTGAAAGTCATTGAGATAAATTATCATTAAAAAATCTAACAAAAAGATTAAGTACCTTAGTTGCACTAGTCTTAGTGCATAGAGTTCAAATTTTAGCAGAAATTGAGGTAAATAATATTCATCAAACACAGACCGGCATTGAAATTGAGATAAATTCTTTCATTGAAACCTCAGGACCAAGCCGAAATCAATTTTTTCTAGATTTTCTTAGAAAAACCTAATTTATGGGTGGCTAGTACTAAACCTTTATTTAGAGAAAACCAAATTAGTGCAGCATACCAATAAATGGTTTTATTTCCTGGAATAAACCACATACAGCTGTATGTGCACAAACTTTTTCTAGATGAATTAAAACAGTTTCAGATAGATGTGGAATTAATATAAAGCAGGTTTCAGCGCATAGTACAAGACATGCGTCAACATTAGCAGGGTGTAAGAGGAATTAGTTTGGATGTAAGTAATAAGAAACACAGCTGGCTGCTCGAGGAATTTCCAGATATTGCAAAGTGTTATAATAGACAAGTGTCTTATTATAATAAGGAAAATTTCGGGGTTACAACCCTAAATGGATAACTATAACAATGCTGATTTGTTATTAAGTATGTGGTTGGTTTTAGGGAAAAATATAGCAACAAAATTTCAGCTTTTTCATAAATCTAAACATCTACATAGTTGTAATTACGAGAACGAGGCTCGAAATATAATTGAAGATTAAACGAACTTACCTGTAAGTGAAGTTCAATCGAAATTATATGAGAGCCTCGTTCGAAGTAATTACAACCTCCCACCCATTTCCCAACCCCATAGGAAAATAGCAGAAATTTTCTTTCAGCTCTAAACGAAATGATTAAATATTATCACGGAGATCGGAGACAGAGGAATCTATGGGGACGTAACACATTACGTTTTTGTTTTTACTAAACATTGTGACATAATCGTACCGGCAAAGCGTACTACATAGTTGTAATTACTTCGAACGAGGCTCTCATATAATTTCGATTGAACTTCACTTACAGGTAAGTTCGTTTAATCTTCAATTATATATGCTGGTTTAGCTTAACAACAATCAACAACAATATGTAGACAAAATAAATTTAAATGATTTATTTATTTAAGAATAAGTTCTGTATCATTTCACTCAGTGAATTTCACTGATGCTTATAAACTTCGATAGTAGGTACAAATAAGTATAAATATAATTTTTATGTTTATTTTATATACCTACCTACATCATTTTACATGGTGGTTATATTTTTACAATTCATTGGTCGAGTGAAAATATAAGAAGGGGGGGGGGGATATAACCCTTGCAACAATGTAACAATAATATTTGAGCTGCTTCAACCAACAAACAACGTAAGAAAGTATAGGCAAAACGTTCCAAGAATTAAATATTTAAATTAATACTATTGCACTTAAAACACTCCAAAATTTTATCAAAAGTAATCCTAACTAATTTTTGAAATACCTACTTTGAATTCAAGCAAGTGCAACGGATTATGCTAATTATGTTTTGACTGACAATTTTTAATTTTTTCGAGCTGACGATATGGTTTATTTTGCATTATTTATATTTAATTATACTTTTAAAGTACAAGTGTAACGGATTTCGTAAATTATGTTTTGATTGAAATCCTTCGAATTCAAACAAGTGTAATAAAAAGAGTACCTATCCCATATTCTGAACATATCCAGCGTAGTTTCAATAAAATGTGTAAAACTTGTTTTTATCTTGTTTATCTATTATTTATATTTTTCTTTTAAATATTCACACAATAATTTTAATATTGTTAAAACGTATTTTACAATAAAATGTGACGTAATATGGCAATTAAAATCCAATAAAAATATTTAACTCAAAATATCTCTGAAACCAGACCCCCAATATTTTTCAAATTTTTATATGTCATACAGTTACTATTCCCGAACGTATGGTTGTAAAGCTTTTAAAAAATAATCCTCAGGGTCACATCTAAAAAAAATAAAAAACACCAAACAAATTTTTTTTCCAAATTTGGCACTTGTGTTGAGAGTGCATTAGTTTATATGAGAACATTGTACCTAGTTTAATTTTTTATTCTGAACTTTAAAATAGTTAGAAATTTTTTTTACAAAACTAGACCTCCAATTTAAATCTAATTTTTATAAATGTTGTGTAGTACTATTGCACTTAAAACACTCAAAAATTTTATCAAAAGTAATCCTGACTAATTTTTGAAATACTTTGAATTCAGGCAAGTGCAACGGATTACGCAAATTATGTTTTGACTGACAATTTTTAATTTTTTAGAGCTGACGATATGATTTATTTTGCATTATTTGTATTTAATTATACTTTGAAAGTAAGTACAAGTGTAACGGATTTCGTAAATTATGTTTTGACTGAAATAATTCGAATTCAAACAAGTGTAATAAAAAGAGTACCCCATATTCTGAACATTTCCAGCGTAGTTTCAATAAAATGTGTAAAACTTGTTCTTATCTTGTTTATCTATTATTTATATTTTTCTTTTAAATATTTACACAATAATTGTTATTATTGTTAAAACGCATTTTACAATAAAATGTGACGTAATATGGTAATAAAAATCCAATAAAAATATTTAACTCAAAATATATCTGAAACCAGACCCCCAATATTTTTCAAATTTTTATATGTCATACAGTTACTATTCCCGAACGTATGGTTGTAAAGCTTTTAAAAAATAATCCTCAGCGTCACATCTAAAAAAAATAAAAAAACACAAAAAAAAAATTTCCCCCCAAATTTGGCATTTGTGTTGAGTGCATTAGTTTATATGAGAACATTGTAGTTTAACAATGTTTTACTGTTTTTTATTCTGAACTTTAAAATAGTTAGAAATTTTTTTTACAAAACCAGACCTCCAATTTCATTCTAATTTGTATAAATGTTGTGTAATACTATTGCACTTGAAACACTCCAAAGTTTTATCAAAAGTAATCCTAACTAATTTTTGAAATACTTTGAATTCAAGCAAGTGCAACGGATTACGCAAATTATGTTTTGACTGACAATTTTTAATTTTTAGAGCTGACGATATGGTTTATTTTGCATTATTTGTATTTGATTATACTTTTAAAGTACAAGTGTAACGGATTTCGTAAATTATGTTTTGACTGAAATACTTCGAATTCAAACAAGTGTAATAATAATAATATTCTGAACATTTTCAGCGTAGTTTCAATAAAATATGTTAAACTTGTAGTAATATTGTTTATCTATTTATATTTTTCTTTCAAATATATACACAATAATTTTTATTATTGTAAAAACGTATTTTACAACAAAATGTGTCGTAATATGGCAATAAAAATATTTAACTCAAAATATCTCTGAAACCAGACCGCCAAAATTTACGTTTCGTGAAATAGTCAAAACATTATCATCTCATGATATTATCCTTGATGATTAGAATTGAAAATGTTAATAGGTATCTATTAGTATGTACCTATTTGAAAAGAGGCATCATACAACAGGTACAAATTGAAAGAACATTTGTGGCTTCTTGTCAGAAATAGTTATGTATTTTTAGTTAAAAAAGAATTTTTTGATAGGTATCTAGAATTTAACTTAGGCAAAAACGTATTAATATCGGCTATCGATCGAAGAACCTTGTTTTAAATTAAAATTCTTAAATTTAAAAAACTTCTTATTAGATTATTCTGTAATAAAATAAATATTCCTATCTTTAGAAAGCTCTACATTTCTACTAGTGCTAATATTTAATTTTTTATGCGAAAAAAATGCAATTTTTGACAAAAAAAACAATGGAGTAAAAAACTTCAAAATACTTTACTTTTATTGCATATGACATGAGTCGTTAAAATTATAAATTCACAAAACCTTTAATTTATAAAAAATATAGTTTCTTATCTCAAATAATATTTTCTTTGTAGTAATGATGTATAAAATTAACTTATTTGGAATATACAAATGGAGAATAATATAGTAAACTAAACTAGCTTCGACTTCGAGTAATCGTGCCGGGCGAAGCAAATACCTTACCCTCTTGCTTATCTATTACTGAGAATTTCTGAAGGGGAACATTTTCTACACCAGTCACCGAAACACGTGCTCATATTGAAACAGACAGTAGTTCGTCCTTTCAACACGGGTCGAATATGTCACCACCAAACAGGCTTACGTACATTGCAGTTTGTCAATTGTTTTAATAATTTATTTTAATGTTTTCATAAGAGAAAATCATGAGACAAAAATTGGAATCGCTTAAATATTAGTTATTCTATGTAAAACAATTTTTGACACAAACATTTTCTTTGCTGTCTGTTAGATAAAAAATATTATTTGCATTTTTTCTAAATATCTCCTGTGTGTTAGGTTTACTTTTAACCAAATTTTTTTGTGTAATAATTGAAGCAATATTACAGAACATATATTAATTTCAACAAAGTTGGGGGTCTAGTTTTAGAAATATTATTTATTTTAGCACTTTATAAAACTGATAAAAAAAAATAAAAAACATAAGTATACTACAGTGTCTTCATACATATCAACGCATTTCAGGTAAATTTGAAATTTGAAAAAAAAAATTTGTTTAGTGCGCTTTTTATTTTTTTTAGGGATGACCCTTGTGTTCCTCTTTGATCATTTTGATATCTATATATTGGGAAAGACCTATTATACAACATATAAAAATTTGAAGAAAGTTGGGGGCCTGCTTTTAGAGATATTTTGAGTCAAAAATTTGTATTCGACATATATTGTTATATTACGTCACGTTTTTTATAAAATCTGTATAAATCAATGAAAACAATTATTATGTAAATATTTGAAGAAAATAAATAAGTAAATAAGTAACACATACGTTATAAACTAAATTTTGTTGAAGCTACGCTCGAAAGATTCAGAACGTAGGGTACTCTTTTCCCTTAAGCACAGGGTGAAGTTGGTTATTTCACATTTAATTTTTGTGAAAAACATGCAAATATCTTTCTCACATTTCAATTTTACAGTTAAATACACTTGCCTAGGTAGAATTGGATTTTATTATTTAATTTGTCGAAGAATGTTACCTAAAAAGCAACAACATTAAGAAATAAATTTACCTGCAAAATAATGAGACCGATATATATTTTGTTAGAATCTTTCCCAAATAAACAGGCATAAAATAAGAACTAATCAACTTATGCTGGAGTGTCCTAGTATTTTTATTAAGAAAAATGATTTCTAATGCCGGAATAAGCAAAATTGGACACTGCTGCAGACCGATTAGAATAATTACTCGTGGTTTTTCGTCCTCGCCTTCAGCTCAGGATTTTGATCATGTCATTTGTCGAGAAATGTTACCAAATCTTGAACAAGATATTGTACAATTTTTAAAACAATTTAAATTGTGTAGTATCATCCAGCAAATTGTATGCAATATCGCAATGCTTCGTAAATTATCTTTAAAAAATGATAAGCGCCTCTGTCAAATTATTATTATATGCGAACTGCGCAGAATCACAAACTAAATATTGTAGGTTGAGGTAGGTGTATAAAATTGTCTCAGTATAAAACAGAGTTCATCAAAAACAAAGCAATTTATTGCTCAAGATATTGTTCAATTTGTTGCTCAATTTCTTGTTCAATATTTAGCGTAGTATAAAACGGCCATTATATTACTATTGAGATTATTTCATAGCATATCCTATTATGTTTTTATCTAAAAATTACTTAAAAACAGGTTTCCATGACTACCCAAGAGGTATTGGTTTTAGCCCGTTAACCCTTTTATGTACTCGTATCTGGTTCAGATGATTAATTTTCTCAGAATATCATTATTGTCTGCATAATATTTTAATAAAGTACCTAGTTTAAACTTGTAGTAGGTGTAACAGTCGCTCCATTTGTTGTATTATATTACTGTAAGTGGCAATTAAGGAAAGAATAATAAATTGTAAACATGTGACATAGACTCATGGAATTTTGTACAAAAGCATAAAGTCGGTTCTTATTTCAAAGTTAATGTATTTTCAGTAAGTATACACGCACGGAAGTCGTAAATTTGTGTTGGATATCTGTTACCATGAAACTATGTCAAGTGTGGTCCCTTTCTGAGATTTGGGCAACATCTGCATTTTTAGGTCAGTTAGAAGCGTTCTTAGAAAAATGCACTTGTTCGTTAGAGCGTGAGATTTAGGGTAGGGGTTTGCAAGCCACCCTAGCCATCTCTCTCGTGGACCAATCAGTGTTGTATGTAAAATATAAGAAACCAATTATTGTGAAGTAAACTTAAGTTTGGGTCAGAGTGAGGAGGTAAGAAAAGTTATTAAATAGGATAATTTTTCTTCCCTCTAGACCAGATCATAATAGATCAAAAACCGATCGAGAGATCATATAAGTCCTCTGACACAGTTCGTTATTGATTGAGAGTTTATTTTGAGCTTTAATAATCTTTAAAACTCCCATTGTGTTTTAAACTTGTTAAATTCAATCTGTAGAGATAGTGTTTTTGAGTGCACACTCCAGCAAGGAATAGCAGTAGAAAAAGTGAGTAATTTTATTGTTTTATTGGTGTTCGCATTAAGTTGAGTAACTTGTGCGTATTTGTTTATTGGTCGATTTTGAGATAAGGGTTAATTTGAGTAAAGCGTAATTGTATCTCTGTTGTATTTCTGTAATCTATAACGAATTGTGGACCCGGTTAGTTTTTAGTTACGTGTAACCTATCAAATGGGATTTATTTATAACTTGTAAATATATTGTTAACTTGTGTGGAAATCGGTTGTTGATTTACGTTTCTATTTTACCTTCATTTTGAGAATCCTCTTGTGTTTAGTGAAGTGACAACCAGGTAGTAACCCAAGTAAGTAATACTAATTAATTACCGCTCTTCAACGTTATCTGTAACTACCAATAATTAAGTAGTCTCCATTCTCGGTAACTACACATTTTTGGTAACGCGCGTACTATATTCAATAGACCGCGCACCGTTACACAAACATGGAAGTGGTAAAATACTAAAACGTATAAATATAGTCCAGTAACTTAGTACATCGTAAGTTGCATCAAGTGGTGGTAGTAGGTTTCTATTTTTTTTCTTGTACAGGATGTGACTGAGATGCAAAATCCAAGTTTTCGACCTCGGCACCCTCCGGAACACTTTTGAATATCTCAAAAACTGCTAAATTTTTGCACTTTTTTCGGATTCTTACCATTTTGACTATGAAGGAGCACGATTTCGACAAAAACCATTCTACACATTTTTAAACTAGATTAAATTGTCTACAATCTAAAACCAGAATGGGCTCGGTAGCCTTAATAGTTTCCGAGATACAGCTTTTCAAAGTTTGGCAAAATATACAGATTTAAAACACCAACCGTTTCTCTTCTACAAAAATTTTACTATATTCTCTCGCGGAAGAACTTTAAATTTCAGGTCAAGGAAGACCATTGAAAATTTTTGACAGAATGTAAGTTATAGAAAAAAGTACGAGGAATTCAGTGCTGCAAACCGGAAGTCAATATCATTATTCGTTCAGATATTATAGTTAATTAAACACAATATACAAAAGAATAAACAAAATTTTTACTATATTCTCTCGGGGAAAAACTAACTATAATATCTGAACGAATAATGATATTGACTTCCGGTTTGAAGCACTGAATTCCTCGTACTTTTTTCTATAAGATACATTCTGTCAAAAAGTTTCAGTGGTCTTCCTTGAGCTGAAATTTAAAGTTTTTCCGCGAGAGAATTTA